>JANHMN010000021.1:38432586-38563429 GCA_030674055.1 Rhabdomys pumilio
TTTTTTTTTTTTTTTTTTTTTTTTTTTTTTTTTTTTTTTTTTTTTTTGGTTCAAAGATGCCAGGTAAATTCTGAATTCAACTCAGTGGGGAAAGAACAGCATTTCCAACACACGGTGTGGCAACAGCTGTCTCTCCACATAGGAAGACGTAAGCAGCTCCGACTAGACTTTCCACAAAATTAGTTCCACACACATCTCAGACCTAAATATATAAACAAAAATTGTACCGACTGGGAGAAATCTTTGTAAAGCAAATCAAGTATTTCTTAGGATACAAAACAATAACCAGCCTATAAAACTCTCAGCTCCTCCTGCACCATGCCTGCCTGGATGCTGCCATGTTCCTCCTGCCTTGATGATAATGGACTGAACCTTAAATTAAAAGCCAGCCCCAATTAAATGTTTTCCTTATAACAGCGGCCTTGGTCAGGTTCTCTCTTCACAGCAGTAAAACCCTAACTAACACAGAAGTTGGTACCAGGGACTAGGGTATTGCTGTGATAGGCCTGACCATGGTTTTGTTTGGATGAACGTGGACTCGGGGACTTTGGAAAACCATGAATACTTTAAGTGGGGCTTAATGGGTTATCCTCTTAGGAACATGGAAGATGGTGGTGCTGAGGGTGGTTTGAACTGGGTAGGCCTGCTAGCCCAAGAGGTTTCAATGGAGAAGAATATTAGTATGTGGCCTACAAACTGTTTTTTGGGACATTTGGTGACTCTTACGCAAAAAGAAGACATGAAGAACATGGCTTCTTTTTGCTAATCCAGAATATCATAGAGTAAATACTTGAACAAACACCAAAAACTATCTGGGCAAACTCCAAACTCTGCATCTCCATGTCTGATGTAAAAGCGGTCTTCAAATCTCAAACTCCTTTCAACTTTGTTGACTGCAGCACTATTCTCTTTGTCTGGTTCCACTCCCTGTTAGCAGCTTTCCTCAGCAGATAGCCCTCGGCTCTGGCATCTCAAACATCTTGGAGTTTCTAAGGCAACTTCAACATTACAGCTTCTTGTTCCCATGTCTGGGATCTTCTAAAAGGCTTGGACCACATCTCCAGCTCTGGATTCTATACAGCACTCTAGGCTCTGGCTGAGTCCTCTCCGCTCCTTGCTTCTGCTGTTCTCGGTGATCTGGTTCTGACATTTCCAGTACACTAGGGTGTCCACTGCAACCAGGCTTCATTAATAGCCTCTCACAGGCTGGTTTCACGGTGCCAAGTCTCAACTTCTTTGCATGAGCCTTCAGTCCTGGGCCGTCAACTGATCCAATGGCCTTCCCTGGCCTCTCACAGTGCCAAGCCTCAGCTGCTCTCCATGAACCAACCCTTCATGCCTTCAAAATCAGTACCACTTTGGTGACTCTTACGCATTATCAAGTCCAGCTGAACGTGAGGTACAACCTTTGGCTACGTCAGGAACACAGTTTCTTTATGCTCTCAGAAAACACTTCCCAGAAGATTTTACCTCAGTGATGCTGGTCTTTTCTTAATTACCACTAATTTCTTAACTCCAGCTAATCACTAGTCCCTTCTGTTCTTGATTCTAAAGCCAGAGGCAAACTGAGCTTTGGCTCAAGTGGTCAAAGCTGTTGCGTTTTGCTGCTTGCTGGAGCTTGAACATGGCCCCTAGGCTCTAAAATATTCTATCATATTATCATCAGCTTTCTGTTTTCCAACTCCTTTACTGCCTAAGCTTGGCTGTCCTGGAACTTGGTCTGTAGATTGACCTTGAACTCAGATCTGCATGGCTCTGTCTCCTAACACTGGGATCAAAGGTATGTAACGCCTGGTCAGTCCATAATGCCTGGACCTAAGCTGTCCTCTACTTGGAACTTGCTCTCTCAGGCTGGCCTTGAACTCAGATCTGCTTGTCTCTGTCTCCTGGGACTGAAGGTGTGTATCACCTTGCTTGGAGACCTAAGCTTAGCTGGGTGGGACCTTGCCCCCAAAGTCACCACTCTCTTAGCCTGTTTATCTCCTTGGACATAGAATTCAACTCCATTTTACTTCCTAGTGCCCCTTTATTACTTGAACCATACATTTTATACTTTTCCTTTCTCAGTTTGCTCCTTTTCATTAAAATGTTCTTCATAAGAGTGAACTTTAGTAACCACACAAATGAATTTATTATACCAGGCTGTTTGGAGACTTCTTTTGTCAAAGCAATTAATCTAAATCTCTTCACCTTGCCAGTCTTCTATTTACCTTTGGAACAAGATGTAGAACTCTCTGCTCCTCCTGTACCATGCCTGCCTGGATGCTGCCATGCTCTTGCCTTGATGATAATGGACTGAACCTCTCTGAATCTGTAAGCCAGCCCCAATTAAATGCTGTCCTTCTAAGAGTTGCCTTGGTCATGGTGTCTGTTCACAGCAGTAAAACACTATGTCAAAAGTGATTTGTGGAAGACTTCAACCTTTCCTTTGGGTGGTAATCAAGTTCTCTGACAATTTTTCTTCATAAAGTGTTCAGCCATTCATGTATAAACCATTTTTTTCTCCAAGAATCAGTTACTATTTAGTCATGACCATGATTTTTGTTTTAGCAGTTACGGGTGAGCTTGTGAACGTGACAGAATGAAGAAGGAAGCTCAACTGAAGAAGAGCTACCTTCACTGGAGCTGGCCTGTGGGCTAGCAGTAAGTACTATAGGCGTCTTCTTGATAGTCAACTGATGTCAAGGGCCGGCCCATGGTGGGCAGTATTTTCGCTAAGCAGATCATCCCTAAGCAACTGGCCTGGGCTGAATAAAAGAGCAGCTGAATGTGACTCTAAGAGAAAGCCAGTCGCTTCATCTGAAGTTTCTGTGTAAGTGCCTGCCTTGAGTCCTGTCTCAGCTTTGTTCCATGATGGACTATAACCTATATGATAAATAAAAACCTTCCAAGTTGCCTTTGGCTGGTGATTTATTACTGCAACAGAAAAAGTAACTGAACAGCCCTATCTGCTTGTATCCTAAGTCCTTTATGGACATAAGGTTTTATAGTATTAGGGATGACCAGTGACACACACGCTTAGCAAGAACTCTACCACCAAGCAGCATTCTCAGCTCCCCAATCTCTTCAATTGTAATACAAAAGCAAACACAAGAGACCAAAGGATAAAAAGATTTATCAAACACAGTGGTACACACTTTTAATCCCAGCACTCTAGAGGCAGAAGCAGATACATCAAGTTCAAGGCCAGCCTGGTCTACAAATCGAGTTCCGAGTTCCATGACAGGCAGGGATACACAAAGAAAAAAAAACCTTCAAACGATTCAGGTTCCTATACCAATCATTTGTACACCCTATATCACTTTAAATGTTTTTATAAATATAATTTTAAATGTGTGTGTGTGTGTGTGAATGAGTGAAAGTCAGAAGACAAATAGTAAAAGTTGGCTCTCTTCTTCCACCATGTGGGAACTGGTGATTTTATTAAGTCTTCAAGCTTGGCAGGCAGCACTTCTATCTGCTGAGCCATCCCATCCCACCAAGCACAAAGCACTTCTTACAGACCTGTTTATTTTAAACTCACAAAGGTCTCAAAGTTAAATAAAACTGCACGAGTCTAGAAGTTCTTATATCTGCCAGTGATCTCTCACCTTTTATAGGCCTTTCTTACAGACAAGAAATGCAAATAGCTAGATGAAAACCAATTTAAGTTTTATACAAATCCAATAAGGTAATAATGGGACATGAATAATGTATACAGTGATGCAGAACTCCACAAAGGAAACATCAGTTTCTAAAACAGCACCCACAAATTAAAATGACTTATTAACTTGGTCATTGATTGTCAGCAATCCTGGGCAAGAAGCTGGGACATCACACACGTTAGGCAAACCGTCACCTTCTGGGCCATTCCAACTAGCAGTCTACTTCCTTATTCTGAGCCAAGGCCTTACTAAACTGCCAAGGTAGGCCTTGAGTCTGGCCATCTTTGGCCTCCTGAGTACCTGCGATTATATGTAAGACTGAAACTGGTTCAAAAAGAATTTGCTGAATACTCAAATTCTATACTCTAAAAATAATAAATACAACAGCCAAGATCCTAACTCGTAAGAAGTGCTCATTAGATGACACTAAGAGACAACGGCAATTCGTGCAATTTCAGGCAGATTCTTTATGATCACACTAATTTCACTGATTTTAACTGCTATCTGCCATTTACTCTCCTCTCTCCCTTCGTTCTTTCTTACCCCACGCCCTCTTTGAGAAAGGAGCTCCCTAACTGACCTCTTGTTAGTGTGGAATGTGTGATCCTCCTGCCTCCTGTGATTTCAGGCATGCACAAACAGTCTTCATTGCTGTCATTTTTAAGATTTAAGTGTTTTTCACTGAACCTCTAGTTTTAAACTTCAGTTCAACTGAGTAGGGCTTTCAAACACAGACCAAAAATAATGTACTATTTCTTGATTTCTCTCAAGACCGTGTTGGAATAGATGTGGCCTTGTTAGAGGAATAGTTAAATAATCTCATGAACGGCTACACTAACGATTTAGACTCTGCAATGGAAATATCCTGTATTAATCAAATGCAATTAGTCAACATTTACTAGTAATTTAAAAATTCCAAAAGGAAGTTTCCCAGCTAAGGAAGCCAGCGCCAGTCAGCCTTAGAGTAGCAGCTTGTAAGGAATGGGCAAGCAGACGGGCAAGCAAAGCCCAGCAGAGCCCAGCAGAGCCCAGCTCACCATTTGACAGCTAAGTTCTGCACTTCGCCATTCTTATCTTCCAGCAACTTCAGAATCATCTTCACGACTTTCCTTTCGCTGTCATCATCCAGCTTGATGGAGTCTTTCTGCAGTTCTGTCATCAGATCATTTGTAGCCATAAACCTATCAACAATTAACATTTGTTAATCAAAAGAATTTAAAGCATTAAAACAGATTTTTTTTTCATATTTAGTGATGTTTTATTCTGCAAAAGAAACACAAATAGTATATTATGAAAACTCAACTACTTAAGTCGCCATAAATTTAAATGCCACAAAGAAAAGGATAATGGAATATACTTAAAAAAGATAGGCACTTAAAATTTCTTTTATTTATACTTTTATGTGTACAAATGGCTTGCCTACATGCATGTATGTGGACTACATGTGTGCCTGTTTGTAAGCCACCATGTAGGTACCGGTCCTCTGTCAGAGAAGCACCCGCTCAGCCTCTAATCCACTCCCTCTTCAGTCCTCCCAGGCTCCTGAGAGTTCCAACAGCTCTTACTTACATCAGGCACTAATTGTTATCCCAGTGCACTCGTGATTGGAACTTACTAATAAGACTGAACTAAATGCTCTTCCAGTCTCACTAATTGTACTACTTTTGTGAGGTGTGGGAGAGAGCTCCATATCCTTTACAAGGGATTTTAATTTTATTTATAATAACCTTAACCACAAATATTAAGAATACCTTCTTTGTATATGTTGAACTGGAGAATTATACACTACAAATAAATAACTGAATTACAAATACAAATTACTAGTAATAAAAGTATATTATCAAAATGGTGAAGAAGTAATTCTAGAAAGTTGCTCCACCTGAAGTATCCTTCCTTCCCCTCAAGACCAAGGGCAGGGGCTCAGAGAGATGGCTTAGCAGTTAAATGGCTCAAGTTAAGAGTACTTGCTCCTTTTCTAGAGGACCTGGGTTTGGTTCCTGGATGGAACATGGCAGCTCATAACTGTAAGTTCAGTCCCACAGGATCTGACATCTTTTCTGACCTCTGTAGGCACCAGGCATATATGCAATACAGAGATACATGTAGGCAATCACACACACACACACACACACACACACACACACACACACACTCACACACTACAAAAACTTTACAAAAGAACCACAAAGGAAGGTTTAAAACCAAACAGACTGAGAAAAAAAAAAAAAAAAAAAAAAAAAAAAAAAAAAAAAAAAAAAAAAAACAGTGATCTATCATTTGATCTCAGATTTAATAAAAGGGTTGAATATTCAGTAAAGAAAAATATAAAGTGTTAGATTTCCTCCCCTCCCCATCTAGGCTAAAGAGAATTTATTGTTTAAAATTAATGTCCCTGGATATGGTGTAATCACATTTAAATAAAGCACTAAGAACTGTTTAAAGCCAAATGAATGATTCCCTTACTTCCTGGTTCTCAACCATGAGCATAGTCTAACTGAAATAACAAACACTTAGTGTCCTTTTTCTTTAATTTGAATAAGATCCACTTAAAACAACAACAACAACAACAACAACAAGAAAAATCTTTTTCACAGAGATACACTAAAATCTCTTTTAAACTGAAAAGCCAAGTGTAACTATAAAGCACTAGGACGATAACCAGGCAGCGTGGTCAACAGCTACATGGTAACAGCGCTAAGACAATCTGGTAAGTGGTTAATACACGAAATTTTACGGATAATTTTAATAATTGAGAATCAATATTCATTTAACAACATCGGTTTTAAACTACATGAAAGCAGGGAATTCAACTTTTCTCAAGTTCCATAAAACTGCTAAAAAGAAAAAAAACAAACTTATGTTCACATTGAGACAATAGGAGATAAGTCAGGTAGTTTTTGAAGCTCTTCCCATTATAAAATAAAAGAACAAAGCATTAAAATCAAAGTTTTGATTAATATATTGAAGTGGGAAAAACTGCACAGCACATTTTAATGCAGGTATAAAAATGTCTATGTCACTGTTCTACTGCTGTGAGGAGACACTGTGTCCTAGGCAACTCTAATAAGGAAAAGCATTTAACTAGGGGCTCCCTTACAGTATCAGGGTATGAGTCCATCATCACAGAGGGGAGCGTGGCGGCATGCATGCAAGTTTTACATCCTGATCCACAGGCACAGAGAAAGACACTGGATCTGGCTTTTAAAACCTCAAAGCTACCCAGTGTGACACACCTGCTCCAACAAGGCCATAGCCCCTAATCTGTATGATCCTTTCAAACCTTTCCACGTCCTGGTGACTGAGCATTGAAATGGAAGCCTATGGGCCATCCTTATTCAAACCACCACACCAAGCTTTGGAAACATTTTAAACTGCTTTCTTACATACAGTAAATGTTTACTAGTAGTTCACAACCCCTCGTGGTTTATATAATGCCGACTGTCCAGTTCAGTGACAATGAGCATCAATGCAAGTAGACAATCCAAATAACAAGATGACTGCGGATGCTGATGGCTCCACTGGGCAGGAGAATGATACACTCAAGTAACAAGGTGTTCGTTTGTTCTGATGGTTCTACTACATAAAAGAATGGATACATTCTTTTTCTCAAAGGCAGAGATGACACACACACAGTCTTCTTTTCATTTGCTGGGACAGACACAGACAATCTCATCCTTACAATTTTTTCAAGAGTTTATTAGTTTTATCTAAAGTTTCAAATATATTCATCTTACTGAAAATAAAAAGCACCCAGACATGTCAATGCACAACTACAATCACTAATTTAACAAGTGGATTCATGGGGGGTAAGTAAGCCTTGAGGAATACGGACTGACTGTGTTTACTCGTTCCCATTTCTGTTAGCCACTCAGTGTACCTTGTCTTTGCTTCAGTAGTTCTCAGACCCTGTCAACTGGGAGGTGTGCTCAGAGCGTGCAGGGTCAGGGTCATGCTCAGCTAAACTGAGTCTGAGACTAGACAAAGCTACTTGAGAGACTGTCTTAACAAAACAACTCTCACTCTGACTATCCAAACAATCGCACCAAACAAAGCATCTGCTAATTCAGATCTGAGATCTCAGAACACAAGGAGAGGTGGGAAAGTAGTCCTGGGACTTTATCTTTCCCTTTGGAAAGGATGGTGGAGCAAACTGCAGGCACCTCTGGGAATAAAGAACCGCCTAACCGTTTAGGCTGTTCAGTGTGTCTAGAGCCCAGAAACAAGGGGAGAAAATTTTCAGAGATAATGGAAACGCAGTCCCAAGTATTCAGAGAATACTGAGAAACCAACATATGAGGCAGCCTACAAACTACTACACGTTACATGGTCTAGCCAAATCAGATGCAAGTACCTATTGTTTCAGAATTTACAGCACAATCTAGTAAGGAAAATATTACATTGTAAATCTCCATATATGAACAAGCATTAGCATAATTATGAACTGAGAAAAGTACAACAGAATAAAGCAATGTATCAAGAATACTGCAGATGCCTGGCAGTGGTGGTGCACGCCTTTAATCCTGGCACTTGGGAGGCAGAGGCAGGCAGATTTCTGAGTTGGAGGCTAGCCTGGTCTACAGAGTAAGTTCCAGGACAGGCAGAACTATACGGAGAAATCTTGTCTTGAAAAAACAACAACAACAAAAAACAACCAACCAACCAAACAAACAAACAAAAAAACTTCAGATGGAGAGATGGTTAAGTGGTCAAGAGCGCTCAGCCATAAGACCTGAGTTTGGATCCCAGCACCCAGCCACACCCGGTGGGCTCAAAACTGCTAACTCTAGCTCCAAGAGATCTAATTCCTTATTCTGGTCTGTATAGGATGTCCCCATCCCCAGACACATGCTTATACACATCCATTCACACAAATATATGCAGCAACACACACACAAAACATTTAAAAGTTTAGACATTTAAAAGGAAGGACCACATCCAGACAAGACGCCCAGCAAACAGGAATAAGGACTCCACAACAAGGAAAACTGAGACATAATGAAGACAAAATTATTCTGGAAAAGGGGAAAAATGATGCCAGGTAAGCAAGAGACAGCAATTTAAAAGATCTGTATAACATAGTAGGACTTCAGGTTTTAGACTAAGTGCAATATGAAACTACCACAAGGCATATGGGACAGTGAGGAAGAGAAATGACTAGAAGTGCCTTCCAGAAGAACCATTATAACACACACTCTGGAAAGAGCCAACCATCAGTTTAGCAGGATTAGAGACAGGGTCTGAGAACTATGGAAGCATACAAAAGACAAGGTGGACTGCGTGACTGACAGAAACGGGAAGGGGGAAACACAGTCAGTCCTTACTCCTCCAGGCTTACCCTGTGAATCCACATGCTAAATTAGTAAGAACTACAAACACTCCCCCTAGTCTGCAACCACGCGCAGACAGCTGGAAAGTGATGACAGATGAAGTCATCCAACACACTCTCCACTGCAAGGAGCTCGGCCTCCTGGTTTCAACTTTCATTCCGCAAACAGCTCTCTTCCCAGACTAGAGTCCTGTGGTTCACATTCACACTGTTGATGGTTCTGCTGTTTAATATAGTCCCCATGCATAACTGAAGTACTAGCTAGCATTTCTATATACAAAAAGGTGTGGTGTGCCTTGGAAAAGTGTGTTAAATAAGCTTCATTCAGACATATATTCAAAGTGCTATTAACTGTGAGTTCAATGTTTAATCAACTATGTACAATAAAGTGTTCTTAAATTTAAGTAGACATAAAATAAAATTATTAACATTTTCACTAATGAAAACACAGAAACCAAACTTCATAGTCTCCTCATAAGCAATGGTTCAGGGTGGTATCTGTTGATTCAGACTTGAGGGAATCTTCCAGAGTGTCATACAGACAGTAAGGGCCAACTCCTTGAACTCAAATTTGAGAGATAAAATGAACAGTTCTTCAGAATCGATTACACACAGGAATAAAGAACATGCTATAAGAAAGAAATGAGACAAGACTCAAGACTCAAATGTGAAAGCAGCTGATTATGCATGCATCCCTGATACCATGCTAGGTCTGTCATTTATTACAGTGAGGGAGAACAAAAGCTAAAGGCCATGTCAGTCAGAGGCTGTCTTAATGCCAGTGCAGCCACTGTTAGAGTAAACAGCAGGTGACATAAGCACCCACCTCTCACCACCATGACAAAGGAGCAACTGCTTAACTATACTGACTAAATATGACTCTAATCCTAAGCAATAGCAGTGAACAGATATGCAGTTACTACAAACTAGCTGGTGCTTACACCTAAAGCATTCTGTTTTCTTGGACTGGACTTAAACAATTTCAAAGAATATCCAGTGCAGATAAGGCTCTACGATAAAACCATGGTATTCTCCCTCTTGTTAGAGTGGATACTTCCTAGCAATTCAATTTTCCAATGGTCTCCCCCAAAAGATTTACTGAGATGCAATCACAGAAATATCTTCACTTTCTGACAACACCCAATTGAAAACTGCTTCCCCATGCCCTTTCAAACATTCCTCGAATAAACAAGTTCCTTCCAGCAACCTCTTACTGAGAAATCCCACAGCTTTAGAGATAGTAAGTGACATCAGGAATGTCATTAGAAAAATTTAGGTGTGCTAACAGTGCTTAAATATAAAACAGAAAAGCAAAGAAAACATATACTAAATCCATTACATAAGGAGACTGTTGGGATTTTTGGGAGAGTGGCTTTAATAAGCTCAGAAACCAGATAAGAAGTTTGGAGTTATTTGTGTAGTTAATCAGAGTAAACGAGAACCAGCTATGATTTGTAGGGGAAATCCTATTGGACAGAATGAATGAGGCTCTAGAGGGGACTAAGACCAAGAGACTAATTTGAGAAGTATTTCCCACAGGACTTGAAGGCTGGCGAAGAGCTGCATCCAGATGCTGTTCTACTTGCAATCTCCAGCAAACATTAATAAGCCAAACTGAGGATTAAGATGGGAGGGGGAGATAAAATACTCAGCGTTAACTTCCAATCTATTATGCAACTACCAAGTGAACATACTCTGCAGGCAAGACACTTTACTCATGTGGTAATTAAGTGTGTGTGTGTGTGTGTGTGTGTGTGTGAGAGAGAGAGAGAGAGAGAGAGAGAGAGAGAGGGAGAGAGAGAGAGAGAATGCATCAGCATGAAGAATTTACATTAAGCTCTTACTACTGAAAGCTTCTTGAAGAGATTGTACTCATTCCAGGTAATAGCATAGAGAAGTAGAAACCAAGTTAGAAGGGGACTGTTGTTCCGTGAGTAACTTTCACCACCTCCCTTCAAACATAAACACATGTTTACTCTCGACTATAGTAGAAATCTAGGTGACTTGGCTGGAATGCGCCATCCAGTAACCAATTCTCTCTCAAAGATTTTAGGCATACATATACCATCCTTCTCTCATGCATTACTACAGAACTATGAATGGACCTGAAGAATCTGTCTACATGAGTAAAGTTTTGGTAACTTCGTAAGCTGCCTCTATGACATTCCTTTCTCTCCCTTCCAGTACTGAACTCAGATCACAGCTGACCCCGCTGTACAAATTTCATACAGGAAAACCAAGTAAGCTGTAATCATCATCTGCCTTAAAAAAATGTAAAAGGCAGCCAGGACGGTGATTCTATCTTGCTTTTTATTCCAACATGCAGACTCACACTTTCAGCTCTGCAATAAAAGCTCTAGTTCCCCGTCCACTCTTAAGAGCCTAGCACTTCTTTACAGGTCTAGATTTTTACTAACCTTCAACTTTCCAAACAGAAACCTCTGCTAATGCTCAAAACACCCAAACAAACTTTGTAACAAATCACTAGCAAAACCATAAATCGTTTTAAAATTCCATCAAGCTGCACAAAATTGGTTTTACAATGGTTTCTTGAAGAGATTTGTCAAAATTCTTCCATGCCTTTGCCTTCTTTAACCTTGGAACTAACATGCCATCCAAGCAGTACAAGCTTTCAAAGAAGTCAGCTGTCAGATAAACTCAGGGAAGCTCAGCTTTCCTTGGGCTGCCATGGCTCACGTTAAATAGCACATGCTCTTGAGGAGGATGTGGGCTCAGTCCCCAGCATCCACACAGCACATCTACACTCAAACATCCTTAACTCTAGGTCCAGGGGATCTAGTACTCTCTTTTGATGTCTGAGGGCACCAGGCACACAATGGTGAACATACATACACATGCAAGCAAAACATTCATACACACAAAATAAACTAAAAAATAAAAAAAATTCAGTCCCCCATTCTTAAGGATTCCCATCCAGCTATAAGACAAAATTGCCCCCCATCGTGTTGTGTCATGTGTTTTCATATTTTTCTCTATCAATAATTTTACTAGCAAAACCTCACTGAAAGCCCTTCACACATAGGGAAATCTTTGCTTTAACGTTGTCTGTCACTTACTATCAGACACCTACATACTGCTGAGATGATTTAACTCTTCAACAAGCTTTTAATCACTCAACAAGCAGATTTTCTGTGGATAAGCAATAGAGCCCAAACGCCCCAGAGCTCTGCTAAAGGAATTAATCACACCAACATGAATTTAGAAGCAGCTGAAATTTAAGACCTGACTCAATGTTCCTAAGTCAAAAACTGGACAACCAGCACAGACCAGTCACCAGGCATTCAAGCAGAGAAGCCCCAGCTCTACCAACTCACTTCCAGCAAACCCGCAGCCCAAACTCAGTTTCTTTCTCAACTGTAACAGAGGTCATTAGCCACTGTACCAGAGACAAGGAGAAATAAAATCAAGCAGCTAAAGCTCCTAAGAACCACAGATATTATTATGCATAATATAAGAGCATCTCCTTAACCTCTTGGTTCTCTGCAACAGTCTGATCCACTTCTGGTGAGGCACATGAAGAGGAGCAGTCACACCATAGCTACCATCAGTACTGTGTGCTGAGCACTCAGAGCGCACCAATACCAGAGCTTCCATTCTCAGTTACAGAATCAGATGATGGACAACTTATCAGTTCACGTGTACTCTTTAGTTCTTGAACAAACTCCTTAAGGTCTACAAACTTAAGTAACTAGTTTATCAGGACATATAAACTACTCATAGTTTATATGGAGCATGGTGTCTGAGTGCACTGCTGGGGGTGGGCAAGAAGTGATGAGCACTGCTCTAAGGTACACTGACCATAAAGACTTGTCTTCTAGAGGGTTAGCAGTCATTGTTTTAAAAAGATCCTTTCCCCAAATTAAAGCTAGTACAGGCGCTATCCACCTTAGACACTGGGACACACAAATGTCACCTCCTCCACTGGGTCCCTATGATTAATTTAGTCACAACATCAGCACTAGCTTTCAAGACACTAAAATTAAAGAGTTTTTTTTTTCTTCAATTAAATGAGTCCACAATTTTTAAATGCCACAAAAGGATCTTTTAAAATCTTAAAAGTTTGGGCTGGAGAGATGGCTCAGCAGCTAAGAGCACTGAGTTCTTAGCTCTTCCAGAGGTCCTAAGTTCAATTCCCAGCAACCACATGGTGGCTCACAACCATCTGTAATAAGATCTAATGCCCTCTCTTCTGGTGTGTCTGAGTACAGCTACAGAGTACTCATATAATAAATGTTTAAAAAAAAAAAAAAGAATTAAAAAAATCTTAAAAAGTTTCTGCCTTAATGAATAGATTGTTACCAAAAAAGACCTATACTCAAGATCTTATAACTATACATAATGCAAACCTCTTAAGTGAAAATTTAATCTCCAGTTAAATTGCTAGGACCTCACAATTTACAGCAGTCATACAGGACTGTAACTAGGCCCAATCCTCCATATCTCACCATGAGAATAGTACTTCCTTCCTTCTGGAAACACTGTCTTTCCTTACAAGCATGTCCAAGCTTTTGACATTGTGGCAGGACATTGCCACTTACAAAGTTCATCCTAGAAAACCACGCAAATCAAAAAATATCCTAACCTCACAACTCTGTGTTGGGCCACCCCATGCCTGCCCATATTTTACACAGGTTACACATCACATAATGCTACTGAGACTTAGCCTGCCTACAAATCTTCTGGCAATTAATTATTTAAAAATATTTAACCACAAATCTTGGTACTTACATCAGAACAACTAAACTTCTAATGAGAACCAAGCATGACTTTAAAAAAATGATGTGTCTACATAATGAAAATATAAAAACCACAAGGTATTTTAATCAATCTTCAAAAATGTTTAATATTTAATGTGTAGAGCGCTTCTGTCCCAAAGAGTTAAGCAGACAGCTGAGATGTAATTTATTCTGCCTGCATATATGTCTGTGTGAGGGTGTTGGATTCCCCTAGAACTGGAGCTACAGGCAGGTGTGAGCTGCCATATACATGGGTTCTGGGGATTGAATAACCTGTCCTCTGGAAGAGCAGTCAGTGCTCCTAACCTCTGAGCCATTTCTCCAGCTCCTTTATAAAAAACGTAATAATGTTAAGTTAGGGGAAGTTACTGTTACTAAAGAAAACATTCTCCAAAGTCTAGAAAGGTGGCAATAGTTTTGGCAGTGCTTTGGCTTGCTGCAACCTAAAGACAGAAACCCTGTAGTCAGGCAACAAGGCATCCTTCTGTCATAGTAGTTTTCCAAAGAAAAACCCAGTGTGCACATTTTTTACAGAAAATTCCTTCAGTCAATAGTTGCATAGAGTATCACCACAGGAAATGATTGTAGTCTTTCAAAAACAATCCATGAGTCTGTAATTAACAAAACTGTGTGATCCTAGCTGAGGTGCTAAGCAAAAGTTAAATGGAGTCAGAGCGGAATTCAGCACTTCCACAGGAAGACCCCTCCCCACACACACACACCTTATATAGCTGAGAGCCTACAACACATGTCTGTTTCATTCATTCAAGACTTCAACTGTGAGTGAACACGCACAGATCCAAAAGGGATCAAACTCACCCTAATCCTCAACAGCCTAAGAACAAATCCCTTCAGTCTTCACTTTGAGACCCAACCTAAAACTTCAAACTGCTCCAAATAAACATGTCACTCCCTCTTTTCCCCCCATATCATCTTCAGGGGAAACTTTTTATAAAAATGGAAATGTAAGGAACAGAACATCCCTAGGTACCAAAAAAAGTCCTTGGTGGTTTTGAGTCAGAGAAACAACCCTGTGTATTTGACTGAGCACTTTGATGACTTTACCTAGGAACAAAGCCATTATTTCTCTCCCCCCCACCCCCATGGTTCTTCTCTCTCACAAATCGGAAAATTGCTTCAGATAGGATTTGGACAAATCTTCATGTGTTCACACAGCAAAAAACCAAGCTCCTAGACTAGTGTTAACGGAAGATTATTTGTTCTTTTTAAATCCACACAAAATGGTATCGCCCAAAGCATACACAGCAAAACTTAGGTATCAGAGAAGTAGCTTTTTCTTTTGACAGGGGGCTTATTTGTGAAGAAATAGGCGTCTGGGGGGGGGGGGGGTAATGTTAACAATCAGTGTAGCATGGGAAAAAAAGCCGAGGTTAATGTGTGAGAATATAACACCTGAGATATGCGCAGGGATAGGAACCAACAGTCCAGGTCTCGCAGAATACAACTATAAGATTAAGCTTCATGGCTCACCAACCTCTCTTTTCAAGATTCGTTTGCTTGGCAAAAAAGCTCATCAATCCAGCCCTCCGGCCATGGTTTTGTATTGGGATGTGAGGCTGAAACCCCAAGATTCTGCGTGGGATTCACCCGAGTGGAGGAAAGTGACAGGGATGCTGGCGGGAAAACCCTGCAGGCCAAGTTTCCCCCCAAGCCGGGCTCCCCTCCCCCTTCTTGCCACCTTCGCGAACAAGAATTATCCAAAGGAAAAAAAAAGTATACAATCCAATCAGCGAAGGCCTCGGAAAAGTTGATCGGGACACCCATTCCGGTCCGCGGGAAAGCCAGGCGGCGGCTGAGCAGAAGCTTGTCCCCAACGCCAGGATGGCCTGACGCCTCGGGAGGGCCGGGGACTAGGCCCGGCCGCCCGCCTCTCGGCCGGGATAAACTCCTTCCCCAGCGCAGCCGGTGCCTTTGGCTCCGGGCGCTACCTGGGACACGTCCCTGGGGGTGGACAAAGGATGCGACAGGGACGCCAGGACACGGAGGAGACCCGGTGGTCAGAGCGGACAACGGCCTAGTGGAGAGATGGGGGAGGGGGTGGCTGGAGACCCGCCGGACCGAGGGGTGGGGCAGGGCCTGTCGCGAGGCGCCGGCGGCGGCCGCCCTCCACCTCCCCGCCACGAGGTGGGGTTAGGGTCGAATTTCAGTCTCACCTGAAGTCCTTGTCGCTGGATGTCATTTTCTCCAGCAAGTTGGAGATGTGGTACGAAGCGCTCGCCATGTTGCCGGCCTCGATCCCGCCTGCTGGCTCAGTGGATGCTGGGCCCCGCGGCCGGGGCTCCTCCTCTCGTTGGCGGCGGCGCCCGCTTCCAGGGTCGCAGCGCGACGCGGACTAGGGAAGGCGCTTCGACGCGACGTCCAGTCCCCGGCCAGACAGGGGTGGGAGGGAATGGCTGCCTGGGGGTTGGGGGGGACGAGAGAGAGTGACGGGGACGGCCTAACGACGGCGCTGCTCGCGGGGCAACGAGCTCATGGGCGGCGGGACGGATGGCTGGGCCTCGCCGGGAAGCCAGACACTTGCGTTCGGGCCGTCTCGCTCCCACTCCCTCCGCACTCGCTCCCTAGGGCAAGAGGCCAAAGCCCGCCTCCTTCGCTGGGAGGGCGGGGGCGGCCGACGCAGGGCGCTGCGGGGAGGCGGGGTCGGAGTTCACCGGGGCTGCCCCGCGCACTCTGCGCAGGCGCGGTTTAAGGGGACGATCCCATTGGTTGTGTCGAGTGTATGTCTTTCCGCGGACCGCCTTTCGGGAGGAATGACAACGCCTCAAGGGCCTTTTCTCGCGAGACCTTAAAGCGACGGTTAAAGGACGGGCGGTGAGCGTAGAAGGCCGGAGTTCTGAAATAGCTCCTTGCTCCTCTGTACGACATTAAGAAGGGAGATTTATGCGTTTAAGAGCGCGTGGAGCTTGTGGGTGATGATGATAAGAGCTGGCCTGGAGGCCAAGAGGTTCACTGGTAAATGAGCTCTGCTTCCGAACGGTACGCGTGGCTGAAACTGTCCCCTAACAACCATGCTGTATGGTTGCCACGTGAGAACCACAAGTCCCACAATTCAATTGGGGATAGGCAAAGGAGGTGATTGGCTGATTGAACCTGGAGCTTCCTCATTGGCTCCCACGGTCCGAGAGACTGCTGGGATTTGCAGGCAGACGACGCGGTTATGCTAAATAAAATCTTCCCATCAGCGTGTTCTGTTTCTATCTTGAGTCTTATTTCCCTGAAAACATCGTCCCCCCCCTCCGCCCCCATCTTCACGTTGTGCTGTTATTTCGGGCAAGTGCCTTGCAAATTTTAATGTTTCGGTAGGAGCCTAAGTCGATCCTTAGCACTAATCTTTGCTCCGCTAAAAGGCTTCAGGGCCACAGGACTTGTGTTTGGACTTGCTCCTTTCATTCATCCTGGAGCCAGCTTTTTGATTCCAGCTAGGTCCTAGTAAGGGTAAACGTGCATGGTGCACGCCTCTAATCCCTGATCAATAGAGACAAGTGTAGGAGAGCCGTGTGGATATGAAGTACAAAACTAGCCTTGTCTCCAAATCCAGTCCCAGGCAAGTAAGGGCTATCTAGTGCAAAACTAGCTCAAATCCGTAAGAGATTGTGCCCTGGGCCTACATCATTCAGTGGTCAGCTTTTGTACACTTAGTCTTAAAATGTAAATCGTTCCGGTGTCCTCGGATACACCAACACAACCAACAGAGATGAGAGGTGAAAGGTACAACTGTTTTGTTACTAGCCAAGTCTCCCTATCTGTTCAGTATTTCACAAAGAGCCCACTGAAGAGTAGGAAAGATCAGACATTTGGTTTGGTTCGGTTCGGTTTGGGTTTTTGAGACGGGGTTTCTCTGGATAGCCCTGGCTATCTTGGAACTCACTCTGTAGATCAGGCTGGCCTCAAACTCAGATTAGCCTCTGCCTCCGGAATGCTGGGATTGAAGGGGTGTGCCACCACACCTGGCTAATGATTTGTTGTTTATGTTCATTTTACCGGCATTGTTTTTTTTTCCCTCCATGTATGTCTGTGAGGGTGTCAGATACCCTGGAACTTGAGTTACAAACAGTGTGAGCAGCCCTGTGGGGCCTGGGACTTGAAGCCCTGATCCTCTGGAAGAGAAGCTCTTAATCACTGAGCCATCTCTCCAGCCTCCCATAAATCTTTAAAATAGTTCACTGATTCCAGATACTTCCAATCTCAGCAAAGCTACCTGAGTACAAAATATGGTTCGGGTTCAGTACTTTTGTTGACCTCATTTTTTTTAAACGTTAATGGGCTTTTTCTTTTCCACAATGCCACACATCTTTCATTCTCCTCTATCACTATTTAGGCTACTTTTTAGTCAAACTTTATCACTTCAGCTCCAATTTTCCTAAGCTGGAAACAATTTTTACACGACATTATATGTAATATAAACCCCCAACATACACAAGCAGGTCATGTAAATCTTAAAACTGGAAACCTTTGTTGGCTGGTAATAGTCCTTCCTCTTAGTATGCCTCAGTTTCTTCATGAGGAAAATGATGACCTTTAGAATTGTCTTCACAGGGTTAAAATTTAAGTTAGAGTGAGACATGTTAGTGTTGGACTCTAAGATCCAAACCATGGGACGCGCTCCCGCAGAAACACACATGGACAACAATTCGATGCAAAAACATTAGGTTTAATGATAATAACCAGTGCACTAGGGTTCCCTCACATGCAGGCAAGAGGAACACTGAACTAAAGCTGAGAGCAGCAGTTTTTATACAGTTTAAGGGGTGGACTAGAGAAACAGTGACTAGGCACAATATGATTGGCAGAACAGTATGACTTTGAAACTGGTCTTTGGGGAATAAGGTGGCAAGGACCTCCCTTGTCTGTAAACGGCAAGGGTTGGTCTGTCCTACAGAATGTGTCTACATGCTCTGGGCCTTCCCCACCAGCAGGTGGGTTCCCTTCCCTGTGGTCTGAGGAATGTTAATCAGCCTCTCCCTTCTTCCTCTAAATGTTAGTCCAGCAACTGTCCTCTTACTAAGGAATGTGCTCCTCCAGGGATGTGTCCTGGGACAGTTAATTTTTAAGTTTAACCAAAACCTGAGATTCTTAAGTTTAAACTGAGACCTGAAATTCCTACACTAGTATTAGCCTATACTCTCAGTCATTTTGGAGACCTAGGCATGAGGATCACAGGTTCCAGGCCTGTCTGGACAACAGAATCTGTGAAGGTTGGTGACTAATGCTATCAGAAGGTGAAACAACCTTGGGCTAGTAGCGCATGTGAGGTTATATCCCTGGGGATGTACTTGAAGACAGCACTCACCTTTTCCCTTCCCTATGGAATCATGAGCCAAAATAATATTTTTTTCTTTTAAGTTGTTTATCTCACACATTTTGTCATCAAGATGGAAATCTAATGCAACCGTTACAAATATGGAATACCACTTCTACTGAACAGTAAAGGAAGAGAAGTTTAAACCCTATGACATATTAGCCTTAGCTATAATAGGAAGTAAGTCTAGATTAAGCTAACCTAGAGTTTTACTACTAGACAGAGATCAGAACAGAAGGCTCAAATGGGAAGTTTGAGGAAAATTCAGTGCAAGCTCTTGGGATATTGTCCAGCATTAAAAATCTGGAGGCTCTACACTGTGACAAAGACACAGAAGACAGTGGAGATAGAACATGGAATATTCTGTTCATTAAACCTGAACACTCTTCTCCATCTTGTAATAAAGTTCACATAAAATTGTTATGTCCTAGGCTGGTCTTGGCACCATGGACCTGTAACCCAGCCCTGGGAAAACAGAGACAGGATTCCTGGCATTTACTAGCAACCAATCTAGCTGAATCTGTGAGCTCCAAATTGTGTTAACAGCTTCTTCCAAGATTAAAACATTCAGTAGTGTAGGAAGCTTCTTAGGCAGGAACATAAACAACTCAAAATACCTCCAGGAAGTCCCTGAAACTGAACAGATTCACTAGCCCACCTCTCTACCAGAGTAAGCAATAAAAGCTGAAAGTCCTCCTCATAAAGAAGGAAGATGAGCTGCAAAGACAATGCTGAGAAGTGAAAAGCTGCAAAAAGACTCTCAAGACCAGATGGCTGCCTGGAAGAAACCAGCAGAGTACCAGGAAGAAGTTAGACGGGAGTCACTTGGAAAAGACACTCTCCAACCTGCTGAGCTGCCTGCAGGTGTGCAGTGTACTCCAGGTGCCCCAGCTTTCATGAGCTGTCACCCATGCTGGGTGAGCCTTGGTGATGCAGCTGCCTTTGAGTTGTTTCTGCTCCTGTAAGTAACCCCTCACCTTTACTCCTGTAATTAAACCCAAGAACACTCATTGGTTCTCCAAGTGGGACTTTGGTGATATCCTTACTTTTTTTCTGCCATGGGATACCTATCTTGAATAAGGAAAAGGTGTGGGGAGGGAGGGAGAGAGGGAGGGAGGGAGGGAGAGAGGGGTGGAGGGGGAGAGGGAGGGAGAAAGGGGGAGGAAGAGGGTGGGAGGGAGGGAGGGGAAAGGAGGGGTAGAGAGATCGAGGGAGAGGGGAGGGTAGGGGAGGGTACGGGAGGGGAGGGGAGGGGAGGGAAGGGAAGGGAAGGGAAGGGAAGAGAAGGGAGAACATGTGCAGAGCTTTTGGGGCTGCTTCTATAGAAACTTGGCAGGGATTTGACCTTGGGCCAGGACACGGAAGCAGGTTTCAGGCAGGAATCTGATTTTGGGCTAGAATAAAGAAGTAGGCTTCAGGTAAGAATATGACTTTGGGCCAGGACAGAGAAGTAGGTTCAGATAAGCCTGGACATCCTGATAAGCCTTAGAAACAGTGATCGTGGGATTTTGTTTATTGCCTTGCTTGTTCCTCAACTTAGAACTGACCTTACTACTTGCATGTAATTAAAATGGTATAAAAGCAGATTTGGGAAAAAAAAAAAAAAAAAACCTGCCTCAGCCTCAGAACTGGCTGGGGTCATGCTACAGTGTTGTCTAATTGTCCTTTTTCTTTTTAATCCTCACTCCTGCCCTGGATATCCTGTGGATTCAGTGAGCTGGCTTGGTTAAGAACACAAGTTTTGTCACACAGTGCAAGGTTAATGAGAGATTCTGTCTTAAGAATTAAGAACTAGTGGGTGGAGAGATGGCTCAACCATTAAATGCACCAGCTGCTCTTTCAGAGGTCCAGAGTTCAATTCCAGGCACCCATATGGCAGCACACAGCTCTCTGTAACTGTAGTCCCATGAATTCTGATGCTCTCTTCTGGTGTGCAGATGCACATGCAGACAAAACACTCATAAGTAAGTAAACACATTTTAAAAAATTAAGATTTAAGACAGAAATACACACACACACACATTTCTGACATATCAGACAAACTTTAGAAAAGATCTCACAGGAGAATAGAGTCAAGATAGCTTTATAATATGTGTACATTTGAAATGAGGAGTCGAATTTAACATTGTCAAATATAATGGAACTGGGTAAGCTTTAAAAAATGAATGACTCAGGGGACAACAATGGAAATATATAACTGATTAACTGAATAGTTGGTATATCAGTATGAGCCATTTAATTACGACAAACACATGCATAGCATATTTTAATGGTGTTTAATGACTCCCTAGGCAGACTATAGGTTTCTAAACGTTTGGAGTTGTTAAGAATCCAAGTAGTTCCAGTGGTTTAAGTATCCTGTTTAACAGTCTGTTAGAATTTATTGCCACTATGGTAAATTTATATGTGTGTGAATGTGCGTGAATGTGTATGTGAGTGTTCATGAGTATGTGAATGTTTATGTATGAGTATGTGTAAGTGTGTGCGTGACTGTGTATTCGTGTGTGTGTGTGTGTGTGTGTGTGTGTGTGTGTGAATATGTGAGTGCATTGTGTATGATTGTGTGTGTGACTGTGTGAATGTGTGTGGGTGTATGAGTGTGTGTGAGTGTGAGAATCTATGAGTGTGTGTGTGTGTGTGTGTGTGTGTAAGTGTGATGCCATGGCCTTACACATGCTAAGCATGCACTTTAACCCTGAGTGACATCTCCAGCCCAAGGGATGAGATCTCTAAGAGATGGTTGGATCACATGTCCTCTTTGCTCCTGGGTGGGTTAGTGCCATTATTCTGGGCCTGTGATCTTGATTAAAGAGATGAGTTCACTCGGATCACCTCTGTGTCTCACTTCTTCTCACTGGCCTTTCTACCATTTTATGACATAAAGCTCTCCCACACGCTGAGGCCACAGGTTAAGAACCCCTGCCTTCCAGAACCACAAGACTTCTATTGCTTGTGACTTGTCCAGTCTGTAGTATCGTGTTATAGCCTCACTCCCCAACCAACCAAGGTTCTGATTTAGTCCAGTGTTTCATACAGCTATTTCCTTCTGCTTCTAGATCTTGTAGGGCTGAGGGTAGACTGCAAAAGGAGAGGTGAAAGAAGTAAAAATTTTTTGGTCAAGTGTTACAATTATATCCTCGATGTTCACACTGTCATTGGCAAACACCCAACACTATCCTTGTGTAACCCAGGGCTGTGAGTTGTTTGACATCATCTCAGAGACCACCCCACTGTGCATCTCCCCTGATGGACTAGGTCTGAGCACATCTATAGACCTGCAGGTGGCAACAACACTCCTAGATGGGAAACTTCAGATCATCAAAGCTCAATGTACTTGGGAGGATGTGGGGAGCCGACAGAAGGCAGCTATCATCCTTGTAGCCATCTTGAGCCATATACCCTGACAAGAGACTTGTTTTCAACAGCCTACAACAGCTGAGCACACTCTGGTAACATCTTATTTTAGATACCCAGGATTTTCCCTTGGGTGTGTGTGACTTAAAGGTGTGACTTAGAGAGAGACTTAAAGGCGTGACTTAAAGGTGCTATTTAAGAAGTGAGACTTATAAAAGGTGAAGAGGCAGACAGAAGAAGGCGCTGGAAACTTGGAACTTGGAGGCACTAGGGACTAGGAACTAGGGACTAGGAACTCAAGACTTCGGACTTGGACTAGGAAGAGAGACTTGAGAATAAACAGGACTGAATCACACTCTTTCTGGTCTCCATTCTTCGCCTCTGCCCTCACTCTCTCTCTTGCTGAACCCTGACCCGAGGACCGGAGCAGCAGTACGAGCCGGAACAATTTATCCCCCAAAGCTTGGGGGCAGTGCGGGCTCTAACAATTTTGGCCCCCAAGCTTTTGGCAGTGTGGGTTCCAACATTTGGCAGAGCGGTCCCTGACAGGAGGATGTGTCTATGTCTCCCACTGGAAATCCATGAGTCTTCCCTGCATGTAATAGAAGGTGTGCAGAGCCCTGCCTGGTCAGCCTCGCTTTACCTCACCATGTCTCTGCATTTCTTTTCTGCTTTCCTTAAATATACACTGATGTGGTCAACCAAAGAGTAAGGAAGTGACTGTGCTTACCCACACGAACACTCTCTTTGTTACTTGGTTTTTCCAAGCACTATTTTCAACCACAATGGCATCTCCCTGCCCACCTCACAATTAGTGACTTCTGGATGAACCAGAAAATTTTCTGGAAACTTCCTTTTGTGGAGAGCTTTTCATTTCCTCTGTGGTCTGTTATTGTCATCATTATTGTTTATGTAATGAATAGAAGAAGAGAGACTCAGCACTTTCCACCCATCAACAGTTCTTCCATATCCTGGAGAATCCATGCTCCCCATGAAAGCCCCGAGGATGGAAGGTACTGGTGGGATGGACCACTGCCTAACTAGAATGGTGTTAAAAATACAAAGATAAATGCAGATGGTGGTGCATGCCTTTAATCCCAGCACTTGGGAGGCAGAGGCTGAATTTATCTACCTATTATCTGACTTCCAAATGACTCTAAATGCTTATCTTTCCCAACAGCCATTTGACTGTTCACCAGTATCCCATCTAGAGACTAGGCAGGTAAGATAAAATGAAGTCAAATTAGAGCCCACGGTTTCTCACGAAAGCAACCCTTACATGCCAGGAGACAATGAAAAGAGTCCATTTGGGGACCTGCCACCCTTCTTCCCTTGACCTGCATGGAGGGTTGGCTTCATTTCCCAAACTGTAAACTGCAGTGAACACGTTTCATAAAATGTCAATAAAGTAGGTTCTCTTGCCCTGGATTCATTCCCCAGTCCCATAAAAAAACAATACAAAAACCACATTTATATCTGCAGTATATGCTGGTGGTAGTGGCAAAGGCTGACAAGATGGCTCAGTGGGTAAAGGAGTTGGGCTGAATTCCCTCCTGGTGACACATGCAGTGGAAGGAGGAAGCATACTTGCCAGTTGTCCTCTGACCTTCATGCGCATATGTGGCTCTCCTGAGCGCTCCTCTCCTACTTTAATTAAAAAAAAAAATACAAAGCTTAGAAAACTATTTTCTTATTTGTGGAATGTTTCAGAACATTTAATATACAAACATGTATCCTGAATACCAAAGAGAGATAAGGAATACCCAGAAGTCAGATGCTGGACACACTTGAGCACAGTTGAAAGCTGAAACTATTTACCATCTTGAGGACTGAGAACACAACATGTAACTCAGTCAAGGAATAAGAACACACCATGTAACTCAGTTTTGATACCATTCTCTTGATATTTGTCTCTAAATTGAATGCTGAATTATGATGGAGAGGAGATCCTTGGAAGAAAATTAATTCAAAATATATTTTTAAAGTTAAACTTCTACCAAGTAAATTTGGCGGTGATTATTTTCTACATTTGTTGGGACTTGAGCTAAAGAAAAGAGTGCTCTATTTATTAAAGTAGTTATTAATTTCCTAGATAAGAGGACATCTCTCTGATTGCCAAAGCAGATGGCTTAAGAGAAGAAAAGGGCAATTTTGATTTGTGTTTGGGTGCAGACTCAAATAGACACAAATGCTTCCTGTTAAGGATCATTTATCAATACTGAATTCACCCTAGATGTCAAAGGAAGGGAAGGCATTTAAGACTAACGTCGAGATTTATTTCAAACGGATGGGAAACAACCCAACAGCTAGTTTTTCCTATGATCTATTCTCTACCAAACAACTGCTAGAAGCTCTTGGTTAATTTTTAGTGGTCCTCTAAATCAAATGTAATTGCTATTCTCTGAAGGAATTATTCTCACAGACTTAGACATACATTTGCAGCATATTAGTGAAAATTACAGAGATTATTTATGTCGTTGAAGTGCTCTGTTGGAATGTCTATCATTCCAACTTTGTGTGTGACTTTTATGTCATGATTAGCAACAAAGAAAACGTCATACATTCCTGTTATAAATTACTAAGAGAGTTCTTCTAGGATGTTTAGGGCAAATACAATTATGATTTGTACACATGTCCAGTTTATCATTGCTTTGTGCACAAAGACGTGGAAGAAATTGCTAGAAGTTGTCAAATTCAAGGGTTTTCTTCAACTATCGATAGTGTGTGGATGATGCCTCATTCTGTTATTTAAAAACATCTTCTGGCTGGAGAGATGGCTCAGTGGTTAAGAGCACTGACTGCTCTTGCAGAGGTCCTGAGTTCAATTCCCAGCCACCACATGGTGGCTCACAACCATCTGTAATGGGATTTGGTGCCCTCTTCCAGTGTGTCTGAAGACAACTACAGTATACTCAGAGAAACTCTCTCTCTCTCTCTCTCTCTCTTTCTCTCTCTCTCTCTACATATATATATGTGTGTGTGTGTGTGTGTGTGTGTGTGTGTGTGTGTGTGTGTGTGTGTGTATGTATTCTTACCACCTAATACAAGTTTTGAATTTTTGAGAAAAAGTGTTAAGGGGTACTTAAAGAGAAGTCATGAGCCAGGCAGTGGTGGCCCATACCTTTAATCCCAGCACTTTGGAGGCAGAGGCAGGCAGATTTCTGAGTTTGAGGCCAGCCTGGTCTACAGAGCGAGGTCCAGGACAGCCAGGGCTACACAGAGAAACCCTGTCTCAAAAAACCAAAGAGAAAGAGAGAGAGAGAGAGAGGGAGAGAGAGAGAGAGAGAGAGAGAGAGAGAGAGAGAGAGAGAGAGAGAAGTCATGAACCTGCAGATCAAATGAGGCTGGGAAAATAGCAATGTAATGAAATTAAATGTAAAAGAATAATAAAGAGAGTGTTCCCCTCTTTCTGCTTGCTTACAACAGACCCAACGAGGCCAGCTGCCTTACACTCCTGTTTGTGTGACTTCCCCTACTTTGATGGACTGTATTTTTGAGCTGTTAGAGAAAATAAACCCTTATTTCTTAAAAGAAAGAAGGAAGGAAGGGAGGAAAGAAGGAAGGAAGGAAGGAAGGAAGAAAGAAAGAAAGGGAAGAAAGGAGAGCTCATAATTTCCACCACGGAGGGAAGTCAGGGAACTCAAGCAGGGAAGCAGCCTGGAGGCAGAAGCTGACACAGAGGCTGTGGAGGGATGTTGCTTACTGGCTTGTTCCTTATGGATTTCTCGGTTTGCTTTCTTATGCATTCACAAGAGCACAGACCAGGGATGGGACCTCCCACATTGGGCTAAGCCATCCTGTATCTATCACTAATTAAGAAAATGTACCATTAAGCTTGTTCACGGGCCTATCAGGTGGAAGGAAGAGTTTTGAGGTTTCCTCTTCTCAAATGAGTCAAGCTTGTGTCAAGTTGATATGAAACTAGCCAGCAACTATTTATATATGTCAATTTGGAAAACAGGTACTTTCCTTTACCATATGACCTATGAAAAACATTATGGGTTACCACTCATTGTATTTCAGGGAGGGAAAAGTCATAAACATGTGTCAGTTCCCAAAAGCAGCATTGGTTTGCTGTAATCTACTTAGTTTCAATTTTAAGCCATGCCACTATCTAGGGTTAGTGCAGAAGAAAATATTTATTGACTAGGCTATTACTTTTATCACTTTAATCCAGCTCTAAGACAAGGGAAGATGCCTGCAAAGTACATTGGAAAAAGGACTAGAATTCATAGCATGCAATCAGCATTTACAACTAAATAATAATGTACAAATTCTTATTTTTGAGATATGAAATATGTTTGACTAGATGCATCAGCAAAGAAGCTACAGGAGGGAAATAAATACCTATGTGAGTATTTATTATTTCTAATAAATACTTATTAGAAAGCTAAATTTAAAAGTTGAGCATACCAATGTTGATTAAGATAACAGGAGCTCACAAACACTGTAGAAAAAAGTTTAGTAATCTCTTCCTAAGGTGAAGATGAATCTACCCTTTTTCGTGCCCATTTCATTCATGGATACTGATCTAAGAGAAATGAAAGCATAGGTTCACACCAAGAAATAAGACATGGGCATTCATAAATCATCTATTAAGAGTAGTCCCATGTTGGAAATAATTCAAAATGTCCACCAAGAGCGTAACACATAAATAAATTATATCATGCAATGGAGACTTTTCTGCAGTGAAGAGGAATAAGCCACAAGTAGAACACACCACAGTGAATGAATCTCAAAATAATTAGTGGAAATCGAGAGAAAGGCAAAAGCAATTGTACTGGCTGGTTTTGTGTGTCAACTTGACACAAACTTGAGTTATCACAGAGAAAGAAGCTTCCCTTGAGGAAATGCCTCCATGAGATTCAACTGTAAGGCATTTTCTCAATTAGTGATCAAGGGTAGGAGAGCCCCTTGTGGGCGGTGCCATCCCTAGGTTGGTAGTCCTGGGTTCTATAAGAAAGCAAGCTGAGCAAGCCAGGGGAAGCAGGACAGTAAATAACATCCCTCCATGGCCTCTTCATCAGTTCCTGCCTCCAAATTCCTGCCCTGTGTAAGTTTCTGTCCTGACTTCCTTTGGTGATGAGCAGCAAAGTGGAAGTGTAAGCTGAATAAACCCTTTCCTCCTCAACTTGGTACCTGGTCATGATGTTTTATACAAGAATACAAACCCTGAGTAAGACAGCAATCATTTATGAATCTACTCACTGATTGTAGATAATTATACAAACTGCACCTAATCTATAGGGACACAGAGCATCACAGTGGCTGTCTGGGAGCTATGGTGGAGGGACAGTCTAATCATTAAGAAGCTCCTTAATGATAGGTGTGTTTATACTTTAATTTGGTAGTGATTGCACGTGTGTATACAGATGTCAAAACTCATCAACAAGTATACTTTAAAACCAGATTGCTTGTTGGACATTGTGTATCAATAAAGCATTCAAAATAATAAAAATAAATACATTACTTGAAAATATAATTATTTAGACTGTGAATGTCCAAGTGTCTTTGATTTGCTTTTATGTATGGTCTTCTCCCAGAACAGAGTATTTGATCTATGACACATGACTAAGTCATTGTTAGATCTGGGGGTGTAGCTAAGAAGTGGACTGCTTGCTTAGTAGAATGCACAGGCCATGAGTTTGATTCTCAATACAGAGAAGAAGGCTTTAAAGTGAACAAGTCATTGCTTCCCAGTTAAATGTTTTACACACACACACACACACACACACACGTATATTATCAAGTACTTGAACACAGAGTTACTTTTGCTGTCTGGTTCTAGCCATACTCTCAGCCACTCCAGTGTAGCTCAGCTTGGGTCTTGTAGTCCTTAAGTTTGCTATAGTGCAGGGTGATGCAAAAATCCCTCCTCTAAATCACATTAGAGCTGCGTTCAAATCCTCTCTAAATGAGAATAATATTAGTTGTATTCACTTTGTAGAACTATTTTGGGCTTAAAGGGGAGAATTTATAAAACACTTGTTACAAGGGAAGTACTTTATAGTTTATTTTGTAACTAGAAACCTCAATTATTTTTTTCCCAAAAGAAAAGTACCACAGCCTTTCCCCCCATAGATTTACAAATATTCCATTTTTTTTAAATATAGGAAAGATTAGCCGGGCAGTGGTGGCGCATACCTTTAATCCCAGCACTTGGGAGGCAGAGGCAGGCGGATTTCTGAGTTCGAGGTCAGCCTGGTCTACGGAGTGAGTTCCAGGACAGACAGGGCTATACAGAGAAACCCTGTCTCGGAAAAAAAAAAAAAAGGAAATATTTAAGATTTATATTTCCTTGGTTATCTACATTGTTTTGAAGATTTATTTGTCATTTTAGTTATGTGCATTTGTGTGTGTGTGTAGAGTGTGTGTGTGTATGTGAGTGCAGGTGCCTGTAGAGGCCAGAAGAGGGTATCAGATCTTTTTGAGCTGGAATTACGGATAGATGAGAAAGACCTGCCTGATGTAGACACTGGGAACCCAACCCAGGATGATTTGATCCTCGGATGATTGGAACAAGCTCCTTACTCGTGAGCCGCCTCTCCATCCTCAGCTACAGTATTTTGACAACATTTTCTTTTCAATTTAAACATTTCTGCAGAGTGAGTTCTGGGTTCCGCTGTCCTCCTCACTGTTTGTGTGGTAGTTAATAAACTTCAACAAGCCGAGTGAGTTAGACAAGTTACTTAACCTCAACATGCCTTAATGTGTTTTGCTACAATTGGTAATAATAATGTTAATAATGACATCAACATCTGTTTCACAGAATGACCCTGAGGGTACAATCCACTAAACATCTTCTTTGCTTCGGCTGATAAGGACAAACACCAGATTCATTGGGGCTTTTTTTATTTCCTAATTCTCTGTCTGTTAGCCGTGAAATTTCTCATTGCCGCATCTCGGGTCCATTGATCTTCCTGTCTACAGATTGCTCTAAATGTTTACCACGCCTGCGCTACACTCTGCTCGCCCCACTTCTCAACCCTCCTTTGTTTACAGTCAGTACACTGCAAGCGTTGTTGAATGACTTCGGAAGTTCACGGTTCAGTGTTTGTTACCTACTGTTTGCCGCTGTGTCTGGTTCCTAGAAAGAAGCAGCCAAAAGGAGCAAGGCTTTATTTAGTTCTCAGCTTTCAGGGATTCAGTCCTGGTCCCCCCAGTCCCATAGTGATGGACTTATGGTAAGACAGAATCATTAGACAGGCCTTGGTTGGTTCAGGAAGCAGAGAAATGCATCTGATAGAACAGACACTTCAAGGACATCTCCCTGGGGCCCTCTTTCTTCCAACCAGGCACGATATGCACAATGTGTACCACGCCCAAACAATTCAACTATGAATCTCTAAATAGACTAATCCACTGAAAAAGTCAGAGATCTCTTGACCTAAGCACTTCCACAAACCCTGTTCACGTGTCAATCAAGCCTGGAACACACGAACCTTCCAAATTCAGTTCAGATTTAAGCCGGGACAATCCAGAATAATCATTTAAAAGTATGTATTGCCTCCAACCAATAAAATATATATGCTCAGGTTGCCTCCAAACCCTTGGGGCTGGACATACAGCACAGTTAATGAGTGCAGGCCTGGCATGAATAAAACTCTGGGTGTGATCTCTTAATATGTGGGCTGGAGATGAGTGGCATCTCCCTAGGAATTTATAATGTATGAGCAAAAAAGGGGAAAAAAAGGCACTAAGAACTGCAGTCTTGCTTTTTGTTAATTTTCTTGCTTGCTTTGGGCTATTTTACCTTTTCTCTGAATTTAATCATGGGATTTCGTTTCTGATGATCTTTCTGAATATCCAGTGTAACTCAAAATAAGCTGGAGCTTCTGGTAGCTACTGGTTTTGTGCAGATTTAGGCATCATGTCAGCCACACTGTATCCCATTTATTAAAAGAAACAGGACAGGATGGTGACATCCCAGAGAATTCACTACACCTTATCGTTAATTCATTAATCAACACGTTGGGAAATGTCATTAATCAAGCACCCTAATTACAAATCCACATAATTGCACTTGATGATGCTTCTTCATCTGCAACATCGTCCCTTATAAATCTTCCACAAAGAAGAGGTACACATCAGAGCACTTCCTAAAATCAAGATGTATTATCCTCCTGTCTAAAATTAGGCTTCTCGGGAAGGATGTCTTTTTGTAAATGTATTCTGTTTCCTTCTGATCACATCCCCAACTTGCGTGCTCATGAAAGCCTCAGCAACGCGCTCTAGAGTCTTGCATGTCCTCACGTCAAGTTCTCAGTCTCGCAGTGTGGGGCAACTTGGTTTTTCCCTAATTGGAAGTTTTCTTTCTCTAGCTCTTGATTTTAATCATCTTCTCACTTCTCTCCAAATCCTCAAAAGTTATTGATAGCTACTTAGTCATAACCAATATCTATCAATAGATCAAATTGTTGGAACCTTTCAGTATTTGAGATACGGATTATGCAGACCTTATAAGTTGGAGGTGGACATACTGTCCCATTTTATGCCCCTGACCTCCCAGTTCTTCTCTGTGTTTTTCCACTTTCCAGGTGACCGTTAACTTCCACAGGAAAGATGGAAGTGACTTGCTTAGAAGCTAGTTGAGTTAAAAGATGAACCAAGTCAACTTGGTTCTCGCCAACACTGGTCTGCCAGTCACTTCTATACAATTGACTCCTTCCTCAATTCACAGGTCAAAGTGTTATTTTTTTAAAGAAAAAAAAATTTCTTTTTTTTTTGTTTTTCGAGACAGAGTTTCTCTGTATAGCCCTGGCTGTCCTGGAACTCACTCTGTAGACCAGGCTGGCCTCGAACTCAGAAATCCACCTGCCTCTGCCTCCCAAGTGCTGGGATTAAGAAAAAAATGTTTTGAAGATTTAAAAATGTTTATTGATTTATGTGTCAGTCTGTGTATGTATGCAAGTGTGTGTGGCTCCTGTTGAGGCCTGGAAGGTGTGCCAGTTGTCCTGGAACTGATTTACGGGTTGTTGTGTGCTGCCAGACCTAAGTGCTGGGGTATAAACTCAGGGTCCTTGCAAGAACACCCTCTTTTAAGTGCTGAGACATCTGTCCACACTCCTGAACCCTTTTCCCCAAACCTCTATGCACTCTTAGCATCACCGGCTGGCATCTCTTCCCAGTTCCTTCGGATCTCTCCAAAATATTTGTTATCAGTGTTAGTCCTGAGAATATTTTTCTGCCTGTTGTTTTCTTTGTGGAGAGCTTTTTAGGACCTCCTGGTAGGAATCTGACATTGGCCAAAGACAAGGAAGTAAGTTCAGACAGGAATCTAAATCTTGGACTAAAACAAAAAAGTAGGCTTCAGATATGAAATGACTTTGGGCTAGGACAGGGAAGTAAGCTCAGATATTGTGGTCATCCCGATAAGCCCTTAGAAACAGTGATCACAGGAGTGATCACGGGACTTTGTTTATTGCCTTGCTTGTTCCTTGACTATTTGTATTTATTGTCTTGCTTGTTCCTCAACTTAGAACTGACCTTATTACTTGCATGTAATTAAAATGGCATAAAAGCAAATTGGGAAAAAAATAAACTTGCCTCAGCCTCAGAACTGGCTGGGGTCATGTTACAGTTTTGTCTAATTGACTTTTTTCTTTTTAATCCTCGCTCCTGCACTGGAGAACCTGTTGACTGACTGAGCTGGCTTGGTCATTTCCCTCCTCTCCCCCCAAGACAGAATATAAACTCAATTGCTAATTCCTCAATGATTCATATCCATGACTTTATTGGTCTTGCTTTCTTCCATGTCACTGCTGATGCAAAGTGAGCAAACGCCTTTTGCAAATGGAGTAAATTCTTTAGATGTCGAGGCTGTGTGGGCCTTATTGCTCAGAGGCTCTCAATCTGTGGGTCTCGACCCCCCCACAGAGGTTGCATATCAGATATTTATGCTCCATAACAGTACCGCAATTACAGTTATGAAGTAGCAATGACATGATTTTTTTATGGTTGGGGGTCGCCACAACATGAGAAACGATATTAAAGAGTGACAGCGTGAGGAAGGTTGAGACCCACAATGTCATCTCTGAACTCTGCCTTGGTAGCAGAAAAGCAGCCACAAAGGACACTGCTGTGCAGTGGCGGCACACACCTTGAGTCCCAGCTGACTGAAGGCAGATTTCTGAGTTCAAGGCCAAGTCTGGCCTCTACAGTGAGTGGCCAAGGCTACACAGAGAAACCCTGTGTCAAAACTAAGAAACAACCCCCCCCCAAATCTAAAATATAAAGGTATTCCTGGCTGGTTTAATTCCCATGCAGCCTATTACTTGTTAACAGTGCTATTATAAGAAAGAAAACAGAATCTATATCATAATCAATGAGGAAAAAAAAAAACCTGTTATCTTTACTTAGGAAATTTTGAAGTGATTTTACACAACTGTTTTGAGATTCAGAGTTTCTTTCCTATCTCTGCATCAGAAAGCTGCCTACAGGGTCTTAGAACATTTTTGACAGTTGCTCTGGGTAAGGCTTTGTGCCCTCAGAGCTCACAGCCATCCTCTGGTCTCAGGGGCCACTCTCTTCCCAGGCTGGTCCAAGTCACACTCATCCTCCCCATGTGGTTGTCCCCCAGGTTAGGAGAAGATTCCTGACTTTCCAAGCATCTGTGACAGTCTCATTCCCGCCAGCATCTCTCCCCACCCAGTCCATAGTGGAAATTGGAAATATTTTTCCTGGGAGGCTATAGTCAGGCAGGATTTCTGGTGACCTGCTCTGATACCTTAGAGTTCTTGAGAAGAAGCCCTGAATTTCCTCTATAGAATTATCTTTTATTTTTAGGGTGATTCACTGACTGTCTATTGTGAATTTGGAAAAAAAAATCAAATACTGATAAAAATTCAGATGTAGATTATAAGATGAGCACATTCCTCTTGTAATTAGTTTGTTTTCCTTTTCCACACATGTAGTATTCTCTTGTTCCTTTTCCTTTTTCTTTTCCTTTTTTTTTTTTTTTTTGAGACAAGGTTTCAAAAACCAACCAAGCAAGCAAACAAACAAAAAACTAAAAAAAACCAAAAACAAAAACAAAAACCATGGTGTCTTGGAACTTGCTCCCTTGCTCTGTAGACCAGGCTGGCCTTGAACTCACAGAGTTCAACCATGTGGTTGCCTGCCTCTGCCTCCTGAGCTCGGTCTGGGATTAAGGGCGTGCACAACCACTGCTGCTATTATTTTGAATTTTAATATTTTACATTAGGATAGAATATTGTAGTTTGCTCATCTTCTTCCCATAATACTTCCCAAAGTCATTTCCTTAAAAACAAAACAAAACAAAACAAAACAAAACAAAACAAAACAAACCTCCAAACTGAAAACGCCTTTAATCCCAGCACTTGGGAGGCAGGTTCAGGCAGATCTGAGTTCAAGGCCAGCCTGGTCTAAAGAGAGATTTCCAGGATAGCCATGGCTACACAGAGAACCTCTGTTTCAAAACAAAAAAACAAAACAAAACAAAACAAAAACCTCAAACTATGTTTAAGAAATATAAGAGCCAATACGAGTGAATTATCATAATGCATAGTAACAAACACATTCAGACTGTTTATTGTCTACAAACTCACGGTATCAAACATTTGGGACTATCTACTTCTCATTCACGTGCTAAGACCTGTATCAGGGTTTCGGAGACCCCGCTTTATTCAGTGTAATTCATGAGACGGAAGAGGAGTGTTGTCCTCGGTGTTATACAGCTATGCACTATTTATCATTGTTATCATTTGGACTGATAATAAAACTGACACAATGTAAGGGGATAGTGACTGACTCTGAGGACGCACCTCGATAAAGAAATGGAATTGAGTGGAGGCGTTTAGAGGTGTGTGGAGCTAGAGAAAGTAGAGCTTAGGTAGGGACTGGGGAAGAAGAAACTGGAAGAAACTCAGGCCTCTCCAGCTTCCCCCAAAAAGAAAAGAGAAAGCCTCTTTAGGAGAGACCCCTCACCAAGGGAAATGGAAGACGCTTTGGCTGGATTCTTTCTGAATAAATTTTAATTAATCTTTACTAGAACCTCTACATGATTTATAAATAAAACATTTAAAATTAAAAAATCATCTGCCCTGTATGATTTGCCTTAAACATCCAGTTAACACAACTGCTGTTTTTATGGCTTTAATAAAAGTGTGCTGTTGTTGCTTCTGTCTCAGGGGACACCCAAGTGACTGTACCAGAAGATGTGGTGATGGAGTATAGCCCAAGTCTACGCAGTTTTTATTCACTACTCTTTGTCATCAACAAGGATGATTTTTAAAATAATCAGGAAATTATACATATTAGATTCCGTTTCATCCAATACAATTTAACCTTTTTTGGGCTAAGTATACATTCAAATTTATATTGCAGACCCTACACCTGTTTTATTGCTTTCTCTCAAACTGGATTTGGTTTCATTTCACAGTTTGACAAATAACGTAGAGATACCTGGGACGTCCTTGCTCACAACTGGATACGATGTCTTCAGATGTGGAATATCACAGTAATCATTTCTCAAATGTTTCTTGATCTTGTTTCTAAAAATGGGATGCATTAAGATATGTTTTTGAGGAACACTGAGGACCTGCAATCTCTCTCCCCTTCGCCTTTCCTCCCTTTCTGCCTCATTACTTTCCCTTCCTTCTTCCTCCTTCCTTCCTCTCTCTCTCTTTTAAAGATTTTATTTTATTATTTTATGTGAGTACACTGTCATTGTCTTCAGACACACCAGAAGAAGACATCAGACCCCATTGCAAATGGTTATGAGCCACCATGTGGCTGCTGGGAATTGAACTCAGGACCTCTGGAAGAGCAGTCAGTGCTCTTAACCATTGAGCCGTCTCTCCAGCCCGCTTCCTCCCTCTCTTTCCTAGTCTTTCTTGCCTTTCTGACATGAGACACATCTACCAGCTACGGCGTGTGTTCCTGCCATGATATTCTGCCACATCAGAATCCCTGAGTGTTTTATCTTGGATGGAACTCCCGTGAGCTAAACAAATATCTTTGTAGTTCATAAACAGCCTATGTTATGTGTTCCATTAGACTAATGGAATGCTAAATCAGCCGTCTATCACAGGACCTGTGAACTTAGAAGCAAACCCAGCTCAGCCTGTATTTGTCAAACTCAGAGCAGCAGTGAATTAAATAACGGGGTGGGACACTCCAAGGACTGCCAAGGAAAAATCATTAATGTTCAGCAAGAAAATGCAAGATGTTTTGTTTTCTCATTTTGAAAATTCTATTTTGTATATGTACTAGTTTCTTAGTATAATACATGTACAATTCTTACATAAATTACTATATGTGATAAATTATTTGAACTATTATGGATGTATGAGTAATTAATAATATCTGAGAACATTGGTGTGAACATCAAGTGGCTTCCCTCTTCTTGCCTCTTCCTAGCGGGTCAGGGACAGAGCCTGACTTTTCTTATTTTGTAGGTCACTGTAGAGTGAAAAATTATAAAAATCATTTTTATAGAATATAAGTATATAGATTCTTTTTAAAGTTCTTTTAGGGACATGGGAATTTTCTCTGAGACAAGCCAGGCCAGTTTCGGGAACTGGCTGTAAAGAATGAAAGTCATTCAGGTGGAGAAACACAATGACCGGGCTGTGGCTCTGTGACTGAGCAAGTGAGAAGTAGTTAATATGACAGGGTAGGGCACAGGGATGGTGAAACCACATTTTTGAGAAGAATGAGTGTACAGAGTAATTCTTCACAACTATAAACCATTCAGGGTGGGTTTCTCTGGAATGTTTCACTATTCTTATGTTATGTATCCTTGGCAACCCCTCACCCCCTCTTCCCTCCCCTGGTTTGTGGTTTTTCTGCTTTAAAAGACTCCTTAGCCCATCACTCTTGGCCAAACCCTGCTCTTGAGAGAGAGCTCGTGGTTTGACCACTGGCCAATTTCCCTAATAAAGCCTCTGCTGATTGCATCCAGGTACGGTGTCTTGGAGTTTATGGGGAGTCTCGACTTCCCGAGACTTGAGTGAGGGTCTCCCGAATTTGGGGGTCTTCAGTCACAAGCACCAGGGCAGACATGTTTATCAGAAATTTGCCTTGGCTCTGAAATTCTGCAGAAGGAGTGTCAGTACCCATCAGATCTTGGTCTCTGAGCACCACACCAAGGGCAGTTACATCGCTTAATCTTGGCTAGCACACAGTGTGGTTTCAGAGGTCAGGTGTGTAGGCTTCGATTTTTTAAAACCTACTTTCAATAAGGAATCTTAAATGCTTTACTCCCTTCTAGCCCACCACCCATCACAGGTAGTGGGAAAAAAAGGTTATTAGAATCAGGGGAAGCCGGGCGGTGGTGGCGCATGCCTTTAATCCCAGCACTTGGGAGGCAGAAGCAGGCGGATTTCTGAGTTTGAGGCCAGCCTGGTCTACAGAGTAAGTTCCAGGACAGCCAGAGCTACACAGAGAAACCCTGTCTCGAAAAAAAGAAAAAAAAAACAAAAAACAAACAAACAAACAAACAAAAAAAAGAATACGAGGGGAAGCAGACCTGTTTAGAATTAGTTCTTTAGAGCAAATCCAATCTGCCTTCTCAGGATATATATCAGCAGGACAGCTCAGTATTGTCAGGAGAGCAAACACAAATCAGCAATGGTGGCACCGCCTAGTAGAACAGCCAGGCCTCAACTGAATTAATCAGCAGGAAAAACCCCAGAAGCAGCAGAGGAGCCAGGAGAAGTTCTGTGCTGTGCCTCTTTCAATGAAGTGAAGACCATGGAAGACACAAGACCAAGGAAGTGTTGCAAAGCCAACTATGCAAGCTGCCCCTGCCGTCTCCCTTCCCCGACCTCATCACTCCCTCCAAACATCATGTGTCCTCTACAGGTCTCGCTTCAGCCAAACACCATGTGAATCTGTCTTAGCAAAACTCCACTGAGTCTGTATCAGCTGGCATCACTCTACCAATAGGCCTGAGTCCTCGAAAGCAGCAAGAAGCTGCTCGAACACTGGTAGAAGTTTTTTGGTACATTTCTTTCTATGGAGTCACCACAAGTGGAGCCCAACAACACAATGTAAAGCGAGCCAATATGTGCACATCGTTAGCAAAGAATACTGATACCGGGCAAAGCGAACCAATGCTCGAGTTCCCACCGTCTGTGGGGTCATATTTATAGTCCTCCACCTGCCCATTTCACATGTTTACTTTAGCAGAACATCCTTTTGCCTGTGTCTGCTTCAGCGAAACATTCTTTCACATGTCTGCTTTAGGAAAACACCATCTGACACAACCGACTTCCCAAAGAAACCCTGAGTTTCCACTTCATGGTGGAGTTAGGAAGGAGAACTAGAGTTTTATGTTTGTTTCATCATTGTAGGTATTTTTTTTTTAATGGTGACCTGATGTAGGATGCTTGATCAAACTGTGAACCCCCTCCCCCCACCCCCCAAGATTGTGAGCTGGAAAAACCTTGTTGCGGTATGGCTCAGCCCCAGCACGCACCTTTAACCTGAGAGCTTTTTGGGAACAAGAGCTCAATAAAGTCTATAATAGGTCAAGAGGAAGAACAAGTAGCCAGTTGACAGGGCGGGAGTGAGCATAAGAAAAGCCAGGAAAGAGGAAGAAGGGTCTTTGAGTTGGAGTATTTAAGGCATTAAGTGTAGGGAGCCAACTTTAAGCAGAAAGCAGCTAGAAAGCACTATCATCTTTGCAGCCATCTGGAACCATTTACCCTGATAGAGACTTGGTTTTTCAATAGCCTACAACAGCTGAGCACACTCTAACAAATATCTTGTTTATCCCACATAGCTTGTTTTGCTGTTTAGTGACCCCAGCTGCATAGTGCACGTGGTAAAATGTTTTCACCTGTGTTCTCCTGCGTGTGCTTGTAAATACCCAGGATTTCCTTGTAAGAATATATATGAGTCAATACAGTTAAGGGAAAATATATATACAGTCAATAGAGTTAAGAGGTATATGAGTAAATACGGTTAAGAGGAATGAACAAGAGTGAATATGTGCCAATAGAAGAGAAACAATAAAGGAAACTTGAGACTTGACTACAGAACCTCTGCCTTGCCTCCATTCTTCTCGTCTCTTGCCCCGTGGACCCGAGCAGCAGTGCAAGCCAAGCCAGCCAGAGTACGGTCCCCAACAATTAAGAAAGAGCAGGAGCTTTTTCCTTCTGAGACACTGGTGGAGTTGGAAGGTCAGCTGGGCGCTTCCTCTGTCTCTCTGAGCTGGTATCTTCATCCCAGCATCTGACTTCAGAGTCCTCATTGGTAAAAATTCAAGTTTGGGATTTTGTAATCAAAACAACAGTGATTGTCCTTAGCATTAGTTCTAGAGGGCATCGCTGAACTCTTTTGATTCACCAGCTTGAGGTTAACAGTGGCAGGTACATAATGGCGGTCTCATACTGTGAGAGGAGCCCTGCTGCCATGGACGAAATAATTTGGAATTTCATAGAGAAATTAATGGGTAAGAGTGACAATATTTATCTTGCCTGCTGTAGTTCCAGGAGAGAGAAGGGAAAAGCCTCTTAATGGAAAACCCTCACTAAGGGGAAGCTTTGATTGATTTTTTTTTCTAAGCAAATTCTGATTAATCTGAAAACTGAACAGGCACTTCCCTAGGTAAAAAAAAAAAAAAAAAAAAGACTGTGTGTTGTTGTGGATTACATTACAACACGGTTCACTAAACTGTCTTAGCTTTTTTCCTGCTAAAGGATTTTGTATGGACCCAGGGTCACTATTCCATATTAGCCACTTTTATGCTGCTATTAAAAAAACAAACAAACAAACAAACAAACAAAAAAACCAGCAGGGCAGTGGTAGCGCACGCCTTTAATCCCAGCACTTGAGAGGCAGAGGCAGGCAAATTTCTGAGTTTGAGGCCAGCGTGGTCTACAGAGTGAGTTCCAGGACAGCCAGGGCTATACAGAGAAACCCTGTCTTGAAAAACAAAACAAAACAAAACAAAAACAACAACAAAAAAATAAATCCAAAAAACAAAAAAACAACTTAAAACTAGAGAGAGCTCTGTGAAGTGGGTGCCATTCGAGCATGAGGACCCAAGGCTGCCCCTCATCGCCTGTGTAAAAAAAGTTGGTACAGTTACATACACTTGAAACCCCAGAGTTTTAAAGGTAGAGACAGCAATCCTAAATGACAAGTCCCAGGTCTCCTAAGTTGGAGACAACTTAGGTAAAGTGAGTTGGTAGAAGGAAGCAGCCACATTGGAAAGTGACTTCTAATTGAGGGGCAGACAAAGTAACCAATCACAGAGAGATTTGACAGAATGAGTCAGAGACAGGATACACCCAATTTTCACAAGACCAGACAGGAAACAGGTCTATGTAAGACAAGGCAGAAAGAGGGAGGGCAGGTTTTTGGGGGTTTGTTGTTTTGTTTTGTTTTGTTTTGTTTTGTTTTTCCACCAGGGCAGTTTTATAGGCAGGTTGCAGAGAGAATAGACTAGACACAGATCAAAACAGAATGAAATAAAGAATGAGAATGAGCCAGAAGATTAAAACAGATTGCTTAGTGATAGTTTAAGGCCAAGCAGAGCAATTAAGTGAGAAGCTGAGAGAAACCAGATGGAATCAGTCAGCTTGGAGAGAAGTTTGAGCCAAAAAAAGCTGGGTTGAACAAGCCAGTCAGAGTTCAGAATGAGCTAGAAAGGGTGAGCTCATTAAGCAGTAAGTATTCTGTCTAAACTCCACCTCCACAGTTACCTGGCAACAGCCAGGTAGGCCTGGCTCACTATAAAAGGGACTGCTTGCCCCCTTCTCTTTCTCTTACTCCCTCTTACTCTCCTAATCTCTTGTTCTCTTGCCTCTAGCTTCTCTCTCTCCCCTCTCTCCTCTCTTCCCTTCCCCCTCTCTCCACGAGGTCATGGCCAGCCTCTACTTCTCTTCTCCCTCTCTCTTCTTCTGTCTTCTTCCATCGTCTTCCCCCCACCTTTTCCCTATCTCCTGAATAAACTTCCCCTCCTCTTGGAACTGTTTGGTCTGGAGTGGTCTCTTGTAAGCTGTGCATGGACATCTAATGTGGACGTCTAACATTGATGCTTATTGGGCCGAGATGGAAAACTTCAGGAACCACCATGCTGCTGGCTGCCATAGCCACTGGCTGCTGTAACTGTGCAGGACCGAGGCCATGTAGCCTGCTTCTACCACCGCTGCCACACCACATGGACTTCATCCGCTGCTACCTGCCAGCACCAACCACGTGAATTTCCACTGCTGCTGCAAAGCAACTCCACCTACTGCTGCAGGCTCACAAAACTCCCGCCACTCCTGCCACATGAGCTGTGCCACCGCAAGCCGCCCCACCCCCCCACCCCACATGGGCTAGGCAGCCAGGCAGGCCTACACAGACCTCACAGTTTCACCTTTCCTGATACCACGAGACTGCATAAGCCCACAAACACACACCGGCATATTGATTGGTAAGGAGATTCCAAGTGGCAGGAGGGACCCTATATGCCCAGATAGTGCCTGGCCAGCCTTCTCTGGGCTGAGGGGTTGGCGTCTCACTGCCCCAGTCCATATGACTGGCCTCCTGGCTGATCTACAACCTAGGACTTTGACTGGTGGGTGACTCCCCCCTCGGAAGCAGTTTACAGTCTCCCCCCGAGCTCTTACAGCTGCCGGAAATCCTGGTACCTGGTTGAACTGCTTTCTGGTGATCTCCAGGAGTTCTCCGAGGCCCCTAGATATTCTCATGAAGACCTGATATCTAGGCTGTTGCCTGATTCGTTACCGTCTTTTCTTTCAGGACATCGATACGAATAGCTCCATAACAACTCCGTCACCCAATGGGTACTACATTGTCTTCAGCTGCACCCCCAGACACCCCACTGGTTGTCTCCTGAAAAACCTCAAATCTCTAAAATTAATGCCTGAATTGAGGCCTTCCAAATTGAACCTCTGCAATAAAGTTTGGATTCGGTACCCTCTAGATAATGGTTTAAAGTGGCCACCTAATGGCACACTAGACCTAGTCATTTTAAAAGGTCTTTATACGTACATACAGCAGTCTGGTAAATGGAAAGAAGTTCCCTATATCCAAGCATTCATCTACCATTGTTCTAATCCCTCCATGTGTTCTGCTTGTTCCCACCCCAGGTTTTTTTTTTTTTTGCCATCACCCACTGATCAGAGTAACCATCCACATGGTCCCAGGAAAGATTTCTTAAGCTCAGAGCTAACCTTGTGCCTGCTAGGGTAGGCTTCTCCCTCTCCTCCTCCATCATTTGTGGCCAGCTGCAGCCATTTATTTCAATCGGTTCACCTGAAGCAGCGGGTCTGGGACCTTGCTTACTCCCTTCCCCTCAATGGTTCTTGGCTCTGCTCTGGGTTTACTCCTTACATTCTGCCAGGGACCCTCTCTGGGACCTGTTTCCCCACATGCGCAACCACCCATACAAAGGGCTTGGCTTAAGGGAGGCTCTCTCTCTCTCCCTCTCTGCCCAGGACCTGTAAAGTGAGTGTTAGCGATGCCTTCTGTCACAAGAGCAGCTAACATGAACGTTGCTGTGCTACAAGACTTGTGCCTATTTTTCCTTGCCCACTATAGACTCTTTAGCCACCAGAGGCACTAGGCAATGATTTCCGGCTGCTAGTAGGAAGTCCTGCCCTGCCGCCACCTTGGGGACCTGACACGCAGCTGTGTCAGGCAGACCTATGCCCTCAGCTGTGGGCCCATTGCACAACCCCGGCTCATGACCTGTGGCCCACAGCCCCAACCCACCAGCTGTAAGATTGTATGCCACTGTTGCCAACTTTCTTATTCTGGTCCCAGCCAAATGTTTTTTTGCTAATACAAAAATGTGCTTTTCTCTACTTACATAACCTGCCAAAGTTACTTAAGACACTTTCCAATCCTGTCTTAATAGATTTTTACTACTGCTATTAAATTCTATTCAGATACAATTAATTCTTATGGCTCTCAATCTTGTCAGAAGTCTGCTAATAGTATATTTAAGTTTATGGCCGACAGAGTTTCCAAAGCCTCTAACAGTTGACCCAAGATGGTTTCAGAAGACTTGGACACCTAGAAGATACAGCCTGGATTGTATGTGATGATATTGTCACTAATGCAGTGGACTAAACTGGATGCTCTGAGTCAAATGACTTGGCTAAACCAAGGTAAGTCATTTCTTATGTCACACGTATCCATTCCACAGAGAAAAAGCCCTGCGTCTTCTGCGCTTGGCAGCCAAACTGACTTTGCCCAAGAGACTATGGAGACCACAGGAACTGTTGGCTAGTGGACTCTGTCATTTTTTAAAATAATATATAACTGGTAGATTATAGTTTACTCTTTCTCAGACTACACTGACAGCTAGGCTTTCACAGATAATATCTGTTACCTCATTAGCTAAACTCAGTTGCCATCAATTAAATGCTTCTTATTTCCTCTTCTTGCTATGCCACTGTCCTAATATTATCTGAGTTCCTATAAACTTGCCTAACTCTAATAAAACATTCCTCTATATGATCCAGCAAAGGTTGATCTTGAAGACTGCTTGTGTTATTAACTCATGTTGTTATCTCTTTTGTAAACTTGTAAGCTACAGGAAACCCACTCAGATCTACCTTTCATGGACCAAATAGATACCATCCAGATAAGTACATCTGCCTAAAGCTCCCACTTACTACCTATTCCAAAGGGTGGGATCCCTCTGGGTTTCAAATGTACATCTTAGAAAAAAATTTTCTTTCTCCCAAATGTACTTAATCTCATTCCCTACATCTCGTCAAGTCCAGACACATCCAAAACAGCTCCAGAGAAGCAACCTTCAGATGCTCCATCTCCTGTCACACACACAGCTGCTTCTACTGGACCTGTTCCTTCTGACCTATCCTCAAATGGCTCCGTAGTCCCTGGACAGCAGGAAACAGCCAACTCTCCTAAGACCGGACAAACATCTCCCATACCCATTCTTCTACATTCCCCCTAGAGACATATTGCCCCCAATACCAGCAGGAAGTAGCCAGATATCATGATGACCCTATTCCTGCTTCACCGTCACCTTTCTAATTTTTCTTTTTTAATTAAACCAAAATGGGGGAATGTTAGTATTCTGTCTAAACTCCACCTCCACAGTTACCTGGCAACAGCCAGGTATGTTCCTCTCCACAGTTACCCGGCAACCGCCAGGTAGGGCTGGCTCACTATAAAAGGGGCTGCTTGCCCCCTCCTCTCTCTCTTACTCCTTCTTACTCTCCTAATCTCTTGCTCTCTTGCCTCTAGCTTCTCTCTGTCCCCTTCCCCCACTCTTCCCTTCCCTCTCTCTCCACATGGTCATAGCGGGCCTCCACTTCTCTTCTTCCTCTCTCTTCTTCCGTCTTTTTCCATCTTCTACCCCCACCTTTGCCCTATCTCCTGAATAAACTTTCCCTCCCCTTGGAACTGTTTGGTCTGGAGAGGTCTGTTTTGAGCTGCGTGCGGACATCTAAAGAGGACGTCTAACAGTAAGCTTCTGAGATGACCATTACATCCGGCATGTAAAAGATACTTTTATACACTTTTATACACTCCCAAACATATTTACCTATTCATGTGCACGCGCACACACACACACAGAGAAAGAGAGAGACAGAGAGAGACAGAGACAGAGAGAGAGACAGAGAGAGAGACAGAGATACCATATATACAAAAGACACAAAGAATTTAGAAAAAAAAACTTGGAAGTTGGCAAGAAATTAAGTTTATTCACTATGTTGATGGGTGTAAAGTTCAAAAGACACAGTGTCTGCATGTGGTCAGGGCTCTGGGTGATAGAAAAGCAGAAAGGAAAATGGCCACATGCAGGAATCACGCACCTATAGTGTTTTACAACCACCTGGTTAGGAGAGAACTGTTTCAGTCACCGGCATCCTTAGCCTACTCTTCTGTGACCACAGATTGCTAGTAATTCTTTGGAGTGGTGTCCATGCGACCTCATCACCTCCCACTGGGTCCCATCTCCTGGCTTGCCCTGACCTCCGCACCACCACACTGGAGACCAAGTTTCCTGCACATAAACTTTGTTGCAACAAGAGACAACCAAACCATAACACAATCACTATAGCAACTTCTAGTTCACCGAACCAACCCCTGGAGTATAGTAGTAGGTGATTAAACATCTGTACCGACTTCTAGAAAGTACACTTAGAGATTAGTTTCTTGTGGGCTCCCAAGCCAGATGAGGGATGGAAGAGCACAGCCCATATCCTAGATAATCTCCCTGAAAGCCCAACCTGAGTGGGGCCACTCCCTACCACATTAGGCATGGGTCTACTCCACACTTTAGAGACAAAGCCGCTTCATGATAGAGTCAGTTAGGCTTCTGTTTCCTCTGCTAGAGGACTGGCTCCTCAGAGATCATGTGACTGGCAGTCAGCCAATCTAACTGATTTGCTTGTAAAGTCCTCTCCTCCTCCTGCCCCTCTTCCTGCCCCTCCTCCTGTCCCCAGCCCCGCCCACTTGGTGTTTGAATTGGTGACATTAACATTTGCAAATTAGGTGTATTTTTCTCCCTTGTCCATTTCTTCCTCTCCCTGGCTCAAGCCATATAAAGCTGGCTCTGCCATTTCAAAAAATGAGCTGCCCTCCTGGGTCATTTATACCTACCATACTCACTGTCGACCCGGGACCCTGCTCCCTAGCTCCTCCACACTCTGAGACGGCCTGGGTACAACGACCAACCCACAGTTTCATAAAATATTTAAGTTCATTTCACAGCCCCAGCAACATCCTTTCTCTGAAAACAGGGCACTGTCAGATCATCTTGATTAAACTGAGGGTTCTAGTCGACTGGGGAAGAGGGACCTATTAATTTTGGTTTTACTTTAAGTACTTTTCTGAGTGGCCAGTGCTTTGAAAAATAAATCCCAGGAGAGCCAGTCATCTTGCCTAATGAAACATTTAATGCTTTTTCCAACCCTGTCCTCTGATGTTTTCTTTGGAAGTGTAACACTGTGGACTCTGAAACAATTTTTCAGTCTTTTCATCAAGATTGGTAGGGCTTCCATAAAATAGAAATTAGATCCTACAGCTGTAAATGTTTAGAAATCCAAGGTATAAAGGTAACTAATTTTCTTCCTGTTTTCTAATTTCTATAAACACGCGTCAGTTCTGTTTTCTATGGTGAACCTATCGATCAAAAAGACACAATCTCAAAATTAATAAAAGGTCTTATTACCTCTCCCAACCATACAATACTCACACAGAACCTGCTGATGTTGGTTCTTGGTAGTAGTTTCCATAACACCTACTGCCCCGGCCCGCGGGGCAGTGAACTAGAATCCAGGGGACCTGAAAGAGAGAACTGGGGAACAGGGGACTACAAAGAAACATGGCTTGTCTATAGGCTAATCAAACCACAACTTTTACTTTTTCACACAGGGGTCATATACACAAAAAGGCAGGGTGTGGGGAAGGGGATGACACAGGAGTGTAGGTGTTCAGGGGGAGTACAGATATCTTCCAGAACAGAGTGCCAGCTGGGTGAAGGTTCAGGGGACAGGTCACTATGACTCTGCCTATGATTCACTTGTCCTAATCTAAGTTGGTACTCTCCACCAAGGCTACCCAAGGTCTATTACTATCCACAAGACCTATGACTACTTGTTTATATCCAGGCTGGTAAATTTCCATCAAAGTTGCCTGTTTACAATATCTTATAGCTATCTGTTTCAGTGTTTTTCCACAGAGACCCAAGACTTTGTGTTAGCAGGCATGTATGTCAAGCCTATGGCTGATTTTAGGCCTTTAGTGTAAGCAGGGCTGCCCCTGACAACCTAGTGATAATTTTTTTTTTCAGAAAGAAATGTTCAGGATTTAGAAGGACATTGGGGGTTATAATTTTAGTGAGTTATGGCATGAGCTTGAGAATTGTCTGTCTACTCATTGCTAAAATCATTTGTCTCCATAATATGTGGATGTACAAACGTGTGTTATGTGTGTGATGCTCATATATGTGTGCCAGCCACAAGTGCCTTAGAGCATGTGTTAAGGTCAGAGGACCACCTAGGCTGTTGCTCTTCATCTTTTAGCTTCTTTGAAGCATGGTCTCCTGTTGTCCAGCATGGCATATAACACATTGGCATCTCCTTGGCTTTCTAGATTCTCCTGTCTCTTTCCATCTCACCATAGACACATTGGGGATTGCATGTCTGCTACTGTACCTGGCTCTATGTGGTTTCTGGGGGTGCAGATTCTAGTGCTCACACTTGCATACCAAGTGCTTAACACACCTGAGCCATCATGTTATCTCTGCTTGTCTTAGGGTTTCATTGCTGTGAAGAGACACCATGACCAAGGCAACTCTTATAAAGGAAAATATTTAACTGGGGCTGGCTTATAGTTTCAGAGGTTCAGTCCATTTTCATCATGGTATCAAGCGTGGCAGTGTCCAGGCAGACATGGTGCTGGAGGAGCCTAGAGTTCTACACCTTGGTTTTCAGACAGCCAGGAAAGGACTACTTTTCACACTGGAGGAGCTTGAGCACCTGCAGGCCTCCCAATCTGCCTACACAGTGACACACTTCCTCCAACAACTATTCCAACAAGGCCACATATCCTAACAGTTCCACTTCCCATGGGCCAAGCATGTTAAAAACCACTACATGGCTAATGTTATTTTTTGAAGAACAATCCAAAACACAGCCTGAGCAGATTGCTTCATAGTATTTTTTTTAAAGAATAGACACAAGTGTGATGACCCAAGAATACAAGGTGCTTCACAAAGATTTTGAGCCATAAAATATTGTGTATTTCGTACAGCTTGTAAATAATAGCTATGTATATCAGAGGTACATAACCACATGTAGGGGTTTCATGGTTTTGAGATATAAATGCTGTCTTGCTTTAAGTTACTTTTTAAAAAATTATTATTCTCTCAGACACTGAACCACCAGCCAGGCAGTATACACCAGCTGATACAAGGTCCCAGACACACATAGAGCAGAGCACTGCCTGATCTGACCTCAGAGAGAGAAGAAGCATTCTAACCCTTGAGAGATTTAAGACCCCAGGGAGGGGGGAGGTCTGGTGGGCTGGGGGTGGGAGGCTGGAGACATCCTCTTGGAGACGAAGGCAGCGGGGAGGGAGAGGAATGGGATAAGGAACTGTCAGAAGGTGAACCAGGCAGAGGATAACAACTCGATTGTAAAAAAAGATTAAACAGTAGTAGTAGTAATAGCAACAATAATAAATGTAAAATTCCATGGAAATTTTCAAGACTAAATATAACACTTTGAGAACTTAAAACAAAATTATTATTTTTGTGACTATAATTTAATAGTAACATTCTCCCTCCAACACCTCCCTGACACCCCTCCCCACCGTCCTTCAAATTCATGGCCTCTTTTTCTCACTAATTGTTGCTGCATTCATATGTGAACTTGTATGTACATATATATTTCTAAACATGACCTGTTTGGTCTGTATGATGCTACTTGTGTGAATGTTTTCGGGGTGCCTGTTTAGCACTAGATGGTCATTTGGTGTGCTCTTTCTTGGAAGGACTATCTCTCCCACTCGCTGATTTCCTCAGGTGCTTATTGGTTCTCTGTGGAGGGTTGCAACCTCATCGGCCTTTCCCCTTCCATCTTGCATGTCTATTGATACTGTCTTTGTTCAGTTTGTGCTTGGGCTGTCATACTAGTGAGACTTTATGGCTGTATCTTCTTTTTTAAAAAAAATATTTATGATTTATTCATTATATGTATATGAGTACACTGTAGCTGTCTTCAGACACACCAGAGGAGGGCATCAGATTCAATTATATATGGTTGTCAGCCACCATGTGGTTGCTGGGAATTGAACTCAGGACCTCTGGAAGAACAGCCAGTGCTCTTAACTGCTGAGCCATCTCTCCAGCTAGTATCTTCTGATATTATTGGGACATACAATCTCACAGTGAACACTCTGGTCCTCTGGCTCTTACAATTTTTCTGCCCCCTGTGCTGAAATGTTCCCTTAGCATTAGATGCTGAATTGTAAAATGTATCCATTGGATTGGATTGTTGGTGTGTGTGTGTGTGTGTGTGTGTGTGTGTGTGTGTGTGTATGTAGTGGTCTCTGTCTGTTGCAAAGAGGTGTTTCTTTGATGAAGGATGAGGACTACATTTATCAGGCTAGACCTTGGAGGAGGGTATGGGCAAGTTACTTGTAAAGACAACCAGAAATCTTCATGTACAAGACTTGCTCAATACCAGGTACTTTGTTAAGGACTCTTACCATCGAAGCTGTGCTAAACTGACGTGGCCTGAGCTGCCCCACGATGGGTGCCAAAAATGTTGAGGACCGCTCTGTCAATGTTTGAACCCGCACTGCCAAAAGCCTTTCGGGCTGAATTGTTAGAGCCCGAACTGCCCCAAGCTGCTCAGGTCTGCGGGTTGGGGTTCAGCAAGAGAGAGAGAGAGTGAGGATGGTCATGAGGAATGGAAACCAGACAGAGTGTGATTCAATCCTGTTTATTTTTCAGTCTCTCTTCTTCTCTCCAAGTCCCTAGTTCCTAGTCCTTAGTGCTTCCGAGTTCTCTAGTCCAAGTGTCTTCTACCTACTGCCTAACGTCTAATACTCTAATTCTCTGTTCTTCCTCCAAGTGCCAAGTGCCTAATACCTACTAATTTGCTGCCTCTTCTGTCTGCCTCTCACCTTTTATATGTCTCACTTCTAAGCCATGCCCTTAAGCCACGCCCTTATGTCTTATCTCCAAATCACACCTTTGAGTCATGCCCTTAATTCTCGGCTCTAAATCACACCTTTAAGTCTCACACACCCAAGGGAAAATCCTGGGTATCTAATACAAGATGTTATCAGAGTATGCTCAGCTGTTGTAGGCTATTGTAATCAAGTCTCTTGTCAGGGTATATGGCTCAAGATGGCTACAAGGATGATAGCCACCTTCTGTCAGCTCCCCACACTAAGTCATAACCAATCTTAAAACAGGATGTCTGACTCTTCTTCAAGAGCCAGAGAGAGACTGTGGATTATGAGTACTACTTGCATAATGACAAATGAAACTAACTCTCAGTAACAATATTCAGCCTTACAGTTAAAAAATGAGACAAATGTTATTTGCCTCTCAGTAGCAATATTTGGCCTTCAGTTAAGAAATGGGGGTGGAGGGACAGAAAGAGAGAGGGACCAGAGTGGGAGAATGGACAGGGAGGGGAAAAGGGAAACATGATCAAGTAGTGGGGGGCTGGGGGAAGGGGTGGTAGGGAACAGGAGTGAAACCCTGTGGGCCAGTAGGAAGAATGGAAACAGGCAACCTGGGGAGGTAGGAGTTTGGGGGACCCTATATTATGTACCAGAGACCTGGGAGGTGAGAGACTCTCAAGACCCAAAGGGAGGGACCTTAGATGAAATGCCCTACCTACAGTGGGGAGAGGGAACTTGTACAGTCTACCTCCAGCAGAAAGACAGGGCATCAAGTAGAGGGAAGGGGTTGCCATCCCACAGTCAAAAACTGACCCAAAGCCGGATGGTGGTGGCGCACACCTTTAATCCCAGCACTTGGGAGGCAGAAGCAGGTGGATTTCTGAGTTTGAGGCCAGCCTGGTCTACAGAGTGAGTTCCAGGACACAGCCAGGGCTACACAGAGAAACCCTGTCTCGGAAAAACAAAAAAATTCTGACTCAGAATTGTTCTTGTCTAAAAGAACTTCAGGGACAAAAATGGAGAAGAGACTGAGGGAAAGGAGGTCCAGTGACTGGCCCAAAGTGGGATCCAGCTCAAGGGGAGTCTCCAAGGCCTGACAGAGTTACTGAGGTTATGGTGTGCTTACAGACAGGAGCCTGTCATGACTGCCTTCCGAGAGACCCAACAAGCAACTGAAAGAGTCAGATGCAGATACTCACACCCAACCAATTAACAGAAGCTGGGGACTCCTGTGGTTGAATTAGGTAAAGGCTGGAAGAAGCTGAGGAGTAGGGCGACCCCATAGGAAGATCAGCAGTCTCTACTAACCTGGATTCCCCGAGATCTCTCAAACCAGGCAGCGTACACTAACTGATATGATGCCCCCGACACATATACAGCAGAGTTCAGTGTCCATAAAGGTCATTATATGCTAAGGAGAAATCCTCCTCATTGATGCGAGTTTGAAGTCCCCTTTTGTATAGGAAACGAAACTCGCTGCTGCCTTATTAGGGCTATGGAAACATGAAACATCTAAACAGCAGGGGTTGTGGGGACAAAGAACTGAAATGAGAAGACATGGTGGGGTTTCATGTTTTGTGGCCTTCGGAGTAGATCAAAAGACCATTGTTACTTGATGCTGAACCTAATGACGTCACAGTGTGCCAGCACCTGCTCATCAGCTGTCCGACCCCTCTCAAGTTACTGACTCAGATGAGCTAAACTGCATAGGAAGGGTGGAGAGGGGGTGTGGGGGTAACTATCACTCCAGTTACGCCAGGATTTATTTGCTTTATAGCTTGGATTATCACGAGAGAGAGCACACAAACACAGGTCTTTAATGTGAATCTCACAGAATATTAAAAAAAAAATATCACCTAGATCCATGTTTTTCTGACATTTTTTTTACTCTGTTCCATATAATAAAATTATTCTATAACACACTACACAATACACTTACAGCGTATCATATGTATGCACACATGTGTGACATGAATGTGCATGGAATATGAAAGAAAGCTTCCGTGGTGCAGTACTTATGGGCAACACGCACTGTTTATATTTTACTTCACGCTTTCCTAGAGGGTGGAGATGGGGCAGTGGCTTGTGACCTCAGGTCTGGGAATGTTTCCTCTGGAAAGAGCCTAGAACCTGCTTCTCTTTCTAAGAGTTTATTGAGTTGATCACTGTTACCAACAGGCTCAAATCTGGCTGCTTACGAGGAATCAAGGGAAGATGGACATTTGCTTTTTGTTTTTTGTTTTGTTTTTCGAGACAGGGTTTCTCTGTATAGCCCGGGCTGTCCTGGAACTCACTCTAGACAAGGCTGTCCTCGAACTCAGAAATCCACCTGCCTCTGCCTCCCAAGTGCTGGGATTAAAGGCGTGCACCACCACTGCCTGGTCAAGATGGACGTTTGTAATCACCACGTGTCAGTCAGATTCTGCTGAATGCCTGGTATAAATGACAAGAAGGAGAGGTTTATCTTGGCTCACAGATTGTGTGACTGGTGACTGGTGTTTTCAGAGTGGTCACGAACCTCATATTCTAGCAGTCATGGTGGAAGTATGCTCTGAACAAGAACATTCACCCTCTGCCTGGAAATTCAAAGAAGAGAACAGGGTGCTGTAATCTCCTGGTCCCCTTGAGTGCACATTCCATGGAGACAAATATGTCCAGAGAGTAGGCTTGTGATCCGCTTAATTATATTCAAATATTTACATAATTCCTTCCTTGCTACATTCTGACAGACTAGTTAAATATGCTGTGGGATATGGGAGAAAAGGAGAAATTACAGGATTTAAAGGTAGAAATACATTTTCATCTTTAAACTTCCAGAATACCAAGCTCTTGATGGTGTCAGCATAACACAGCCGTGAAAAGTAAGCAAGGCCCACCTTGCCCTACCATCCACAGACTCTGTTGTCAAGACATGTTAAAAACAGCTTTGCAGTTGTCTTTTAAAGTTGAAATTTATTTCCAGCCTGTGACTGAAAATAGAATTTTTATTTAGCTGGATATACAGTGACCAAAATTGTGGGGAGCTTCTGTCTGTCCCAGAAGAAATTCGGAGAGGCAGATGTGGTATGTACAATAGAATGCAGATGAAGAGAATCTGGGCTTACACATCTTCCTTCTGTTCTCTAGCAAAAATAAAAAACATTTAACTTTCCACGCCCTCAACTCAACAGCTAAAGTCTTCGGTAATTATTAAATGAAAGACTTAGGGCCAAGTTTAGAATATATCTTCTAATATAACTCTATATAACTAAAAAACCACATTTAAATGAAATATAATCCTCCTCTGTTGTATTACTTGCTCAGAGAAGACACAAGAAGATATTTACCCAGAGTGAGTACCAGTGACTGAGCTGAGTGCTGAGTCTATCCAAGTCTGGCTTGGAAAACCAGTGAGTGTAACTGTGGTTACCTACAAGAACACAGGCATGGTACTATCTAAAAGAGCATGGGCATCTCACACATTGTTACACCACCAAAGAAGAGGCACTCCCCTTCTCCCACAAGGAAATGTGATGAACACAGTCCCGGGTGGGGGTGGGGCTGGTGCAGATAGTCACAGCTGCTCTGACTTTAAAATGGCATATCCCGAGGATGGACTTTCCCAACATATCCCTGACATGGAGAAGGTAGGATGGTAAGGTGTGCTTCTTAGATAATTTGTTCACTGGAGTAATTAGAGTAGAAATAGCCCATGATTTCACCTATTTAGAATGTTTTTTTGCCTTGTTATAATTGTTTTGATTGGAAGCTGTTGTACTATGAAATGTCATAGAGTTTCAAAAATGTGAAGACGTGTTCAGCTCTATGAAGTAAAAAAAAAAAAGCAAACATATGTAAGTCTCAAGGAGACAGATGGTGAGACAGATAGACAGACAGACAGACAGACAGATAGATAGATACATGATAGTTGATTGATAGATAGGCAGACAGATGATAGATAGTTAATTGATGGACAGATGGTAGATTGATGTATAGATAGTAGATAGTTGATGGATGGATAGATCGGTAGATGGTAGACATGAATATATGATAGATGATAGATAGTTGATAGATGCATATATATATATATATATATATATATATATATACACACACACACACATATATATATGATATATATCACATATATATATATATGATAGATAACTTCATCACCCAGAAAATTTTACTGGATCTCTTTAGTGGCAACCCTCCTTTTAAGGAGGCTACTTGTTTTGCTTTTTGTTTTTGTTTTTCAACTTGGTCATCAATGTTTGTGGTACTAGAACATTCCTATCTTGATAGCCAGAGTATGTGAAACTTCACCTGTAGAAACTACCTGAGAGACAAAGAAAATAGATGCAGAGGTAAAAGCATAGAGAGCATTTTTCTCATGGACAGTCACCCCGGTTGAGAGAGAAGCATCCATGAGTTTGGCCATTGGACTATGAGCAAACTTCTCTGTTATCCCACCAAGTATAATCACCCCCACCCCTCCAAACAAGATCTGATTTTATCCCTAGGGCAAACGAGAGCTTTCAGATTCATTCTGCTTTCGATGACTGATCTCACTCCAAGAGGCAGTGGAGGAGACTCTGTTCATCTGCTCTTTCTACAGTCTGTATAGTTTTCCTTACCTTTATACAAGTATTAATCTATTATATATTTAAATACTCATTTCTTTAAAATTAGTAACTTGTTTTATTTTATGTATATGAATGCTTGCTTGCATGTTTGCAAGTGCTGTGTGTGCTCGCAGTGCCCATGGAGGGCAAAGAGAGTCTCATATATTTCTTGGAACTGGAGTTACAGATGGTTGTGAGCATCTATGTGGAGACTGGGAATGGAAAATAGGTCCTCTGCCCGGCAGTGGTGGTGCACGCCTTTAATCCCAGCACTTGGGAGGCAGAAGCAGGCGGATTTCTGAGTTCGAGGCCAGCCTGGTCTACAGAGTGTGTTCCAGGACAGCCAGAACTACACAGAAAAACCCTGTATCAGAACCCCACTCCCTCCCCCAAAAAGAAAAGAAAATAGGTCCTCTGAAAGAGCAGTATGTGCCCTTAACCGTTGAGCCATCCCTCCAGCCCCTCTACTTAAATATTCGATATGTTAAACCTTTCTCATTCAAAATATTGTGCGGATTCCTTCCCCTGAATACATAAAGGACAGAATCTTCAATTTCACCCTCTCTAACTCAGTTTGACTCTTGTCACATGAAGTTTCTGGTGCCTCCTTTCTCCACTTCTAAGTTTAATAAGGATGCATATTCTTATTCATCTTAAGTGATACACATTATTATAAGTGTGTCCTTGGTCTAAATAACTTGATACTTTGGCCTTTCCCTGGAAGACACAGGACTTAATTTCCTCTAATGTCATTGATAAGTATTTTAATTTTCGTATACCAAGACTCCATCATTACTACTTTATAAGTTGATAGCTATTTATATTTGCCTACAAATTTTCACTTTCTAGCTCTTAAGTTTTTTAATACTTCTGAGCTTCTGGGCTTCTGTTTGCTTGCTTGGTAGCTTGGCTTTAACACTAGTGTAGCCACAATTTTTTCTCAGCCTACTTTAATAAATGTTCAACTTCTCCTCTAGCCCACCACCCACCAGAGGTATTGAAAGGGACTAGTTATTAGGATATGGAGGAAGCGGACCTGTTTAGCAGTAGTTCTTTAGGGGCGAGCTCCATCTTCTTTCTCAGCAGTTCAGTCCCTTGGCAAACACCACACACAAACAGACCAGTCCTCTCGGCAAGCAGACACCATGCCTGAACCAGCAGCTGTAGTTCAATGCTGAAGAAACTGCAAGGCTTGCCAACTGGCTGGAGACGAGTCCACAGAAGCTGCAAGAAGTCACAGGAACCTCACAAGCAGCTCCTTGGCAAGTTTCTCTCCATGATGGCCATCATCACAAGTTGAGCTCAACAGCACCTTGCAAGGCAAACCAATGCATGTGTGTCCTTAGCAGAAAATAGCACGGCAGAGCAAACCAAACCAATGCTCAGTGCTCGTCTTCCACTGTCTGCGGGGTCAAACTTATACTCCTTCATCAAGGGTTCTTTCACGTGTTTGCTAAAACAAAACATCCTTTCACCTGTGTCTGCTTTAGGAAAACATTCTTTCACATGTCTGCTTTAGCAAGACATCCTTTCACCTTTCTGCCAAGCAGAACACCTTTTGCCATAACTAACTTTCCAAAGTTTCCACTTCACACTAGCCTGGAAAATGTCCAGTTTCCATTCCTGTGGATATGGTGGTGACTGATTGCTTAGCTTTTCGTCTGTCTTCAAGCAATTTGATTTTATCTACACGGGTGAAGGTTATTTTTTTGCCTGGTGTGGAATTTTAGATCATCAGTCGTATTCTTTTATCCCTTTGATGACTTTATCTCTCTGTCTTTCAACTGCATGTCTGCTGAGAAAACAACTGTCAATAAAACAAGCCTGTTGAAGATAATCTGTATTTTCCCCCTGCACTGCTGCTTCTTCTAAGACTTTTGCCACTCATGAGCTTCACTGTGATGTATTAGGTATGAATTTATTACTTTCTGTTGATTCATTTGGGCTTTGTGAACATTTAGCTTGATGTATTTTGCAAGGTTGGGAAAAACTCTGCTCATTTTTCTATACTTTCTATCCTCATTTCTTCTAGGGTGTCAAGTCCATGTGTGTTAGGTGTTTTTACTCATTTAATCATGCTTTATTCTAGATCTCTGCCTCTGATTAATCATTCATTTTATTATTTTTTTATATTTATGTTTGTCTTGGTTTGCTTTCTATTGCTTTGGTAAACACGGTGATCAAAAGCTGCTCAGGAGGTAAAGAAATTATTCTTAAATTTTACAGTCCACCATTGTGGGAAGCCAAGAAAAGAATTCAAGCAGTGGAGGAAATGAGGCAGGAAATGAGGCAGGAAGTGGGCAGGAAGTGAGGCAGGAAGTGGGCAGGAACTGAGGCAGAAGTAAAGCAGGAACTGAGGAAGGAAGTGAGGCAAAAAGTAAGACAGGAAGTCAGGCAGAAATTAAGGCAGGAAGTAAGTCAGGAAGTAGGCAGGAACTGAGGCAGGAAGCAAACCAGAGCCCATGGGGGTTTGCTGTTCATTGGCTTGATCTCCAATGGGCACTCAGCTTGCTTTTACCTTAAAAAAGCACCTTGAAATAAGTGGGTCTCACCTTCATTAACAGTTATCTATACATTTTAGATTCCCTTTTGTTTTCTTATTATCTCACTTATACCCCATGCTGTGGGGAGCCGATGAAGATGGTTCTAACAATTTAGCCCCAAAGGCTTTTGGCAGTGCGGGTTCCAACATTGATAGAGCGGTCCTCGACATTTTGGCTCCCAAACGTGGGGCAGCTCGGGCCGCAAAACCATGCAGCTTGTGATCTTGAATGGTACACCAGCACCAGTCATTCTATTGAAAATTTGTTTATAGCAGTGCTCTGAAGACAGATAATGCTATTTTCCCTCCTGTGTGTGTGTATATATGTGTGTGTGTGTGTGTGTGTGTGTGTGTGTGTGAGAGAGAGAGAGAGAGAGAGAGAGAGAGAGAGAGTATGTGAGTATGTGAGTATGTATGAGTGTGTGGGTATGTGTGTGTTTGAGTATGTGTATGAGTGTATGAGTGTGTATGTATGTGGTATGTGTGTGTATGAGTGTATGAGTGTGTATGTATGTAGTATGTGTGTATGTGCTGTGTGTGTCAGTGTGTATGAGTGTGTGTATGAGTGTGTGAATGTGTATGTATGGTATGTGTGAGTGTAGGTGAGTATGTATGTATGTCTTTGAGTATGTGTATGAGTGTGTGTGAGTGTGTATGTGGTGTGTGTGACGTGTGAGTATATATGTATGTGTCAGTGTGTATGAATATGTGTGTGATGTGTGTGCATGTGCACGTGTGTTTACCTTTCTGTCTGGTGTGTGAGAAAAATTGCCTTCACTATTACCTTTCATTTTTTCCAAGTCTTAAGGTTTTGCAAACTTGTCTGAAAGAGTAAAGCCAGGGCTTTATATCATATGAGGACCGGCTTGATTTCACTTTGTTCCTATACAAAGAAGACACCTGACATGAAGAGGAGATGTAGCAGTATCCCCATTGCTATTGAGACTTGGACTCTGACTTTGTTCTTAGCTTTGAAAGATTTCTCTGAGCTACCTCTGCTAAAATACTGCCAGGGTGGAATCAGCCTCAAGTCTCACCCTATAGTCTGATACATTGTATTCAGAAAGGGTAATAACACAATTATGTACCCGGATTGTACACATTTCTATCTGCTATCCAGATACTGGCCCAGTAATTTACCACCATCTGATTAGCTACTAATGCCTCTAAAGAAAAGTTTTCAAAACTGCTTTCTATCTTACTTGTTGGTGTTCACGGGTTACTTCATCTGACAACCAGTAGTGACATGACATCCGTTTGTAGATTCAGCATTTAACTTAGGTTTAAAGGACCAGTAACATTGACTTTCCTTCAGACACTAACTTACCACGTCATGAAAACAATGAAAGACAAGCACTGTTAGCACCCATGTTTACATATGAAGAAACAGGCTTGTAGAACGTCACTGATTTTTCTCAGGGTCCTCCAGGCAATGAGACACAGTACCCTTCTGAAAGAGTCTGGCTTCAGAGCCCATACGACCAATTGCTCTGACTGTTTTGCCTGAAATTTGCTGTCTTTAGGAGTCTTACTCCTCTTAGACCTACTTGAGTCTAAATCAACTTCTTAAAGGAAGTATGCATTAGTCAATTCTCTCAAGGAACAGAACTTACAGAATGAACCTCCCTCTATAACAGAAAGGAGATTTATTAGAATGACTTATAGGCTGTGGTCCAGCTAATCCAACAATGGCTGGCTATGAACAGAAAGTCCAAGAAACCGGTGGTTGTTCAATCCATGACTCAGCTGGGCTTCAGCATTTGCTGGAGTCCCAAAGAAGGAGGCTCTAATGCCAGCAAAGAAAAGGACTTGCTTGCAAGGTGAGGGCAAGCAGGCAAAGGGTAAAAATCTTTCTTCTTCCAAGTCCCAATATAGGCTTCCAGAGATGATGTGGGCCAGATAGGAGTGGGGCGGGTTCCCAGCTCAAAAGATCTGGATTAAAGGTGTATCTTCTGACTTCTGATACAGATTAGATGTAGATCTTCCTACTTCAAATTAAGCAAAATTCCTCACAGGTGTGCCCTCCATTTTGGGGTTTTAGTTAACTCAGAAGTAGTCAAGTTGACAATCAAAAATAGGAGTCATAAGTCCACTCCTTGTCAATTTGACACACAATCATATTTTTTTATGTTGTGATTAATTTATAAATGAAAACAATAACCATGTCATAATAACACCTAAACATGATATAACTATTCTGTGTACAATCATAAATACATTATGTAGTTAACCAGGTCATAATTATGCCTAACATGATATAACTATCCCTGTACAATCACAAACACACTATAAATTTAGAATAGGTGGCAATGTCCCTTGAGGGATATTTTTTAGTATCTCAAACTTAAATATGGTAACCATTGATACTCTCTTCATTGATGTTGCATCACAAGATAAAAAAATTGAGGAAAGAAAACACAAATATCTGTACAAATACATTCTTAACAAAATATAACAGAAACACTCATGTCAATTATAATCTTTGTTTCTGTAACGGACTATATGGCCTTAGCTGATATTTTTTTGTATTTTTTTATTAGATATTTTATTTACATTTCAGATGTCATCCCCTTTCCCCATTTCCCCTCCCTAGAAAACCCCTATCCCATGCCCCCTTTTCCTTTTTACTTTTATACAATTTTTTAAAATGTTAATTAAAGGCTTTATAAGTTGGGTAATGCTCAGTCAGAAGTGTAACCTAATACCCAACCTAGATATACCAACTATCTTTGACTGGTGGAGACACGTGAACATCTGCCTCCATGCCCCTCCCCTCTTTCTCTCTCTTTCTCTCTCTCATCACCTAGCTTCTCCTGCCCTTCTTCTCCTACTCTCCTTACTCCTTCTCTTCCTCTCCGTACTCCTCCCACCTTAGCTCCTCCCACATATTACCCTTCCTGTTAAAATAAAACTTTTCTCTTAAAATACAATTAGAGCATAATTATGCCGATTTGTACCAGTGAGGTACAAGTTAGTCCTAATAACAAGTCCATCATTTTGTTGACTAACCAGAACTTTTGTCATCTCTCCTAACTAAAACACTTAGTTCTGAACCTGGATTTTTTCTTGGCTTTAGAATGAATGTCAGCTGAAAACCATCCACTCAAATCTTTTCTCTCAAAGTAAATAGCCAAGATTGGTTATGAGACTATAAGTTTTCAACCCTGTCAGAAATTCAGAATGACTGAGTTAAATAAAATTATGGGAAGCACAAAGCATAGCTTCTAAAACTTAGCCAATTTATAGAGACCGCTGAACACCTGGACAGTCCCTATACTTCAAACATTGGGGCATCTGATCTTCAGCCTTCTGGCCCAGGATCATCTGACAGACATTAGTGATGCAGAATTATTAAGGGCTGATTACTCTGTCTAGGCAGATATGATCAGTCGACTATTCTGCAAGTGTGTCCTTTTCTGGACAGTAATTTGTCTGTAGATGGGAAGAGGCAATTCTTGCCCAGTGGCTGTCTCACTACAACTGGAGTAACTCCAAGGATGCTCAATTTCTTCTTAGACTCCAAGACCGGAAGCTGTCAGGAGCAGACAGGTCTCTAATCAAAATGAACATTAATACAGAAATGTTTGTAATGTCAATTCTGTGGACTTCTGACGTTTTGAAAACCAACTATCCATGTAAGGCAATCTGGACTGTTGTCTGTTAATTCCTCTCAGCTATTTCTAAATAAAATACAAAAACACTTTAACAATAAACTCAAAGCCCTGAATTTGCTATAGTCCCTTAACTCACAGGCTAACCATCTCAAATCAGTTAAAAAAGTTAAAGGAGGACTGGGTCTAAGCCTTGTATTCCTAAATGTGTTATACAGGCACAATGCCTATGTGAGTATCAATATTCATCTCACTTTTATATCAATAAGAAGCTTGTACCAATGGAAATCTTAAATTTGAAATCGAAGTAAATTTTGTACATTTTAAGAAATTATAACTTTATCTTGAGAATAATTATACAGATTTCTACCAATAGGTTATAGCTATGAAATAAATCCTAACTAATCCTCCCTGTTCCAACAAAACCACTACTTTTCCCTAGGACAGCCCAATATTAACCACCTTAGTCCCCAAGCCCAGGGAATAGGGGCGCTGACTCATCATTAACTTCTTCAAGCTGATTACGGGCGTTGGGATATTGGAAGAGGGGTGGGGGGAAGAGTAAATTATTAAGCCTCTGATGCAGGGTCTTCACTGCATCCAGATGGAATACCAGGACATTGGAGATTTGAGCAGGTCTGCTCAGCTTGCTTGATGAGTAGACACACCAAGACTGTGTATTCTGCAATATACAATTCTCAAAACAAATTTTAGTATCAAGCTAATTTTTTTTATTTTTATCTTTTCCATTCTTTGCTTTCTTTTTTTATTTAAATTTTTAATTTTTTTTAAATTGGGTATTATATTTACATTTCAGATTTTATCCCCTTACCCCACTTCCTCCCACCACCCAGAAACCTCCTATCCCATCCCCCCCTCCTCATGCTTCTATGAGGCTGTGCCCTTACCTACCCTCTGCCCCCACTACCCCCTCCCTACCCTCACAATCCCCCTCCCACTCTGTGTTCGTTTTTCATGGGACCAAGAATTTCCTCTTCTCCCCTATGCCCGACAAGGTCATTCTCCCCTACATATACAGCTGGAGTCATGGGTCCCTCCCTATGTGCTCCCAGGCTGGTAGTTTAGACCCTAGGGAGATTTGTTTGGTTGGTATTGTTACTTTCCTCATGGGGTCACAAACCTTTTCTGCTCCTTCAGTCTTCTCTCTAAGTTCTCCATTGGGAAAACCTTGATCATATCAGTGGTTAACTGTGAGCATCGTCCTCTGAATGTGTCAGTCTCAGGCAGACCTCTAAGGAGACAGCTATATCATGTTCTTGTCAGCATGCACTTCCAGCCATCCACATCAGTGTCTAGCTTAGGTGACTGTACATGGGATGGATACCAGGTGGAATACTCTCCAGATGGCTCCTTCTTCAGTTTCTGCCCCATGTTTTGTTTCCATATTTGCTCCCTTGAGTAATTTTGTTAGTCATTCTAAGTAGAACTGAGGCATCTCCACTTGGTCTTCCTTCTTCATGCTTAGCTGGTATTTTTAACTACCCACTGTATGCTTTCTCCCTGTTCAGCAAGCACCTCAACAGGTCTTAGACCTTTTCCTGGAGGAGTGACCTATGCCTTCATTCTTGGTGGGTCTGTGACCTTATCATCCTGCCTGGATCAGGTTGTTGTAGTTTTCCATTGATTTTAATCACAGGACATGGTAGCACTAAGAGACACCCTAAAGGATTTCCTGCCCTCCAGACATAATCTTTTGTACCTCCAATGTGGAGAAGCAATCCAGTTGCCCCAGAGTAATCTGGATCAATCACCCCTCCTAACACTGTTATTCCTTTCTTAACCTGTTGGTTTAAGGTCATCAGAAGCTAAAAATGGCCAGGGGAAAGTCTGAGCTTCCAGTTTAATGGAATGTTTAGTGTGGCTTCTGGCAGAAGTACTCCACCCTCTGCAACCAAAACTTCTAGGCCAGCAACACTTAAGGTCTCAGGAACAGGAAGCAGACATTTTCCTAATGGGTCATGGGGGTGGGGGGGGGTCATAGTGAGTGAAACTATTCCCTTTTCCATCCTCAACTCTTGGATCCATGGATCCTGGCAATGGGAGAAACCATATCCTATATTGGACACTGATTCAAAGCATATACTACCTTCTGGAATACCCTGCCCCAGCCCTCCAGACGGCTGCCACTTAATTGATACTGTAATTGCGTCTTTAAAAGGCCACTGCATTTTTCTCTAAGGTCAGCTGCTTCAGGATGGTGGTGAACATGGTAAGACTAATGGATTCCATTATCACGGGCCCATTGTCATACTTCCCCGGCTGTGAAGTGAGTTTCTTGGTCAGAAGCAATACTGTGTAGAATACCATGACAGTGGATAAGGCATTCTGTAAGTCCATGGATGGTGGCTTTGGCAGAAGCATTACACACAGGAAAAGTAAATCCATAACCAGAATACATATCTACTTCAGTAAGGACAATACATTGTCCTTTCCACGGAAGAAGTCGTCCAATGTAGTCAACCTGCCACCAGGTCTCTGGCTAGTCACCTTGGGAATGGTGCCATATTTGGTGATCAGTGTTGGTCTTTGTTACTGGCAGGTCTGGCACTCAGCAGCAGCTGTGGCCAGGTCAGCCTTGGTGAGTAGAAGTCCATGTTGTAAAGCCCTCATAGCCCTCATCTCGGTCACCATGGCCACTTTGTTCATGTGCCCATTGAGTAATGATAGTGAAGGCTGGGGACAGGGGCTGACCGTCCACAGCGTGGGTCATCCCATCTACGTGATTCCTGAATTCCTCTCCAGCTGAAAACATGATTTGATGAGCATTTACATGGAACACAAGTTATCTTCACATCCTTTGCCCATTTGGAGAGATCTATCCACATATACTTCTTCCCCAGATGTCTTTCTCACTAATTTTCCAATCATGCTGTTTCCAAGTCCCTGACCATCCAGCCAATTCATTGGCTACAGCCCTTGAATCAATGAACAACCATACATCTGGCCATTTCTCCTTCCAAACACAATGTATGACAGTGGGTACTGCCTGAAGTCCTGCCCACTGTGAAGATTTCTATCAGAATTGTCCCAGCTCAAAAGATCTGGGTTAAAGGTGTGTTCCTACCTCATAGACGTAGATTAAAAGTAGAACTTTCTTCCTCAAATTAAGCAAAGATCCTTCACAAGTAATTGGCAACTAAGACTAGTCATCACAAAGAAGATACTAATTACCTTTAGTCCGTAATTCTTCTGTTACTCTTTCTGCATACAGCCTTAGCCCCGGAGTTTCCTACTGCAGTTCAGGAGCCCCTGTTTGCTGCTCTAACAAAGACCCATTCACTATGGGGTCTTTATTATTAGAAGGGAGAGTCATGAAGGTACTTCACTGACCAGTTATTGTGTTGGGAACGGTCCTGTTTTAAATCAGAGATGCAGATGTGTTAGGGAAATCATGAGTCCTTTTTTCTAATAAGCTCATGAAAGTACTAACATCTTCATCTGCTAAGATTTACTTTGCCTATTTGGATAAGGTAATTACTCGTGGGGTATTTTTGGTTTCAGCCAATGATCATTCATGTCCGGTAGAATCTTCAGAATGGCCAGCCCTGTTCATTAGTGTCTGGATGGAGAGATGCTTAAGAGATTAGAAGAGAAGATCCCTGGGCATGTCTTAGAACAGGTCTCAACCTTCCCAATGGTTTGATCCTTTAATATAGCTCCTCATGTTGTGCTCCAACCACACAATTATTTTTATTGCTACTTTTTAAACTGAAGTGTTGCTAGTTATGAATCATAATGTGAATATCTGAGATGCAGGATATCTGATGTTTGACCCCTGTGAAAAGGTCATTCAATCCCAAAGGGGTTTCAAACTACATGTTGAGAGCCTCTGTCTCAGGGTATTTCAAATAAGGATTAACTAAGAAGGACGTGGTCCATTCTGAATGTGGGCGTCACTATTCCACAGTGTGGAATCCATAGAGACTAAAGGAGACAGGAGAGGCCTGGCGTTGCAGGTACGTCTCTCCCTCTCATTTCCTGTCACCACGGGTTGAACTGGTCCCAACACATTCTTCCACCAGGATGTATGGAAATGTCTTAAACTGGCAGTCACAACAAAACTTTCTTTCCTTTCATTATTTTGCTCATGGATTGTGTAACACACGTTGAAAAAAAAACCTAACACGGGTACCTTAAATGTGTATATTTTGGAAATAATTTGTATGAAGCAAAGTAGAACTGAAAAAAAAATAATTTCTTAGTTTCTACTGAGACACTAAATGTAACTGTACAGTTGGCCAGACGTGATGGTTGTGCTTTATTCATTTCCTAGGTTCAGTTTTAAGGTTTGATGTTAAATAGAACAGCAAGGGTTTCTACTTGGGATCAGGTCTTTCCTTTCTCATTTTTAAATGCTGGAAAATTAATTAAGCCTCTTTTTGTAGCTTATATTAATTTATAGTATTCTTAAATAAAAATTAATTTTTAATAGCTGGGCAATGGGGAACATGCCTTTAATCCCAGCACTCAGGAGGTAGCCATAAGTGAATTTCTGAGTTTGAGGCTAGCCTGGTCTACAGAGAGAGTGCCAAGACAGCCAGGGCTACACAGAGAAACCCTGACTCAAAAAATCAAAACAGATCAATTAGAAACAAACAAGCAAGCAACAACAAAACCAATCCAATTAATTCTTAGAAACTTCCCAATCATTAATTGATTCCTTTTTTTTCTGTCTTTGTACTTATTGCCCATGGACTTTGGAAAAGGCAGGGAACCTAAGATCTATTCTTTCATTCTAAATTTGGCAACAGTATGGGTTTTGAACAATAATTCTTGGGCCATGTCAGGTTTTTAACCACTCTCTTCTCAATGCTGTTTCTAGTACCAACCTTTTTGTTGTTTGTTGTTTGTTGTTTTTTGTTTGTTGGTTTTTGAGACAGAGTTTCTCTGTATAGCCTTGGCTGTCCTGGAACTCACTCTGTAGACCAGGCTAGCCTCGAACTCAGAAATCCGCCTACCTCTGCCTTCCAAGTGCTGAGATTAAAGGCGTACACCACCACTGCCCGGCTTCTAGTGCCAACCTTTGTGTATTGTATTATAATCTGTCTAAGTGTCTACCTCCATCCCTGGGGCAGAAGCCCCGAATGAGGTGTGTGCACTTGCTCTCCCTGTTCTATACTGTGGAGTTCTAGGGAGAGATGTAAGCAAGGTTTGAAGTTCATACATGTCTTCCTTCCATTCTGTGTTCACCAGGACACAAGATCTGGTCATGCCAAGGAGGGCTGTTATTGTTGTTTGGCTCAGCATAGACACTTCTGTTGGGAATAGCATGAAATAAGGAAGACTCGTTTGTTGCGCTATGTGTCAAGCACTTTGCATTCGTCAATTCAGCTTATCCACATTAGATATGAAGTATTACCAGTACATTATTGAATAATATACTGAAGGCTGGAAAGGTTAAATGTGACTCAAGTCACATACCTTCCAAGTGCTAAACCCAGCTGACCTGGGTCTTATGCTTATACTCCTGACTGATAGCATATTTACTGCTTTTATTTATTTTTTTTATTTTATTTCTTTTGGTTTTTCGAGACAGGGTTTCTCTGTGTAACCCTGGCTGTCCTGGAACTCATTCTGTAGACCAGGCTGGCCTCGAACTCAGAAATCCGCCTGCCTCTGCCTCCCAAGTGCTGGGATTAAAGGCCTGCGCCACCACCGCCCAGCTGCTTTTATTTAAAAAAAAAAAAAAAAAAAAAAAAAAAAGAAAAGAAAAGAAAAAGAAAATAATATAACAAGCACACATGTAGGCATGTGTTTTTGGCAACCTACTTTTAATAAGGGTTCAACCTCTCCTCTAGCCCACTACCCAGCAGAGGTAGTGGAAGAGAAAAGTTATTAGGATACGGGGCAAGTGGACCAGTTCAGCAATAGTTCTTTGGGCGTGAGCTCGATCTTATTTCTTAGCAGTTCAGTCCTGTAGCAAACGCCAAACACGACTCTGCAGCTATAGTCCAGTCCTTTCAGCAAGCAGACACCAGGCAGCTGTAGTTCAATCCTCAAGAAACTGCAAGGCTCGCCAACCAGCCTGAGGCGAGGCAGCGGAAGCGGCAAGCTGCTGCAGGAACCCGGAGAGCAGTTCTTGGCCTGGTTCTCTCAGTGGCAGTGTTACCACAAGTTGAGCTCAACAATGCTGTGTAAGGAGAACCAGTACAAGTGTGTCATTAACCAAGAATAGCGAGATGGAGCTTGGCTCGTGCTCGTCTCCCACTTGTGTGTGGGGTTGTATTTATACTCCATCACGTGTCCTTTTACATGTTTGCTACGTCAAAACATCCTTTCACCTGTGTCTGCTTCAGGAAGACATTCTTCCCTGTGTCTGTTCCTACAAAACGTCCTTTGACGTAACTAACGTTCCAAAGCAACTACAAGTTTCCACTTCACACACATATATAACTCACTGGAAAAAGAAAGACACTGTCATGAATTGTACACACCCTTCACGCTCTTACCCCAAAGGTCACCACCATTAGCATTTGTTGGTTATTCCTATGTATGCATGCATTTCCCACTTTATTTTTTTGGAGACAGGATCATATTGTGTAGTTCCAGCTGGCCTGGAACTTGCTATGATGGCTTTAAACTCACAGGGATCCCCCTGCCTCTGCCTTCCGAGAACTAGACACATACCATCATGACTGGCTCCTTTGCTGACTTTTTGTTGAAAGTTTGCTTATTGTACAAGCTCACCTACCTCTTCCTTTTTCACCTGATAAGGTATTTATAGGCTCCTCATAACATCGCTGTTCTAGAACTTTTGATCAAACACAAGCAGCTTGGGGAGGAAAGGATTCCTTTTATCTCACATATCTACAGCATGGTCCATTCATGAAGTCAGGGATAGGAACTCAAATACGGCAGAAACCTGGAGGCAGGAGCTGATGCAGAGGCCATAGAGGGATGCTGCTTACTGGCTTGTTCCTCATGGCTTGTTCAGTGTGCTTTCTTATAGAACCCAGGACCATCAGCTCAGGAATGGCCTCACCCACAGTAGGCTTGGCTCTACCTCATCAATCAGAAATTAAGAAAATGCCCTATAGATTTGCCTACAGCCTGATCTTAGGGAGGTGTTTTCTTAACTGAGGCTTCCTCCTCTCAGATGACTCTAACTTGTGTCAAGTCGATATAAAAACCAGCCAGTAGAAGTGCAGAAAATGATTTTTCTTGTAGTGACATATATAAGTATTTGACTCAGTTAGTCTTTTTTTTTTTTTAATAGCCTTCTGGGTTGTCTTCCTTCTTTTGTTGATGTAAGTGATGTATCTAACAGATGCAAGTTGTATCTCTCAGGCTCACCAGTGCCCCCTTTTCACTTTTTATCGTTATCGTGATAACTACCAGGCTCATGTTAATGAGACAGGACTTTGCCATTTGGGCACTATCTGTGTCTTCTCCTTCCTGCCTTAAGGACTTTCAATTGCTGCTGTAGCTTGAAATTCCCTAAGCTACTTTGAGGGCCCAACAATTCAAATCAGCAGCAGAGAGTGAGTATTAAAGAATCAGGAGACAAAGGGAGATGGGAGGCATCTTTTCCCTGTTCAACCACCATTCCCAAAGTATCTCGAAGCACAGCAGTCTTAGGATTCTGGTAGATGAAGAGTGTGTGTGGTACATGCCTGCTTAGTAATATGTTGGGTTTAGTGTTGGACTGAGTTAATATCTTTTGTGGGGAGGAGTGTCTGGGAAGGAAAGCGTAATTGGCTAAGCCCTTCTGACCCTTAGGTACCTCATAAATATGGAGATCTGTCTTGAGGCTATGTGACTTGTGGTCATGCTTTCTATCTGTGGAGGGGCTAGTAGGGGTATTGCCTTTATGTGACTGAAAGACACAAATCTATGGAGGCTTCGTGTCAGGAGCCTGGAGTCTGGGAGTGTGACCAATCTCCTATTGTCCCTTGCAGGGGATCCTGCGGGGTCACCTGCGCAGTCACCCAGGTTTTATACATAGCTCAACCAGAAATCAGGCTGTCCCACAGTAATACACCTGCGCTGTGCCCTCTTTCTCTACCTCTTTCTCGTTTTCCTTTACTCCCACTTTTCTATGCTCTTGGATGATGCAGGAACATATAAATGCATTTGACTCAGGCTGTTCGTTCTGAAGAATTTAGACTTAAAAAACAGAGATAACTCAGATTAGGCTTTTGGAGTTGTATTCTCTCCAATCTGAGCCCAGTAGGTACCCTGTTGTTGATAAGAAGGGATGGCCGTCTTCTCTACCTATACTAGTGCACAACTAAAGTTTGTATTTGGGGTTAGTTGGGATGCAGTAAACAGAACCCAAGTTAACCTACGTAGAGCCAGTGGCACTGTGACGGTCGGAGGAGCAGCACACTGGTTATTTGGCTGTTGGTTCTCTGCTTCGACTCCACTTTACTGAGCTTTGCTTTCTGATGTACGAAAGTCACGTTCTTCTTTAGCATCCACTAAATGGATGCTGAGAGTCTAGAGGAGAGGAGATGATCCCATCCTCTCCCTGTTTTCTGTGACTCTGAAAAATGCTCTGGCTATGTGTACTAGATATGAACAGTGGAGTGGCACCCACACTGCCTTGATCCACAGGATCTAGCTTTCGGGGACAGTGACTAGGGTGGCTATTAGATCCTAACATTTTCTAGGATGAAAGTAGAAGGTTCATCACTGGTTGAATATCTGATTTGTATAACAATAACAATATTTTCTTAAAATGACTACCGGTGATGAGGATCTGTAATCAGCCATTATATCTTCATATAAATTCATATAACGGAATTGCATTTTCTCACTTTCTTTCCAGGTCTCAATTTGTTCATACATTCAAAGCCAACTCTGTGAAATAACGAGGTGTCCCAGCCCGAGCTGCCCCACGGTTGGGGGCTAAAATGTTCCGGACTGCTCTGCTGCTCTGGTCCTTGGGTCAGGGTCTAGCAAGAGAGAGAGAGAGTAGGGGGAAGAAGGGGAAGAGACTCGAAGAATGGAGACAAAACAGGGTGTGTAGTCAAGTCTCCTTTACTGTCTCATATTCACTATTTCTTATTGTCTCTCTCATTTCAAGGGAATCCTGGGTATTCATTTATAAGCACAAGCAGGGAAACACAGGTGAAGACATTTTACCACGTGCACCATGCAGCTGGGGTCACTAAACAGCAAAATGAGATATGTGGGATAAACAAGATGTTTGTCGGAGTGTGCTTCAGCTGTTGTAGGCTGTTGAAAAACAAGTCTCTTATCAGGGTATGTGGCTCGAGGTGGTTGCAAAGTTGATCTAGCTGCTTTCTGCTAAAAGTCGGTTCCCAGCAAGGAGGCACAGCCTTGAGGAAGCATCTACAATGTCATCACAACTGTATACTTCCCCACTGTTTTCCTGAAGAGGCTCTTGATCCCCCCAACTCCAGGACAGCTCTCCACTGAGATGGAGAGGTCAACTTTTTGACAGTCAGACAGGAAGAAACATCTCTGTAGGTTCTTTTGTAAATGGAGTATTGGCTCTAGACTGTCTATGGAGTCTTGGCTCTAGACCATCTTACGGAGGAGTCAATGAATCTTTAGATGAGTTATGTAGTTATTTTCCATTATCCCGACTACATAATTAGAATAAATATTATTGATACAGAAGCACTTTTTTAAAGAAAAAGTTAACATTAGACTTGCAAGGAAAATAAAAAATGCTAATGACTGCCATGGGAAACTCCTTGAAGTTACTGCCACCCTTTGCCAAGAGAGTAAATCTAACATAATACATCTCCAGAGAAATTGCAAATATTACTGCAAAAAATTCAAACAATTCAGGCGTGTTCATCTCCAGTCTATTACAGTTTAATTCTTGATCTGAAAAAAAAAAAAACACACACACACACAGATACTGTGGGGGAAAACTTGGAGTGCTGTGTAAATTGATGGTATACACAGCCCGACATTCAACTGCTTTTTGATGAAAGTGCTAAGCAGCCACATTAATGAAATATCCTCTCAGTATATACTGCTAAGTGCTAGTGAGACTGTATATACGTGTGCAGACAAATGGAAGTACAAGTCAATCTCTCAGTGGTTAATAAAAAAAGATGAAAGGCTTACATGTAGCACTTAAACTATGGCTGTACTAGAGAGAAATATGGTAGGAATATGTCAAGACCCTAGGACAGGCAAGGGCTTCTAAAATAAGGCTCCAAATCACTAGAGGCAACCCCCAAAGCAGACAAGTAACATTATCTTCAACTAGAAAGGACCCAGCAAAAGAACAGCTAACAACAAAAAGAGGAATTTACAGCACAGGAGAAAGTATTTACACACTATACACCTGACAAGAACTTAACATATAGAATATATAAAAGATTAGAAGTCAATAATCTAAATTAAGTGATCTGTTTTAACAACGGGTAATAGATGTAAGTTGGCATTTTGACAAGAGAAGACACAGAAATTATTAGGGGAAAATGCTCAGGACCAAATTATTTTTTTATTGGATATTTTATTTATGTTTCAGATGCCATCCCCTTTCCCCTCCCTAGAAAACTCCCATCCCTTGCCCCCTTCTCCTTTTTGCTTTTATACAATTGTTTTAATGTTAACCAAAGGCTTTATAAGTTTGGTAGTGCTCAATATGGATCAGAAGTGTAACCCAACACCCAACCTAGATATATCAACTATCTTTGACTGGTGGAGACATGTGAACATCCACCTCCATGCCCCCCCACCTCTCTTTCTCTCTCTCATCACCTAGATCCTCCTCTCCTTCTCCTCCCCCTCTCCTTACTCCTCCTCTTCCTCTTCATACTCCTCCCACCTTAGCTCCTCCTACATATTACCCTTCCTGCTAAAATAAAACTTTTCTCTCAAAATACAATTAGAGCATAAATATACCAATTTATGTCAGTAAGGTACAAGATAGACCTAATACCCAGACCATCATTTTGTTGACTAACCAGAACCTCTGTCATCTCTCCTAAGAGACTTAGTTCTGAACCTGGCATTTTTTCTTGGCTTTGGAATGAATGTTAGCTGAAAACCATCCTCTCAAATCTTTTCTCTCAAAGTAAAAAGCCAGGATTGGCTATGAGACTATAAGTCTTCAACCCCGTCAGAAATCCAAAATGACTGCGTTAACTGAAATTATGGGAAGCACAAAGCTTCTAAAACGTAGCCAATTTATAGAGTCCACTGAACACCTGGACAGAACCAAATTATTGAAGAAGTACAATTCAGAACAATGGTGGTCTTACTTTCCTCACGTTAGAATGCTATTATTATTATTATTATTATTATTATTATTATTATTACTTATTATTTTAAAAATGAAAGAAACAGGAGTTGGTATGACTGTGGACAACAGGGAACTCTTTCTGATGGGAATATAAATTATTACAACCATAACGGAAGAATGGTAGCTCCTCAAAAAATTACAATCATAAGATCTGGCACTTCCACTGTTGAATGTGTATTCGAGGACACAGAACAATGTGCTGAAGGCATCTGTTCTCACATGACTGCAACGCCGTTCACCACGGCCACAAAATGGGAACAAGCTAAGGATGCATTAACCGCTGAATGGATTTTAAAACGTGGTCTGTACACACAATGGAGTACTATTAGGCTCTGAAGATAATGAAATCCTGGCCTTGGCAGTGGCTCAGATGGGCTGGACATCACTGTTCAATAGCGCCAGCACGGTACAGAACCACAAGCCCCATAGGCTCTCAAGTTTATGTGTACCGCGGAAGTGTTCTCATAGAAGTTGGGAGGCAAGGATGAGCAAGGTTGTTCCGCGAGGTCGAAGGCACAGTTAGATGGGAGAAGAAGGCTCTAATGTGCTCTGCGCACAGCAGGGCAAATATCGCCAACAACAGTGTATTTTAAAAATCTAAGAGAAAAGTATTTTGAGTGCTTTCATCATGAAGTAAATGATGCGTGTTTGAGGACAGAGCCGTTTCTAACCTGACAAACATTATGTAAAGTGCCACGTATCAAAACATTACATTTTCCAGTGACTACACATGAATGCAACAAACACATGGCAGGTAAAAAATCAACTTTATTTTAATCCACAAGGACTATTTTTAAGAGAAAACAAATCAGAGATCAAATACTACCTCATTGTGGTTTTAATTTATGTGTCTCTGACAACTGCTCATGTTTCAGTTTAATTCAGTTTATTATTAAAGCAACTGGAAACCCACTCATCCAAGGAAAGCAAGTATACTGTATGTTATTCACAATTTGATAATCAACTTATGTGTGTTCATGTGGTTATTTGAATGAGAAATGTCCTCCATTGACTCAGGTGTTCGAAATACGGTCCACAGCTGATATTGCTAATTAGGGAAGCTTAGGGGTGGCCTTGCTGGAGGAATGACTTCCTGGGGGAGGACTTTGAAAGTATATAGCCTCACTCTAATTCCAGTTTTCATCTCTGCTTCAAGATGTCAATCAAAGATGTGAGCGCTCAGCTTCCAGATCCCATTGCCTTGACTGCTTGCCACCAAGCCTCCCACCATGATGGACTCTTAATGCCTCTGGCTCCATAGCCAAAATAAACCAGTCTGTCTATAAGATGCTAAGGTCCTAGTGTCTTGTTATGGCAGAAGATCAGAAACTAATACCATAAGTGAATCAAATGGTTGCTTGGTCTTTCAGACTGGTAAGCACCATCTCCTGTATAGGTTGTGTAGGGGAGGATTTTCCTTGTCTAATCTATTTAAATATTAGTGCAGCAGGAGGCCTGTGATTGGGCAGGGAAAAGGGGGGCGGAGCTAAGAGTTGCAGAGAGGGGTGTGTGTGTGTGTGTGTGAGAGAGAGAGAGAGAGAGAGAGAGAGATGTATAATTAAAGAAAAAGGCTATTGAATTTAGAAGCATGGAAAAACAAAGGGGGGGGGTAATTGGGAAGGGCTGGAGGTCGGAAAAAGAGGAGGGAAAGTGATATATTTCTATTTCAATTAAAAACATACTAAAAAATTTTATTAAGTGGAGAAACTTGCTTGCGGTGATTAAGACTTAGCTATCAGATGGCTTTTTCTACCCTATTGTTTCTGACACTCTGAGAAGCCTTCATGGTCTTCTCTTTGCTAACAAAAGTGTCTTTCCAGAAAGGACTCAAACTCATGAATGAAAGTTATTTTCATCTAAAGGAATGATATTAAATAATGGTTTTCAGCAAGCTGAGAGACTATTAATATTATAAGAATTGTTTAAGGTCCTCTTGAAATTCTGACTGTATAGGGCTGGCTTCTGTTAATTGAATACTTTTTTTAATGTGTGCTTTTGACAGGCAATATGCAAATAGATGGCTCACCAGCCTGTCTTCATCCCGAATTCAGGACCAGAAAGTAATGTCTAGGGAAATCTCATTAGTGACTTCTGATTTTCCATTAAGCTTGTCTCTAAAAATCATCGTATATAATGTTGGTGTCTACCCTGACCAAGTTTTCCACATTTAACTCTTTCCCTCCTCAGATAGCTCCCAACACACAGTATTTCAATTAAACAAAAGCAAAGCTCATCTAATAACAACTAGCTTTCAGGTGTGAAATTAGGAATTTTTCTAGGTTACCACTGTGTAGGGAGATACTCTCTCAGGACATTGAGAACTAGCCCATCGTATTTCCCAATGAATCATGTGATCATGGACTCAAACACCAGAGGCTCTACAGTGAACTGTGCTGCCAAGCCATGTTACCTGGTAGGTTCAATATATTAAATGCATTTGACCTGACATCTTTGATTTACGCTAGGCGTATCTGACGCAATTCCATGGTAAATGAAGGGACCCTGGGAACGTGTCCCAGGAAACTGGTTTATTGCAGTGATCAGACTTTGAGCTGATAGCCATGCCAAGTGGTTTTTCCTTGTAACTAATTACAGATAGGGACACAGGTGTTGCCTGGTTTCTAGTTCTCTTTCAAGTTCTTCCACTTCTCAGCATAACTGCAACATTTTGCATAGAGTGTGTTTTTCTTCATATCCAGGTAAACCTCTGTGGAATGTGAATGTTACTTTTATTCACTTTCTTCTCTAGAATTGGCAGCCACTGCAGCGCTCGATTTACTCCTATGTACTAGAGAAAAAGCACAGGGATGATAAAATAATTCCATCTCCCCCTTTGGGGAATTTCACAAGAGACAACAATGTTGCAGCAGAGACTTCATTCGAATTTCTTAGCCTCCAGGACACATGTTAATCTCAGATCTAGGAAGCAAAGCAAACTCATTCATAACTTAACTCATGTGTATACGGTTTAATAGAGCTGCCAAACAATGCTTGCCTGCTCACGGATTCATGCCCACAAATGACAGATACATAATGTAATTACTTAACAGAGGAAAGTGTGCCGAGAATTTTCTGCTCTCACATGCTTGGTAAATGAAATTAAAGTATCTGAATGGGGACTATATATATATATATAAAAAAAGTTGTTTTTCAGATTAGAAAATGTTTGCCGGAATATTGCTGATCAGTGATACCATAAATCTACTCACCTATAAGACAAAGTTGTTCTTGGACCAAGAAAAACTCTTTAGTGTCTTCTTAGAGAGAATTCATTCTTATTTTTCACCTGTTTAGAAATCTCTTCCGCAGCGTTGAAGTTAACATGGCCTCCACAGGTTACTCTTTTTTTTTTTCACCTAAGTTTTTATTTTTTTTTAATTTTTTCATTTTAAGATTCATCGCAATTTATAGTAAACTTGCTTCTTTGTTGTTGTTGGTGGTGTTTTGTGTTTATTTACCTAATTAGTATCAGCCTTCTTAGCAACAATGAAATTTTATGAGATTGTGGAATTAAAAAGAAATCTTACATATCTCAGAGAACTAGGGCCTTAAGGGAGTCAGTCTGTGGGAGGGATTTGCTAAACACTCTCGGTAGATCCGCGGTGACAGAGCCACGGGACAAGCTGCTCCTGTGAGCCAGCTTCACCCAGCTAATTATCCTCAATTTGCTCCAAGTCCTGTAGCTCAGACAGTCTTAGAAACAGAAAATAGAGCCCTGGTGATAACGCAAGCCTACCATGCCTCTACCGAGGCGGAGGAAGGAGAACTAAAAATCCAAAGGTAGCCTCGATTACACAGCATGATTTTATCTAAAACAAACAAACAAGGCGCAATACACTTAGTTTACCCAAGTGTGTGGAGGGGGTCTCGAGAGCGCATGGAGTAACTGCCTGTCTCTAGGATTCTCTGCCCTTGCTTCTGCTGCTTTCAACCTTGGGGATCCCTGTCTTGTGCCTTAGAGGCACAAAAAGCACACAGCAGTAGTTATGGCCTCTGGACACTAGGTGGCGTAACACTTCTCCCTCAGCGTGGAAACCTAAAAAAAAAAAAAAATCCTTTATTGACTTAACTCGATCTGTGTTACAGGGATTTGGGGGTACATTTAAATTTATTTTCTACAGTATGTTTCCATAGTAGAGACTTTGAAAATTATAAAACAAAAGAAAAAAAAAACATAGGCCTATCTGATTCCCCCTTGGGAACCCTCATAATTTAATATATTGGCATATTTCTTTCAACCTGTCTTGCTCATGTTCCACCTTTTAAAGAATAGCTAATTCGTTATACATTTACTGTTAAGTGATTTTCTTCCAAAACATTCTATATTAGCAGAAGACATTTATGTAAATTATTTTAAAGGCTAGGTAATGTTTCCTAACGTGAATAAACCTTGATTGCTATTATTAATCTCTCGATGGCAAAAGTTGAGGTATGTCAACTATTCCTTAGTTTGTACTAACTTGTTCTGCCATACTACCATGTGGCCCATAAAAATCATTCATTCATTCATTCATTCATTCATTCATTCATTCATTCATTCACTCAAGACAAGCTCTCTGTGTAACTCTGGCTGACCTGGAACTTGATTTGAAGACTATGTAGGCCTATAACCTATAGAACCGCCCGCCCCTTCTGTCTCGCAAGGCACGTTTTTTTCCTTCTATGCTCTTAAAACACCTGCCATATGTAACAGACCCCAAGACCTTAGCCGCCTACCCGTGCCCTCCCTCCCTCCCCCACCCCCCCCTAGCTTGAGCAGGCCTGAAAGACTTTGTTTACCACAATAGACCAAATAATCAGACCCAGGTGGAGTTACCCACCTTGCCTACCTGTACAAGCTGCTACAGGAACTTAGAAGAATAGACTGCCCTGTCCGCTGAGCTTGCCTTCAGACGTCTCCAGCTGTTACAAAGGATGGGTTCCCCCACCCATCTACGGCTGAAACAAGAAGGGGTTCGGTGGGGCTTTCCCTTTAAATTAGAAGAGCTGAATATTAAACTTCGAGCCTTGATCAGAAAACTTTGTCTTGGCTTCATGCTTCTCTCGCCCTTCCATCCCTTTTTTCATTTCCAGCCCCCCTTTCAGGTGAACTCAGTCTGTGGCCACAGGCGGCTACAGATGTAGTGACATATTTTGTTCAATCGTTTTACTCATTTCTCACCATTTTTTTTTAAAAAGGATAGATAATATGCTATACTGTTAAATAATTTTGTTTCAAAATATTCTTTGTTAGTAGAAATTATTTATAATGGATGCCACGGTAGAAGTACCATCCAAACCTTGGGACCCCGCAAGCACGTGGGCAGCAACACCTGCCAAAACAAGAGTCAAGATCCAACCCATTAAAGCCCATAGCTGTGGGGCGGTCCCTAAATGCACTAACCGTGCTTTCTGGCTTCTGTAGTTCCACTTCTGGTTAACTGCTCTTGTTCATTGACTATGTCAAGCTAAGATGTGGTTTTGCACTTAAAAATTCACCGTGAGAAAGTGTTGTGACTGCTCGGTGGTGTCGCCAGCCAGCTAAGAAAGACTTTCTGTTGACTTAAGCCCATGTTTGCGGGATCTTCTCTGGTTGCAATCATCTCACAAGATACATTGACTATATTGCTCCTGCTTGTGTGCGAGTATGTGTGTACAATGTGTGTACATATGTGTGTATGTGTGTGTGCATGTGTGTATGTATGTGTACATGTGTGAGTGTGTGTTTGTATCCTCTTTATTATTTCTTTTATTTTTTGAGATTATGACATAATTAGATTAGTTTCTGCTTCTGGATCATTACTCCAAACCCTCTCATATACTCCTTTTTACTCTTGTCCAAATTCATTTTTTATTAATTGTTGTTATTCATATATAGGTGTGTGTGTGTGTGTGTGTGTGTGTGTGTATTCGTATTGTTAAAGATAAGCTGCCCAGTCTGCATAATATTACTTAGATGCATGTTTTCCGGTCTGATCATTTGTTGTGGAATGACCAGAGCTGTGCTTGTCCATGGAGAAGGCTCTGACTTTTTGCTTTCATCATTCTTCAGTTGCCTGGGTTCTTTGGGTAGAGTTTGCTTCTGTATTTTTTGAGGTGAAAAATCTTATTATTAAAGAGTAAAAGAAATGGTGGCAGATGCCTTTAATACAAGCACTCGGGAAACAGAAATAGAAGGATCTCTGAGTTTGAGGCCAGCAGGACTGAATAGAGAGAGAGACCTTGTCTCACAAAAGAGAGAGAGAGAGAGAGAGAGAGAGAGAGAGAGAGAGAGAGAGAAAAGAAGAAAAGTAAAGCTCTGTGCCACTATGCCTATAGCATATTCTAGCAGATATTACATTTAGTACAACTTTACTAATGTTATTTTTATCCTAGTTAAAGTGTTTGTTTGATAATTTAATAGACAAAATCCCTTGGTTCATGTTTAATTTTGCCAAGGAAATCGATCCTTTTAAATACATTTATTTGGTCTGCATGCTAATACTGTTTGTTCACTAACGCAAAGGATTCTTTGTGCTTCATCTGTTTCAAGGAATCATGTAAATTCTTCATGCTGTTAATAAGCACATAAATCAGATATCATACAATACATTTTCAATTTTTTTAATTTAACATGAATTTGATTTATGGTCTTTTTACAATACAGATTTCAGTTTTAAGCTGAAAATGTCATGACCTTGCTTATGACTTATTCCATTGATCTGCAGCTTAAAGTCGGCATTCAGAAGACAGGATTAGAAAATATTTATCCAGTTTTTATTCTTTTAAAAGGTTTTAGGCTGAAGAGATGGCTCAGCGGTTAAGAGTACTGTCTGCTCTTCCAGAGGTCCTGAGTTCAATCCCCAGCATCCACATGGTGGCTCACAACCATCTGTAATAGGATCCGACGCCCTTTGCTGGTGTGTATGATGACAGTGATAGTGTACTCATATACATAAAATAAATAAATAAATCTTAAATTTTAAAAAAGTTTTGTTAGCCCGTTGACAAGGACGGCTGGGGGTGTGGTGTGATGAGCTTCATTTCACTTAAAATCATGTTGAAAACTTATATAACAAAAAAACCGTAATGCCATCCTCAGAGAAAGGTTTTATTGTGGGACTGGTGAGGTGATTAGTTCCCAAAAGTCACCAGGGACAGAGAGAACTGACTTCTGAAAATTGTCTTCTGTCCTTCACATGGCGTACACACCCTCCTATATGAGCAAAGCACACGTGCGTGCTTGCACGCACATCATTAATGTTTTTTAAAAGGTAATTATATATGTACATCTCAACTTGTTATTCTGGAAATTTATTCAGGTATGTGGAATTATCCAGGATAAACCTTGATATCCTTTTAAATTGCCAACCAATTGTATATTACATTTCTGTTGAATCATCTTTTCCTTTCCTGATAACTGATGTTGCCTACTTTATAATAAATTTACACGCATGCTTGTAACATCTTTAAAACCACCAGAGCTATGATGGTAGAATTAATGAAGTGTTGAGTATGTATTTTCTAAATTAGTTTTACTATGATATAATTTGCATATAATATAATGTACTCTTTTAAAATGTGCAGATTTGAATTTTTGACAAATGCATACATTTAGGTAATCAAATAACCTCAACCATGATAAACACCTCTCATCCAAAAAGTTCTTTCTCATGCCCCCTCACACAGTCCCTCGCATGCATCCTGGGCCTCTATTGATGTTCTCTTTAACTACAAATTTATTGTATCAAAAAGAAATTTTCAATAAAAATGAGTTTTTACCATTTTTAGAGTCATATAAATAGAATAACACATTGTGTATAGTTTTGTGCCTAACTTCATTTAAGAAATCCTTCCAGATTATTGTAAATACCAGTAATTGATTATTGTCATTCTTGGGGTGTACACTCCTGTAGAAAACACAGGGTATTATTTGGGTCCATGGATGAATGTTGTGCTCACCAAATTTTTAATGTTGGTTTGTCTCTGGTGTGGCATGGTTGTCAGTCCTTCTCAAGGATATTTAATGACATGTTTTATAGGTAAAAATATTTACTTAGCTTAGAATAATATAAAAGGGTGGATTTTCTGGACTATATGAATAGACGTTTGCTTAATTATTAAAACAATTGCAAAATATTTCTCCAGCTGTTTGTACTACTTCCCCTGATTCCCACTTACTGTGCCAGAGTCCGAGTTCTGAGTCCTTACCAGTATCTGTTACATTGGTCGGTCTTCTTGGCCATGTGTCATCATTTCACTCCGGAGGTCATCTCAATGCCCATGGTTACCGACATGGGAAGTCCCAATGAATTCAACGGTCATTTGTGGAATTTCTTTGTGCTACCCATTTTTGTTCTATCTTTCACTGAATTTCTTCCTATTTATTGTATATGAGTACACTGTCACTGACTTCAGACACACCAGAAGAGGGCATCAGACCCCATTACAAATGTTTGTGAGCCACCATGTGCTTGCTGGGAATTGAACTCAGGACCCCTGCAAAAGTAGTCAGTGCTCTTTTTTTGCTGTTGTTGTTGTTGTTTTTTCGAGACAGGGTTTCTCTGTGTAGTCCTGGCTGTCCTGGAACTCACTCTGTAGATCAGGCTGACCTCGAACTCAGAAATCCACCTGCCTCTGCCTCCCAAGTGCTGGGATTAAAGGCGTGTGCCACCACCTCCGGTGAGCAGTCAGTGCTCTTAACCGCTGAGCCATCTCTCTCCGAATTTCTTCCCTTTTAATATCAGAAGTTTTCGATATTTATTTATTTATTTATTTATTTATTTATTTATTATTCACTTTATATCCCACTCACTGCCCCTTCCGGCCACCCCCCCTCCCACAGTCTTTCCCCCTCTTCTCCTCTCCCTTTCTCCTCTGAACTGGTGGGAGCTCCTCCTGGGTTTGCCCCCACCCCCACCCCCGCACACTTCAAGCTTCAAGTCTCTGCAAGGCTAGGTACATCCTCTCCAACTGAGGCCAGACAAGGCAGCCCAGCTAGAAGAACCTAATCCACCATAGAGACAATAGCTTTTGGGATGGCCCCCGCTCCAGCTGTTTGGGAACTGCATAAAGGCCAAGCTGCACATCGGCTACATATGTGCCAGGAGATCTAGGTCCAGCCTATGTATGTTCTTTGGCTGGTGGTTCACTTTCTGAAAGCCCCAGGGGTCTAGGTTAGTTGACTCTGGGCCACAATCCTTTCTCCTATTTTTCCATATGGTTTCCCAAGCTCCATCTGCTGTTTGGCTCTGGATGTCTGCATCTGTCTGAGTCAGCTGCTGGGTAGAGCTTCTCAGAGGACAGCCATGATAGACTTCTGTGTGCAGGCATAACGGATAATCATTAATAGTGACACTTGTCCCTTTCCACACCTGATGCTGAACTCCTCCATTCCAGTTCCCTCCCTCCATCTGCCTCCTATGACTGTTTTATTATCCCTGCTAAGTGAGATTCAAGCTTCGTTGCTTGTGCCTTCTTTCTTGTTTAGCTTCTTTGGGTCTGTGAAGTATAGCATGGATATCCTATATTTTATGGCTAATATCCACTTATAAGTGAGTACATACCATGCATGTGTCCGTTTGGGTCTGGGTTACCTCACTCAGGATGATATTCTCAAGTTCCACCCATTTGTCAGCAATAAACATGATGTCTTTGTTTTTAATGTCTGAATAGCATTCCATTGTGAAGATGTACCACATTTTCTTTATTCATCCTTCAGTTGAGGGACATCTAGGTTGTTTCCAGTTTCTGGCTATTGCAAATAAAGCTGCTATGAACATAGTTGAGCAAGTGTCTTTGTGGTATATGTGGAATATCTTTTGGGTATATGCCCAGGAGTGGTATAGCTGGGTCTTGAGGTGGAACAGTTCCCAGTTTCCCGAGAAACTGACAAACTGATTTCCAAAGTGATTGAATATGTCTGCACTTCCCCCAGCAATGGAGGAGTGTTCCTTTTGGTCCACATCCTCGCCAGCATGTGCTGTCTCTTGAGGTTTTGATCTTAGGCATGCTGATGGGTATAAGATGGGACCTCAGAGTTGTTTTGATTTGCATTTCCCTGATGACAAGTGCTATTTTTATTTGTGTTTGTCTAGGTGCCCTCAGTTGCCAGAAGAGGGCATCGGTTTTCCCAGAGCTGGCGTTAAGGGTGGTCTTGAGTCGCCTGCTGTGGGCTCTGGAAACCAAACTTCTGAAGAGCAGCCAGTGCTCTTAACCTCTGGGCCACTCCAGCTCTTCCCACTCAACTCACCAATTTTTAAAAAGTGTCTGATTTTATTCCTAAGAGATTTTCTGCTCTGTTAGCACAAACTATCTTCTATTATTCATTTCCAGTTTGGGGTGACATGATGAAAAGTCTGTCGACTTTGCCAAAATGCAGCAGACCCTTACAGATTTCTAATCTGTGTGTGAAGTAAGTAACTTGCTGTTTCCAGTAGCTTTTCTCACTCTTCCATGGGTTAGCAACACTTGTGCACTTGTGGCTGGAGTTGGAAAACAGTTTTACTTCTGTCTCTCTCTGTCTCTCTCTGTCTCTCTGTCTCTCTCTCTGTCTCTCTCTCTCTCTGTCTCTCTCTCTTTCTCCTCTTCCTCTTCCTCTTCCTCTTCCCCTCTGTCTTTCCTAAACTGGAGACAGTGGGTCCTGCTATGGCCAAGACTTAAAGCAACAATAATGAAGCAACCCTTTCTGTTCACACTTTATCAAACCTTTACAACACACAAAGAAGTACTAGTCCATTAATCTTCACTTTTCTCTCTGTGTCTGTTTTCATTCCCATTTTACAAATAACAAACTGAGGCCTCAGAGAAATTAATTTGCTTCAGGTTGGATAGCAAGTCCGCCGGGTTGTCCTGGTTTGTAACTGAAGGACTCTAGGAACGGAGTCTACAGTCGCATCTCATAGCTGCAGAGCAGTGGAGACAGGAGAGCAGTGAAGAGGAATCGGGTCTGAACTCTGCCTCCACACTGGGTGTGTAATCGCCCCCTCCCCTCAACCCCGAACCAATGTTGTAAGGAAACGAAATGAGTTTTATACAGAAAGTATGGAGCGAGCCAGAAGTTCCCCCTCCCCTTCCCCTCTCCACCCCATGCACATTCTATTTTGTCTATTTTCAGGCGAATGGAGTTTTCCTCCAGTAGATAAAAATGCACACTGTTTCTTATTCACATCCTTCCAGTTCTCTTATCTCTCCTGCTCTTTTTTTTCCCTCTCTGTCTTCAACTTCTTGGCATCTTCCCCACCTGAAGTAATATTACTTAATACCAATTTGAGCGGAGAGCACACGCAGCAGAAAGGAACAACGGGAAAGCCCAGTCAGCACGTTTGTTATGTCCATCAGAGGTGCGAGTAATGCAAGGATTCTGTCGAGATTTTGTACAAGACACTTTTAAAGCGATTATATTATGTGGACAAAGGGTCACTGAAAGACTTGATGGGATTTTTTTTTTTAAACTAATACTAGGTAGAGTAAATTAAAGAGATGCCAAATGTCACGTGCTTAAGATGACGTATTCTGCAGTTTTTTGTTTGTTTGTTTGTTTGTTGTTGTTGTTTTTTGGTTTTTCGAGACAGGGTTTCTCTGTATAGCCTGGGCTGTCCTGGAACTCACTCTGTAGACCAGGCTGGCCTACGAACTCAGAAATCCGCCTGCCTCTGCCTCCTAAGTGCTGGGATTAAAGGCGTGCACCACGACTGCCTGGCTAAGATGGTGTATTCTGGAAGCCTTACACCTTCATACAAATCTTACTCCATTCCCTTTATTAGCTGTGCAGCTCTGGAGATATTCCCTTTTCCTCTAGTTTCTTTATTAAGAATCAAAGACATTACTGGCTCTTAGCTTTTTGGGGTTATAATGAGACTTAATTGTACTATTTGGGTACAGAGTAAGCATTAGTTTGGAGACATGTTCTAGTGGGGTTGGGGTCTTAGTCAGGGTTTCTATTCTTGCACAAACATCATGACCAAGAAGCAAGTTGGGGAGGAAAGGGTTTATTGAGCTTATGCTTCCACGTTGCTGTTTATCACTAAAGGAAGTCAGGACTGGAACTCAAGCAGGTCAGGAAGCAGGAGCTGAGGCAGAGGCCATGGAGGAATGTTACTTACTGGCTTGCTTCCCCTGGCTTGCTCACTTGCCTTCTTATAGAACCCAGGACTGCCAGCCCAGGAATGGCACCACCCATAATGGGCCCTCCCACCCTTGATCACTAATTGAGAAAATGCCTTATAGCTGGATGTCATGGAGGCATTTCCTCAAGGGAGGCTCCTTTCTCTGTGATAACTCCAGCTCGTGTCAAGTTGACACACAAAACCAGCCAGTACAGGTGGGATGGAAGAAAAGCTGGCACACTTGCGTAGCATGCAGGAAGCCCGGGGACCAATGTCTAGTGCTGCATTATACCAGGTACATGTATAGTCCCAGCAATCTAGAGGTGGAGGGAGAAGAATCAGAAGTTCTAGGTCATCCTTGGCTCACAGGGAGTCTGAGGCCAACCTGGGCTATGCCAAACAACAACTTAAAAAAAAAAATTAAAACTTTAGTTCTGATGTTCTCTTATAAATCACAACTTTAGTTAATAATGTACATTATATTTCAAAATATCTGTAAAAGAGGTTTTTGGACACAAAGAATTGAAGCATGCGCTACACGTTAGGCATAGCAACTACTTTCATTTGTTTATTAGAGGGGGTGTGTGAGAGCTGAAGCATTACAGTGCAGCCCTTCACCTGTACAATGACAAAGTGTTGACAAACACATTGCCCAGCAGGATGCTAATGCTGATAGTTCAGCATGTTTTTACTCTCACAGCGACTGGAATCTTCCTGCTTTGCTCTTTTCAAACACGTCTCAGCTTCGCTTGACTCTACAGTTTTGTTCAGAACCCTACGACCTTCAAGCTACAAAGTTCCTCATACATTAGCTTGTCCACTAAAACCAAGTGGAAGTTCAGTGCCCAATGCTGCATAGGTGTCTTTATGTCACAGAGCAAGGGGACATCGATGTTGTGGACTCAAATCTAGATAAGCAATAAACAGTGGGAACTCACCTCAGTCTTACCAAGTTGCCAGTGGAGGTTACTTTTTTTTTTTTTTAAGACTTATTTATTTATTTTATGTATGTGAGTACACTATCGTTATCTTCAGACACACCAGAAGAGGGCATTGGATCCCATTACAGATGCTTGTGGGCCACCATGTGTTTGCTGGGAATTGAACTCAGGAGAGCAGTCAGTGCTCGTAACTACTGAACCATCTCTCCAGCCCCGGTCAAGGTATTTTAATATTTTAATATCTTCCTTCAAACCAATCTACCGTTCAGGTGTAATAGAATTAATTCTTTGCGTCCTCCATAGTCCAAGTTCAAAAGAGTTATTATAATCTTTAATCTTTTTTTATTTTCTTCCTCAAAATTTTCTTTCCCAACACCGTTCTGAGCATTCCTTTTAAAACCTAAAGTCTGTTGGTTCAGCTACTGTTGACCTCCTCTTGATTGTATCACAACTGGATAAAAAGCAAACATATTTCAGCTCTCTGATACCATTGCAGATTATCTGTAGAAAACAAATTGAAAGTTGACAAAAGAAATAGGAGAGAGGACAGTATTTTCCAGAGACAAAAAAATGACAAAGCAGAGAGCCGGTTCCACTGTTAGCACTTGCCTGGGTGTTCTTGATAAGTAATTCACAACTAATTTGCCTGTTTGGAAGATTAAAAATGGATTTGAAGGGCTACTTTCACTCAGCCTACTGGTGTTGATCTAAGCACTAAAGACAATAATGAAAATTCTCTCAAGAGATTACACACTGTAGGAGGAATCTGGGGAGCCGGCACGAGGCCAGATTTTTGTCCGGGATCGTAAAAGCATTTCAGAACTGAGCGACAGAGTGTAGCGCCTCTTCCCAATTTCTCTGTTGATGTGCTTGGTATGAAATTGTGGTCTGTGCTTCCAGCCAAATGATATTTGCATCTGCCTCACAAAGATTAAACTGTGTCTGTCAACAAGAAATGGTCACCCGGGGAAGCACATTTGATGTTAAAAGGTCTAGTGTTTTCTCTTCCCGAGGTGTTATGGGAATGACATTAAATTAACATTCTCCTGCTTTGTGTTAAGCTGTAGAGAAAATTTCTGCTCAATGTTATTCTCAAGAGATAGGATGCCATGATTAATAAAGAAGGACATAAAATCAAGAGGAAAACTAGCCTTCTGGCCCAGTTACTCACTACACATAGAACACATATTTGATTTGACCCTTAGACTGTAAATAGCACACTAACTCCTATCTGTTTCCTAAGGAAATACAGTTTTTACTTCCATCCCCAACTAAGGAACACATACAATCTCAATTATAGATTGCAGATAACATAGACATTAATTAATAAGACCTCTCACTCAGTAATTCCTCTCACATATCATGTGTGCTTTTATTTTCTTGTCTTAATTTTTATTTCACCTATTTGTTTGTCTGTGGCTGTTGGTATATTTGTGCATGCTTGAATGTGAACAGCCAAGGACACCTGGCCAGAGATGGATTTCTCTTTCCACTATATGGATCTTGAGAATCAAACTCAGGTTACCGAGCTTGGCGGTAAGTGCCTTTACCCACTGAGTCATCTTGCTGGCTCCATATGCACTTTCTCATTATTCCAATGTTCTGAATACTTTAGTGTATTCTGATGTCTCAAATTTCAACTATTGTTTATCTATCTACCTAGCTATCAATCATCTATTTCTATATCTATTAGAATAATAGAGAAAAAGAATAAATACTGAAAAGCACCAGAAATACTTATATTTTTTAGACATAAAATTAAGAACTAAGGTCTAATTATATATAAATATCTTAAAATTTGATGTGTAAAACTGCTTAAACTTGAATTCAACATCTTCCTACTAGGAGAACGACAGGTGACAGCTACATAATACAAATTCATGGCAGTAGTTTAAGTGTTTATGTTTCAGAATTGAACAGGTGAGAATTCTTCTATAGCTTCTTTATAACATAACATAACATAACATAACATAACATAACATAACATAACATAACTGAAAAGATCATGTATCAGGAGTGTGTGCTCTGTCAGGAGCCATAATGGGACAAGCTAATAATTAGCAGGTGGTCATCCTGAAATGCTTGCCTTGGATTATTGTATAATCTGCAACAAGTGAGCCCTTATTCAGCAAGGCTGTGAGGGAATTATTTTAGGAAAGATTCCTGCTATTAATATGCTTTTCCTATTATTATTATTAAACATATGTAACAATCACTAAGCAATAGCACACTCCTTTGGAGCAGATTTCTGCAGATCCACAAAGATGTACTGTCTTGTAGTGATGCTGTATAGACAAATAGATGACTTCTTAAGTCTTAATGATGATCCTATAAGAATTCCTAAAATTATATCAATGATTATTAAGCTCTTTTATAGTAAGACAGAACTATTAGGTCTCTTTCTGATAGTCAAAACTGCCAGTCTCCTGAGTGTCATCAGTTAATTGCCCTTAGATAGTAACCAGACTTTCTGCTGCTCAGAGCACATTCCAAGAGGTTGTAAAACAATTAACCAAAGGCCACTAAAAGGGAACTAATGATTTATTATAGATGCTAGGACAGAAGATAAAATACTGCCTGGGTTTATTTATACAAAACTTCACTAATTTCTTAGTTATAGTTTTAAACCTTCAGTGAACCTGTGGAGCTAGACAGGTGATGGATGTTTATCCAGATAATTACTCCTAACGGATATGCATGTAAACATTCTCTGTTGTAAACTTCTATTTCAATTTATGGTTTGATTTTTGGTGTGAACTTGTGATGAACTTTGTAACATGTGACCATGTACTCTGAAAGATGTATAAGTACTGAAGACAAAGACAAAGGGAGGTTTGTTAGGAGCCTTTCGTCCCTTCCTTTTCTTTTTTCCCTTGCCTAAAATTCTTTCCCATAGAATTTTTCCTTTGTTAGAATTGTTTTCTTTTCCCCACTTAGGACCTTTACACTCTTCCCCTTAGATAGCTTTCATAGGAAACTTTTACACTTAGTAATAAACTATATAATAACTTCTCTAAGTGTTTTTTCTTCCTGGAACCTCAGACTAGCAGGTGTAAGTTAGAGCCCAGCTGCTCCTGCTGAGAGAGTACAAAGGCTATTTGCCTAATCCTCTGCTATTTTAGGGCTGAGGTGTTAAGTGCCAGGAATGGTGGTTTTCTGGCCAGAGGATGCCAGAGGGCAGGCCAGCTACAGTAGCATAGTAAATAAAACTTTTCTAGTATAGATAAGTAAACTTTTGATATACAGCAACCCTAAATATCTCATAAGACCAAGTCTTACCACCACCCCTCCCGGTGCCGACGTTCTTTCACCCTTACCCCCACCCCACCCCCCACCCTCCCTGGGCTGTCTCAAGAAGAACCAATGAGAAGAAGATACCTTCTCCTTCCACCCACTATGGGCCAGGTCCCAGGCAGTGCTCTGAGGAGAATGTGGGACAATGGGAAGGTTCAGATAGAAATCTATAATTTCATCAACAAGCGTAAGCATTTTGTTAAAAAGTGAGCTTATATATTCTTATAATCACCTTTAAGAATTAAATGCTAGTCTTAACGTGCTGCTTGAAATTGACTAGCAAAGATGCCTCAAATTAAACTAGATAAATGAGATTGAACTTACAGTTTGAAGAGGTGAAGAATTCCCTCAAGAACACATTGTTTTGGTCAGATTTTATAAATTGTTGTGTTCACTTGTACTAAATATTTTTTTTTAATTTTTTTGGACCTTTCAGAAAGTGATTGTATTTTGTGGTTTGTCTATTGTCCTATTCATTTTTTAATGATGGAATTTACTAAAAGATAAGTTCTTATACATTTTTATCCATTTTACTGACTTCTGGGCAACTTGGGTAACATCATATGGATGGATGTTTTAAAACCAACTATGATTTACTGGCCTTTAAAAGGAGATAACCTTGAAGGCTTATACTTTTTGATTACTGATACATTTTTCTTGTCTTTTCCATATTATTTTGTATTTTAAATGTATTTGACTTGTTTTTGGTTTTTGGGTGTTTTGCTTTCTTCTTTTTAGTTAATAAAGATTTTATACCTTCTTTCCTCTGTATTTATTCAGTAGAAGATACATATTTTCTTTCTAGGGCCAGCAATTTTTCTTGACCAAAGACTTCATAGGGCAACGGGTACAGACTATTCATCTGATTTTGCTTTATTTTTACAGTTTGGGGGTGATACCTTGATTGTTGGAATGCTTGCCCCCATTTCTAATTGTGCCCATTGGTTTTTCAATGTAAAAAATAAACCTATATTTTATGTACATATTGAATCAGAAAGTGGGAGCTTAGCTTTGCCTGTGTTCCTTGTTTTGACTTGGAAGGTACCTGTACTTACTAAAGAGACAAAAGAGAAAGGCAGAAATGGTGTAACTGGAGACATAAATGTGTAATATGGAAAACGAACATAAAACATGATCTGAGCCCACAGTTGTTTTTGTTGTTGTTGTTTTTAACCTTAAAATAAGAAAACCAAATTTTTCTTGTGAGTCTCTCAGTTTCTTGGAGATAGCCGAGTCTTCCTTTCTAATTCTCTCAAACAAAAATACTTCCCATGACTCAACCCCATCTTCTCTGAAGTTCATATCCTTTCTTAGATGTAGAAAAATTGCAATTTTCTGCATTTTCAACCAACAACAGAACCATGTAGTTCTAAAGGTGGGGAAGGCAGAGTAAGCGATGACCTTCAGTGGAGAAGAACACAAGAACTAGAAGGAGAAAGGAGGAAGTTTGAAAAATAAACGCTTGTCATTTCAGAAGTCATGGCCAGGACAAAGACTTTTAAATTATTACCTTAGTTTCAGATCCTTTCAGGTAGACTGGTAGGAGTGATGCTGTTGCCATGGAAACCTATAAGCTGAAGTTAGAGTTCTCTACATTATGAGATGTTTACATTGACAATGACAAAGCTTGAAGGAGGAAACTCTCAGTATTAGTTATTTTGAAAAAATTAACCTTTTCTGTTATCTTTTCTTGGGCACTGTTCTCCCAAATGATTTTTATTTGCATTTGCCTTGATTTACTGAGAGAATAGTAAGAAGCTGCTGATTAAATTCCAAGAAACACATCTGTGAAAATCAGATAGAAAGAAAGTTAGGAAATTCATCCATGAAAGAGGGAAAGATCTTACAGAAAGGTTGGAGGGAGTCACAGATGTCAAATAGGATCCCTGTGGAAGTGGGGACTCTGCTGGGAAGAAGGGAATGAACAGAAGGGGAAAAGGACTAGCCACAAGAGCAAAGTTCACGCACAAGCCAAATGGGCCAATGTTCTGTTTCTCCCTGTGCTTCTACCTTCTCCCTCCCTCCCTCCCTCCCTTCCTCCTTCCCTCCTTCCCTCCCTCCCTCTGTCCCTGTGGCCTTCCTTCCCTCCAATTCTCCTTTCATCCATCTTTCCATCCCTTCTTTCTTCTTTTTCTTCTATGTATCCTTCTGTCCTTCCTTCTATCCTTCCATGCATCCATCCATCCCTCCTTTCTTTCTTTCTCCTCCCTCCCTCCCTTTGTTTTTTCCATCCTTCCTTCCATTCATCCTTTCTTTCTTTCATTCTCTCATCCATCCATCCCTCCTTTCTCCTTCCTTTATTCCTCCCTCCCTTCCTTTCCTCTTTTCTTTCTCCTTTCCTTCCTTCTGCCCTTCTTTCCATCCTTTCCTCCTTCCTTCCTCCCATCCTTTCTTCCTCCCGCCCTTCCTTCCTTTATTCCTCCCTTCATTCCTTCTGCCTTTCCTTCCACCCTTCCCTCCTTCTTCCCTCCCTCCCTCCCTTCCTTCCTTTCTTCCTTTTGCCCCTCCTTCTATCCTTCCCTCCTTTCTCCATCTCTAGGAGGGTTTAGGTGACTGACTTGACACTCGAAGGAAATCAGTGACAAACCCAGGATGAAGCTTGTTACACTTAGATCTTCCTATTCATGATTTTCAAATAAGTAACTGCTCTACACGTAAGATGTGGGGATGCTGAGTAAGGATGCTGAGTCGGTCTGTAGATGGCTCAGAGGGTAAGAGCACTGGCTGTTCGGTTTCCAGAACTTTCGTCAAGTGACAGCTACAGAGGATCCAACATGCTATTCTGGCCTCTGTAGGCATCTGCACATCACACACACGCACACACACACACACACACACACACACACACACACACACACACACAGAGTACTGGCTGGTTTTGTTTGTCAACTTGATATAAGCTAGAGTCCATCACAGAGAAAGGAGCTTCAGTTGAGGAAATGCCTCCATGAGATTCAGCTGTAAGGCATTTTCTCAATTAGTGATTAGTAGGGGAGGGTCCAGCCCATGGGGGGTGCTGGTGGTCCTGGGTTCTATAAGAAAGCAAGCTGAGCAAGCCAGGGGAAGCAAGCCAGTAAAAAGCTCCCATCTATGCCTCTGCATTAGCTCTTGCCTCCAGAATCCTGCCCTGTCTTTCTCCAATGATGGACTATGATCTGTAAGTGTAAGCTAAATAAACCCTTTCCTCCCTGGCTTGCTTTTGCGTCATAATGTTTTTTTTTTTCACAGTAATAGAAACCCTAAGACATGTTGGTACCAGCATGGTCAGGTATTGCTGTGATAGACCTGGCTGTATTTTTGGAAGGATTGTGTTAAGCCCTCAGTGGGATGTTCTATGAGAGCTTGGAGGATAAGCATGTTGGGAGCAGTGAAGAAGATGGAGGCCTGGCTTGTAACATTTCAAAGGAAAAAATAAAGACTCTATCAGGGCCATTGCTATTTTGATTTAAGATTCTGTGGTTCTGGTTTGCTGAGGCTGAATAATCAGCTGTGATTAACAAGATACCGGAACTACTAACATGAAACTTTTATATTACTGGGACAATTGATGCTGGTTAGCTGGAGCTAAGAAACTAGCAGTGATTTAGACGAGACCAGCATCACTGAGGTGAAATCTTCTGAGAAATGTTTCCTGAGAGCACAAAGAAGCTGCGTTCCAGAGAGAGCCAAGGTTGTATCTTATATTGGCAGCTTGACTTGATACTGTGGAAGAGTCACCAGGTGTTTGCAAGCATGAAGGGGTCATGAAGGCAACTGAGGCTTAGCACTCTGAGAGGCCAGGAGATGTCATTGGTGAAGATACAGTATCAGTGGCAGTTGAAGACCCAGGGTTGAAGAGGTCATGCAGAGAAGTTGAGGCTCAGGACCATGAAGAGAGTCTGTTGGTGAAAGTGCAGCCAGTTGCAGCAGAAGACCCCACCCAGCATTTTTGAGATGCTAGTACCATCTGGGATGATCAGCAAGAACAGCAGCAGTGGAATAGAGTCAATCTTAGCCTAGAGTGCTATAGAGGGCAGAGCTGGAAAAGTGACACAAGCCCTTTGGGGAATATCAGAAAATTATATGTGGATCCCAGACCCTGGGCATTGAGTTATTAACACAGTTGGCGTTTAGTTTTGCTTGGTTCAGATTATGACTGTGACTGGCTTCTTCCCTCTTAATGAAGGTATTTAATTTGATTCTGACTGTTATAGGAGCCCACAGCAGAGAAAGACCTTGCACATTTAAGAGAGATTTTGGATTTTTAAAGAGATTAGATATTTTACAGAGACTGAAATTTTAATGTGTTTTAATTTGTAAAGACCGTGGGACTTTTTAAAGTTAGTTAGATCTTGGGATAAATAAGAAAGGAAGGGTTGTGGCTTAATATTGATGTGTTTGTGTGTCAAGTGGACAAGGGGCCAGTGGTACTGGCTGGTTTTGTGTGTGTCAACTTGACACAAGCTGGAGTTATCACAGAGAAAGAAGCCTTCCTTGAGGAAATGCTTCCATGAGATTCAGCTATATAGCATTTTCTCAATTAGTGATCAAAGGGGAAGAGTCCAGCCCATGGTGCGTGGTGGCATCCCTAGGCTGGTGGGCCTGGGTTCTACAAGAAGGTAGGCTGAGCAAGCCATAACCAGGAAGCCAGTAGAGCATCCCTCTGTGGCCTCTGCATCAGCATCCCCCATAGCCTCTGCATCAGCATCCCTCCATGGCTTCTCCATCAGCTCCTGCCTTAAGGGATCTACATTGTCTTGAGTTCATGTCCTGTCTTCCTTCCATGACGGGCTATGATCTGGCAGTGTAAGCCAAATAAACTCTTTTCTCCTCAGCTTTCTTTTTTGGTCATAGTGTTTTGTCACAACGATAGAAACCCTAAGACAGACATATATACATACATAAAAAGAAGTCATTTATTTATAGACTGGTGTGTTACTTTAGTTTTTTAACAGCATTGGATTTGAGCCCAAAGCCATGCTTACACACGTTAGCCAAGTTCTCTACCACTGGGTTACACCTCTAGCCTTAGTTAAATGCATTTATCCTTCTAGTCAACAAACATTCAATCTCTAAAAATAGGATCATTCTTAGCAGATGAAAAACGATATGGCTTGCTATCTGATTTTTTATTCCCATTAGTTTTCAAGTGATAAGTGAATTTAATCTCTATCTTAGCTGGCATTAAACCCATTCAAAGTCTCAGTAATGCATTCCAGAAAGATAATCCTTAGTAAAAAAGGGGGAAAGCCACGGAATGAAGTATAAAACCCAAGATCCTCTTCTATGTCCTATCCAAGGTCATGGAATTAATAGCAAATGTTCCTTAGTTTCCTGGGCAAGGCACCCACCATAGTATCCTAGAGAATATTGTTGGGAGCCGACTTTAAGCAAAAAGCAGCTAGAAAGCAGCTATCAACTTTGCAGCCATCTGGAACCTTATATCCTGATGAGAGACTTGTTTTTCAATAGCCTACAGCAGCTGAAGCACACTCTGATAAATATCTTGTTTATCCCACATAGCTTGTTTTGCTGTTTAATGCCCCCAGCTGCAAGGAGCATGTGGTATCCACACCTACAAAGCATGCGGTGCATGTGCTATCCATGTGCTATTCACGCTATCCACGCCTGTAAGGCTTACATTATATCCACACCTGCAAGGCATGTGGTATCCATGCGCCTACAAGGCATGTGGCAAAAGCCTATAAATACCCAGACTTCCCTTCAAAGAAGGACAAATAAGAGAGAGAAAATAAGAGAGAAAAACAAGAGAGGAGCCCTTCAATGAGATAGACAATAAAAGAGAGACAATAAAGGAGACTTGAGACTTGAACAAAACCTCTGGCTTGTCTCTATTCCTCAAGTCTCTTCCCCTTCTTCCCCCTACACTCTCTCTTGCTAAACCCTGACCCGTGAACCGGAGAAGCAGCGCAGGCCGAGACATTTTGGCCCCCAAGCCAGGCAGAGTACAGGTCTCAACAGAATATGACCATTTCCTGTCCTATGTAATGGACAGAGCTTAGTGGGTGGGGTGAATAATTTGCTATGATTGATGATTTCTTCCCATTAAGGTCCCACAAAGAACAGAATGTTTCATTATGTTGGAAGTTGCAGAGTGAGAAACTTTAGAGGATGGGAAGATGTCTCTGGTAAAGTATCACTTCACATTATATCAGAGACGTTCATCCTTCCTTATGTGCAAGCAGAAGGACCTGGCTTTAATCACTAACACCCGTCTAAAAGCCAGCCAGCCATAGTTGTACTCCTGCTGTCCCACTATATGAAAGGTGGAGACAGAGGATCTCTGGGGGCTTGCTGACCATTCAGCCTAGCAGAATCAGTGAGCTCCAGGAGACTGTCTCAAAAAAAAAAAAACCCAGTGGCGAATGATAGAGGAGGACACACTGCATCAACCTGATGTCCACGGGCACCTACACACACACAGACACACGCACGCACGCACGCACGCGCGCACACACACACACACACACACACACACACACACACAAGCGTAAACACACATACACTATACATGAAGTGGACTTCAGTTAACACACATGTACACTCCTAAATGCTTTGTGGACAGTGATTTCATGATCATATATGATAGGATACAGTTAGTAAAACGAGGGATCAAGTGTGGGAGGAAATTTGAGCCTTATTTTTGGCAAGCTTAAATGAAAAACAGTCCATGATCGCAGCCAAAATTATCACCTCCACATGACCTTGCATAGTAGTGACGCATCCTCAACCCCATATGGGTAATGCTTGTCTGGCAACACTAGCCCAGGCTCACAGTAGGTCAGGCCTGTGGGCTCGTGGACCCCTGTTGATATTCTCTTAGGACTACGGAGTATCACTTAAATCACCTTATACCAGAAACATCTATCAGTTTAGCTACTGATGTTTTCCTGTTTTTTTTTTTTTTTTTTCCCAGTAACTATTTTAAGGAGACAGATTTCATCCTGGGTTCTACCGTGGTCAACTAATGAGTCAGGGGTACAGTGAAGAAGGAAAGACGTCAAGAATATTTAACCATCGTTGATTTAAACAAGGGACACAATTTGAGAGAATTAACAAAATCAGCATGCTGGTTGCCCTGGGCTGATTTTTCTTGCTGGTAGGACTAAATGAAAATCAGAATCCAAAGCTTTCAGGTCCAATTCACGCTGACAACGTAAAAAGCCTGCCAGGATGAAGGGCTGAGTCACTCTCAATGCCGGCTACAGCTGCGTTTTTCATATTTGTGATACATTTCTTGATCCCAGTGTTAAAAAAAAAATCACTCCTTGGCTGGAGCTGTATTCTTAGCTCCTGTCTCTCTTCCTCTCCCCCCCTTCACTCCTAGGAATTGATTGCAAGGCAGTTAAAGCACATTCATGTCACAGGAGGTTCAGAAATGTCCTAATTTAGCCTGATGTCAACGTCCTGAGGTAAAATATTCTGAAGAGGACTCAATCAATGAGTAGCAATTCTGCCTCATGAAAGCCGTCAAGCACAAGTGAGCTGAGAAAAATGCTTAAAACGATTATGACAAAATAGATTTGGGAAAATCTATAACATGAAAGTATAGGTTTAGTGATGGGGGGGGGCGGGGGGAGGGGAGTTGATTTAACCACTGTGCATGGGGTAGGAGCTACCGGAGTTTACAGAGCCAAAGTTCAGTGTGTCCCTGAGGGATGCTGCTGCAAATGCTGGCCGAAGTGCGCCATGACTGGGGTCGAGGGGTGGGGAGGAGAGGAGGGGAGATTCGGTTCTCTACCTTACAGCATTTGTATGCTACCGGCTCAACAACGCCTATAGTTCAAACAGCAGATATTCACAAAATAAATGTTTCTGACTAGTGTTCTTGGTCACTTGCATGCCAGATTTTATTTTTATACAGTGTGCTATCCTTCAGCTTCTCTCCCAGGAATTTGTAGTATTAAGTATTCAAGGAGATAATGAGCAATTAACTTAAGAAGAGGTCTGGTAACGGAAGAACAAGCTCGCGGCAGTCGCAACACAGATCACACATGGGCGATTGCGGCATGATCAAATGCCTTCAGGTGAAAGGGAGACTCTGGAGGAAGTCAAGGGAATATCTTTAGACTTCCTGGTACGTCATGGATGCACTATGTGGTATGTATTTGTTAAGTGTCGTGGAAGTCAAACGGGAAAACCAAAGAGAAAGATCTCAAGTACTGAGGGTACTGAGCAGAAAACCTTCCACTTTCTCGTGTGTGGGAAACCCTGAGTCTGAGTGTATCTTCTTGGGCAGTTGGTTACAGTAAATGTTTGCCCACACTGCCGGGCTTCTGTTCAAAGACGCTGAACTTTATGGAATATTTCTAGACCTGGAGAGTTTTGTTTTGTTTTGTTTTTCTTGAGAGAATTTTACTTTAGGTATTTTAAATTTCTTCTTAGTTCCTAAAAAATTGTTCTGCTTGTAGCGTTTTCAGACAAATATGTTTTTCATGTTTCTTTCCACCTGTTCTTGCCCATCCCCTCCCACGGTGTGATCTCTCACGCCACAGCCTTCAACCCACATCCACTTGCCTGTGACCCATTGCCTCCCAGCTGCTGCTCAACTCGTCTTTCTTCTTCGTGGACTGTGGGGGGAATTTCCGCTAGTGATTTGATTGGCTGATAAAGACAACAGGAAGCCAATCACTGGGTAAAAATATGGAGGCGGGATCTTCTGGGTAGAACAGGAAGGGAAGGGGACAAGAGAAGGGTCAGACAGGATGGAGGATGGAAGAAGATGGATGAAAAAAAAGATGAACCAGAACCACGCGGCCTAAAGGAGCCATAAGAAGCTAGAGATTTCACAGCTGGGCAATAGAATAGCGAAGTGATATATTTGTCTAATCTAAGTGTACAGCTTGTAATAATATTGAGTTGTGTGTTCTTTGCATGGGTATTTTGGGGTTGGAGATTCACCATTATAAATCTAGCTGGTATAATATAAATCTCTAGTGTCATCATTTCATGGACTCTGGGCGAGGGGTAGCTAGCATTCTGCAGGCCAGCCACAGGGGGCTCCAGGCATTTCAGGAAAGACTGGTTGGGTCAGCTTAGCAAGCAGAGACCCAGAGAGCTAGTTTGGGAGGGGGTTTTGACCAGAGCGTCTTGACAACAGGTTGGCTGTGGGAAACAGGGGCAAGATGCCTGCTTGGGGCTGGTCATGGGGTGGGCAAGACCAAGGTCAGCAATGAGCCAGATTTAGCGTGGTTTTCAAAACTACACGCTACAGTGAACTTATTAGTATCCACTCTCACAAGTCACTATTTAAGGGCATCAGACATTAGAAAGGATTTGCATATGAGTGACAAATGCCATTTTTGTCTTTCTGAGACAAAATCATCTTGCTGAATTGTTGGGAGCCGACTTTAAGCAGAAAGCGGCTAGAAAGCAGCTATCAGCTTTGCAGCCATCTTGAGCCATATACCCTGACATGAGACTTGGTTTTCAACAGCCTACAACAGCTGAAGCACACTCTGATATCCCACATAGCTTGTTTTGCTGTTTAGTGCCCACAGCTGCAAGGAGCATGTGGTATCCATGCCTACAATATACGCCATGTATGCCTGTAAAGCACACGTGCTGTCCATGCCTGTAAGGCTTACGTCATATCCACACCTGCAAGGCACATGGTATCCACGCGCCTATAAGGCATGTGGCCAAAGCCTATAAATACCCAGGATTTCCTTGTAGTGTGTGTGTGTGTGTGTGTGTGTGTGTGTGTGTGTGTGTGTGGTGTAGTAGTAGTAGGTGTAGTGGTGTGTGTATGGTGGAGACAGTAAAGAAGACTTTACTACAGATCCTCTAGCTTGTCTCTATTCTTTGCGGCTCTTCCCCTTCTTCCCCCCACTCTCTCTCTTGCTAAACCTGAACCTGCGGAACAGAGCGGGCCGCTATAGTTTGGCCCTCAAACGTGGGCAAGAGTGGTCCTTTACAGTTAGCTCGGGGCTTTTTTACAGTTTGGCACCTGAACAGGGACTCCAGTAAGCGGGGTTTTTACACTGAATTCCTTCAGAGAGAGGAGAGTGACCTAGCCAGGCAGTGGTGGCACATACCTTTAATCCCAGCACTTGGGAGGCAGAGGCAGGTGGATTTCTGAGTTCGAGGCCAGCCTGGTCTACAGAGTGAGTTCCAGGACAGCCAGGGCTACACAGAGAAAACCTGTCTTGAAAAACCAAAAAAAAAAAAAAAAAAAAAAGAAATGGGAGACCAAGACTGAAGAAAGGGAGGGGATGGTCCAACTGTCTGTTTTTGGGAAGTCTGAGTTATGTATGTACGAGGAGATGTCAAGCAGGCACTGTAGATTGCATTCCACACTTGAATATCTAATGAAAATGGAACTGTCGGTATGGGGTACGGGCTGGAGAGACATAAGATCTGAGAGCCTGTCAGGAGAAAGATCTCGTGAAGAGACTTGAGAAGAAGTAGCTTCAGATTATGTGACCCACGTACAGAACCACAGGAACAGAAGACAGTATTTCAAGAGACTAGTGGCAACCAGTGATAGACACTTCCAGAGACCAAACAAAGCAAAGCCCGAAAGGAACGCCTAACATTTCCAAACATTAACAATCAGTGTCTAAGGACAGGACCTGTGAGATTCTCCCCCTCCATGTTAGAAGTCTATAGACATTGTTTGGTCTTGTTTATACAGGAATTTCCACATGACATGGTCTCACAACAGACTTCCAGGTCCTCTGCCTCTTACACTGTTTCTGTCCCCTTTCCCTTGAGGTCCCCTGAGCCTTACGTGTAGAAGTGGTGCTGAAGATGCATCTCTTTGGGCCAGGCACCCCAACAGGTTGTGGGTTTCTCTAATAGTTTCCTTTGCTCTAGATAGAAGCTCTTTTGATGAGAGACAAGAGCTCCACCCACCTGTTGGCTGTTAAATGTTAGGAATTATGCTGTTCTAGTAAAGTGCCAGCAGTAGGTTCTCTAAGGTCATGACCTCATGAGCTCTGGGCAGTTGTCTGTGTTTCCAGTACCAGCGATGGTTTCCTTTCTATTGAGAGGGACTTCCATCTAATCAGACAGCTGTTGGTTCCTATCCTACGTGACAGGGGTTTCACAATTTTACCTTTTGGGATATCTTGCAGTTTATCTAATATGGTGGTCAGCCCTGAAATCGTACACATACAAACGACAATAATGGACTCAGTGGGTTGCATTTATATATTTGCATCTACTTGTTTTTCTGTCTCTTCATCTATCTATCTGTCCATCTATCTCTATATTATCTATCTATGAATCTATCACTAACTATCATCTATCTATCTATCTTGTCTGTCTATTATTTATCTACCTGTATGATAATAATCAGATAAAAATTTATCTATCATGTGTCTGTCAATCCTCTATCTACCTATGTGATATAATCATATAAAAAGTTATCTTTCATCTGTCTGTCTTTATCATTTATCTACCTATCAAATGGATCTGTCTGTCTTTATCATTTATCTACCTATAAGATGGTAACAATCAGATAAAAGATCACCATCAATTTGAGTGAGAGACAGAACATGGAAAGGGCTTAAGGGAGGAGACATGGGAAGAACTGGAAGCAAAGGAAGCAGAGAAATTATGAAATTATATTTTAATTTAAAAATATGTTAAATTTTTTAAAAGGACAAAAACTACTTAAGAAAATTTAAAAGTAAAGACTGAGCCTTTAAGTTACAGCTTACACGAGGTGAGCAGGTGTTTTAGCCATGGCATTCTGGAGGCATAAAGCCAACAGAATGAATAAACATTAGCAAAAAGGGTTACTAAATCAGTTCACATGATATTGGCTGTCTGCATGATGGAGAGACTGGGGACATGGGCGCTATCAGGTCCAGGAGGCTGGCTGCCTGCCTCGGCATCCTCAACCTGACCCTGAATGTCTGGACAATTTCTGCCATCTACATTGGAAGGCTAGAGAAGTTGGGTTCTGTTGGTGGTGAAGCAGCAGCAGCAGCCACAAAGCAATAGGTAGATGCACTGACCATCAAGAAACAAAGGCAAGCAAGCTAACAACACTGTTTTTTAATGGAACTGCTTTATATCCAGGCTGACGCAGTGAAAGGTACCGAGGTGCTGTCTGCACTGGGCAAGGTCTTTCCACTTAGGTAAACTTCCCTGGAACATATTCACAGAGCAGAGCAGAAACAAGCTTCTTAGTTGACTCCAGATCCCAACAAATCGACAATCAAGGTCAGCCATCCTATCAGGGCACTGGGTAAGATGAACACATGGGAAGGCACAATAGATGTGTATGAGCATATAAATTATGTTGTAAACATGTGCATATGTGAGAAAGAGGTGTGGGCCCCATCCTGTGGAATTATTGTGGAAAACCTTAGAGTAAAATGTTAGAGGATTTTTTTTTTTATCAGAAACCAGGAAAATCCAACTTGGTAGAGTATGTGCTCACATAGAAGATTAGCATTACAGATGCTACCTCTGTCATGCTTTGAGGTTTTTTTTTTTTTTTTTTTTTTTTTTTTTTTTGTGGATTATCAGATATTTTGCATTTAAGGTAACTTTCGAAATGTGGCTATTTTACAGTTGTAACATACTGTGCCTGAGACAGTTCAAATCCATTGGCATGTAGTACGCCACACATGTTGTCTCCCGGTGGCCACTGTCAGGTTGGTTTTGTATGGTGCAGCAAGATCAAAAGGACTTTAGTACTTGCTTTCATGTAAGAACAGAAAAAGACGCGATACAGCATAGGTTCTCAACCTATGGGTCGCGACCCCTTGTCGGTTGTTCTCGGGGCCATATATCAGATACTCTGCATCTCAGATATTTACATTAAGATTCATAACAGCAGCAAGAGTAAAGGTATAAAGGAGCAACATCAATAATTTTATGGTGGGGGGGGTCACCCACAACCGGAGGAACTGTATTAGAGGGTCGCAGCGGTGGGAAGGCTGAGAAGCACATTTCCACTGCTCACAAGGGTCTGCATCTCTGTCCCTCCAAATCCTTGCGCACTGGGCTTCACTGCGCCCACGCGGCACAGGAAGAAGCGGAGGCTCAATGAACCCCAGCTGTTTCTAACCAGGTAACTAGGAGGCTCTTCCTTTTATCATCATCCACATTTGAAAACAAACAAACAAAAAAAACTGTTGCTAAAGTTTTTTAAAGGATCTTACTAGAGAACCTATCAGAAACCTATCAGCAGTCTATGAGAGCTTTCTGATACGTCTTCATTCAGGTGTTGGTCTGTGTGCTACCATTAAAAGGCTTTGCATGTCCTATTTTCCTGAAAGAAAGAGAGCGTCAGAGTTCTGGATCTGTGGATGCGCCACATAATTAGAATAATGACCATCGGTGCCACCACCATTATCTCGGCTAATATCACCCTGTCAGGTTTACTCAGACACCCATAACACATCGGGAAAAGTCCTCACCAGACAACTTTTTAAAAAACTTAATTTTTACTTATTCACTTAATATCCCGCTCACTGTCCCCCTCTTGGTCACTCCCTCCTACAATTCTTTCTCCCTCCCCCTCCCCTTCTCCTCTGAGAGGGCGGGGCCCCCTGGGTATCGCCCCTCCTCTGCTTCAAGTCTCTGTGAGGCTAGGCATTTCTCCCCCACTGAGGCCAGACAAGGCAGCCCAGCTAGAAGAACATATCCCATGCACAGGCAACAACTTTTGGGATAGCCCCACTCCAGTCGTTTGTGATCTAAATGAAGACCAAGCTGCACATTTGCTACATATGAGTGGGGAGACCTGACCTTACAAGCAAAAGTATGTCTATATGCCGCAGTCTCCGTGGTGCAGCAAGGCACGCGCTTATTATTCTGCCAACACCACCCTATCTCATGTGTATTTACTGGCATTCGAAAGCCAATGAGCAGAACAGAAAGTGAGGTCTCCCATGCCACCAGAGGGCTGAAACATGAAGGATACAAAGAAAAGAGAATATTTTTGATGAATAAAATGAACCCCAAGGTATACATTGCTATTTTGATTTCAATTAGGATAGGACAGGATAGAGAAATGAAGTCAATGTATGTCTGAAGAATTAGCAGACCTCACAAAGGGGGGAGGAGAAGAAGGAGAGGTAACCAGTGTGCAGTTTTACACCTTTGCTCAGAAGCATCCTTTAGAAGGCTCCCTGGACTCACAATCTACCACGACACCCTTCTAAAAGGAGAAAGTAGCATTGTGTTTAATTCTGAAGCCATAGCCACACCTTCCTTTAGAAGCTTGTCCCCGACTCCTAGCTCTAGATTTATTAGGCAGCTCTTCTTGTTGACATGTGGGTTCAGTATGTTTATCTTTATTAATGGTTTTAAATTATAGATGCCGCGAGGCCACGATGTAACTACCTCGCTTACTACTGCAGAATGCAATTGGCACACATCTTCTAAAGAAATAATAAATATCATTTGATGTGGCTTGTGAAAGTTAGGAGTGTTTGCCCCTTGGTTACATTTCCAAGGCTGAAAGGTAATGCTGTCATTTAAATCTCCTTGGACTAAGGGTGTGAAATACAAAACAAAACAAAACCCAAACATACAAAAAGGATAGTGGAAGGAGAAAGAGGCTATGATAGATCCCAGATGGTGTAGACAAGTAGTGTTGTGACCCATATTTCTTCCGAGTACGAGACACAGGCTTCTAAAAATTGTTTTAATTTCTTGAGTTGACAAGGTAAGGATGGACTTTGTCTATTTAAAGTGTTTTCTCTTCCCAGACTCTTTGATGCTGATATGTTGTATATTGCTTTCTGAATAGTGAACAAGTCTGTTTAGTCTTTTGAAGTTTCTCTTTCTTGGTGATTGATTGAATTTTTTTTTTCCATTTGGAATGTCCCCGAATGAAAGTCATCTGAATATCGTAAGAAATGAGTTCTTTTTTTTTTTTTTTAAGTAGAACATATTAAAACAGTGTTTCTACATTTTCCAGAGTCTAGTGTCACCTTAATAGAGGAACACATTTAGATTTCTGACAAACTATTGGAGTTGAGTCTATCTGACATGGTCAGAGGATCTCAGCTACCGATGTGGTCATATCAGAAAGGAGAGGTTTGCCAAGAATGATGAAGCAAGATGCCGTGTTTCCAGAGGTCCTTTCATTGTCATGAGTTTGTGAAAGCACACTGTAAGTACTGGTCCTAAATAGAGCTTTCTGGGAGAACTCACATAGGCTATATTAATTGTGACAAAAGCCACATGGTGACCTTGATTTGAAGCATCCTGGAAAACCATCTACATTTCTCTTCTCCTTCATTCGTTCTATTTTTCTTCAGATTGCTATCTTTTAGATTAATTAATATTAGATTAATTAATTAATTAATTAGATTAATTAGTATCAGAACTAACCTTTGATGATAAAAGAAATAAATGATTTAAGTTCATTGAAATGGAATGTCAGAGTGTAAAAATTCATTAATTTTAACGTATTCCATTGTTGTTTGGTGAGTTTTAGAGGTGAGAGATGTAAGAGCATTTTGAGTTAAATGTCTTACTGTAAGTATGGCCTGTTTCATTGACTGGGGGGCCACATAGGAATTTGTGTTAAGCGTAATACTTGACCCTTAGTAGTGAGCTTTAGTTTAAATTAGAAGTTAACATATTGACTATTCTATGAAGCAAGATTATAGTTTAATTAATAAACTCGGGAAAAGAATGGGAGCTTCTGTAACTGACTAAAACACCAAGCAGCATCACTGAATTTAGCAGAGAATGTGAAGATCAAATTACGTGGTGAATCTGAAATACAGACATGAGCATCAGTGACTTGTGACAAAGAGTGTAGCCAGCCAAGGCTCACAAGTATTTTTGATCACACAGCAAGGGGGGAAAAAAAACCAAGAGAATGAGGGGAGATAAAATCCAGAAGGTCATTTGATCCATCTGCAGAACGAAATTGCCTTTGAAAGGAATATCGTATTAAAACGGCAGAAAATAAATTCATGACTTGAACAGCTATGGTTTATTCCTAGAAGATTCCATGAATTTATTAGAACTCGTTGCATCTGAAAACTCAGAGATTATTTACTCAAAATTATTACAAAGAGACAACTCACGGTTTTACTTTTTTTGTCAATGAAGGAGAAAAATAAACTCTTGGCTGTTTTGCTTCAGAATCATCCACACACAAAATGAACTAGAAACAGTTTCCCCCCACCCCCTGTATTTTTAGACGGTTTTAGTACCAATTTCTATCTTTGCATGCAGAAAATCCATGACAGGAAAATACAAGTGTGAGGATGGTTCAGTAGCAGCTCTCAACCTGGGTCACGATCCACCGTGTGTGGTAGTGGGAGAGTCAAATGACCCTCTCATAGGGGTCACCTAAGACCATTGGAAGACACAGATATTTACAATCCGATTTGTAACCGTAGCAAAATTACAGTTAGAAGTGGTAGTAAAAATAATTGTATGCTTGGGGTCACCACAACATGAGGAACTGTATCAAAGGGTCACAGCATTAGGGAGGTGGAGAGCTATTGGTCTACACTCCCCTACCCCTACCCCCACCCTCAGAACTGACACAATATTTTTCATAGTATACAGTCGGACCAAACCCATAACTTCTACTATGGGTATAAGAAAGAAAGAACATAAAGTGTCAAATCTATTCCATTTAAATGTCACAGATCAAAACGAAGGAAAGTCAGTGAATGAGATGACTCCGCATTTCCCTAAGTCATCAACTGAGCCAGCACAGGAGAGGGGCAGGGACGGTGGAGCTGTCCGTGGTCCTGATCCCTTGTGCACCATACTTTGACCCCCTGTTGTCTTCTTATTTCCCTTCTAAACAGCAACCCTCATTTTAGCATCCTTCAGAAATGCTGAGAACTCTTGCCTGCTGTTTCAGAACACCTAAAGAGTTTTTCACAGACAACACAGATGTAGGAAATCTTTGTAGGTACAGTTTTCTCTGTCTCTTGATTTATCACCATCCAGGATTGGGAGCCTAACACCCCCATTTCATTTAAGAGCATGTATTGAGGAACTTGGAGAAATTTAAGATAGTTATTTTTCCCTTTGAGGCTATATTAATTTACTTCCATCTTAAATTTATTAGTCCGATTCAGCTCCTTGGTTATAAAAGAATTTGTGGTTTATTACTGTTGAACCACATACTTTCAGCATGACTAGTGGCTATAAGATGAGCTAAGGGCTGGAGAGATGACTCAGCGGTTAAAAGCACTGACTGCTCTTCCAGAGGTCCTGAGTTCAATTCCCAGCAACCACTTGGTGGCTCACAACCATCTGCAATGGGATCTGATGCCCTCTTCTGGTGTGTCTGAAGAGAGCAATGGTGAATACACAAAACAAATAAATCTTAAAAACAAAAAAAACCCAGGATGAGTGTGGTGGCTGTTTCTAGTTGTCAACTTGACTATATCTGGAATGAACTACAATCCAGAATTGGAAGGCTCACCTGTGATCCTGATCTTGAAGCATAGTGGGTATGAAAAGCTTAGGCCTAGGCAAGGCATTTAATCCAGATCCAGGTGTGGTGGCACACACCTTTAATCTGGGCCACACCTTCTGCTGGAGACCTACATAAGGACATTGGAAGAAGGAAGACTCACTCTTCTTTGCCTCCGTGCCTTGTGGGACTGAGCAACTGCTAGATCCTTGGACTTCCATTCACAGCTGCTGCTGACCATTACTGGGGATTTGGACTACAGACTGTAAGTCAACAACAAATTCCCTTACTATATAGAGACTACCCATAAGCTCTGTGACTCTAGAGAACCCTGACTAATACAAGACAGCACATGTGTGGAGACAACATTTATGTAAAAAAAAGGTCTTTTACAACCATATCATGGGCACTACTTATCACACATATACTTTTAATTATAATCAATCCAGACAAATTTTCAAAAAGCCAAAACCCATTGAATATTCGCATTATTTACCCTGACTACAAAGTTCTTGCTACAATGCTTTACTTTAAAAACAAAGCAGAGGAAACCTGAGAACAACGCCCTATCACATAAACATCCAATTACCCTAGGGAGATTAATATCTGTCATTTATAAATTTTATTTATTTATTCGAGCCAGGATTTAATATAGACCATGGGGAACCTTGAACTCATTATGTCTCTGAGGATATAAGTTCAAAAACAATTAATTTAATTAAAATTTTAGCTTAAAAAAATTAGGTTTCATGATAACATTTATTCTTCAAACAAAGAATTTGTTTTTGTTTTCTATCTTTTATATATATATATATATATATATATATATATATATATATATATCCCTTCTTCCTCATTCCTTCTCCCCAGTCTGTGCTCTCCCACGCTTGGTAGCTGAGGCTGACTTTGAGTTTCTGATCATCCTTGCCTCCCTTCTCTAGTACTTGGATCACAGATATGAAGCACAACACTGCTTCATAATTCTTTTCTTCTGAAGCAATAAATTCTCAAAACCTCTGATATTCATGTAGTAGATACGATGGCTCATAATCAGACTTTTTTTTTTATTCTGAAGGTTTACATTATAATTAAAATATTATAAGTCACGTGGCTGATTTTCCAAAAGCATTTTTTAAAGAAAACCAGTAAATTGATTCTTAAATAATGCACCTTCTGACCTGCTTAGTATTCAAAACCCCAAACTGAAATTCTGCCACCCACTCTGCAGCCTATTGATTTGAGAGCTACAGCTGCAGAAATTAACTGTATTGTTAGCTTAGAGCTTTCAGCTGAGGAAGCAATTTCAGATTGGTTTCTCCTCGAGCCCAGCTTAGTATTAAGTAAATATGTGCCTCTAAGAGTCTCGGGCAGATTATTATCCAAAGTGGTGTGTACAACTTTGCAGGTGCAGCTTCAAGGAACTAAAAGTCCTTTTGGTGATTCACCTTCCTAACCAGTGGCTAAAGGTCATTATGAAATGAAAGGCACAGGTATCCCCAGAACCACAGGAGTACATCTAAGTTAGGCTGCTTTTTGATATCTAGGATACTTTCAAAATTGGGTGCTTGTAAATGATGCCCATACACAGACCCCGTCCTCAGTGAGTACCTGGTCCAAAAGGAAGAGAGGCAGGCATAACAGAATAACATGTGATACACATGAGACATCCATGAAGCCTTCTCCCTCCCTCCCTCCCTCCCTCCCTCCCTCCCTCCCTCCCTCCCTCCCTCTCCATCTCTCTGCATATCTCTCTCTATGCCTCTCTCTGTGTCTCTCTCCTCTCTATCTCTGTGTCTCTCTCCTCTCTGTCTCTGACTCTCTGTGTTCTCTCTCTCTCTGTGTGTGTGTGTGTGTTCTCTCTCTGTGTATGTTTTCTCTCTCTCTCTGTGTGTGTGTTCTCTCTCTGTGTGTATGTTCTCTCTCTCTCTCTCTCTCTCTCTCTCTCTCTCTCTCTCTCTGTGTGTGTGTGTGTGTAGCAGGGTTAGCATTAGGAAGCGGGAAGGCATCCCACAGGAAATGAAGCAGCAATAGAAATGAGAACAAGGTCTTTGCTTTATTTTTTTTTTAATAGCAGGTTCAATTTCCTGGTTCAAGAAATAGCTCCTAGTCTCTAAAAATAATAAAATAATATTCCTCCTGCTGGCATAAACACTAACTGAAGTGGTGGAAATAATAACCCATCATTTTATAGACGTTCTGAAAGATGAGGGGGAAAGATGACAAATAGAAGAATAATATGAAGAACTGTGAGTTTTCAGTGAGAAAAAAATCAGGAAAGATATCACTTATTTTTTATTTCAGATCTATAGACAGATATTCTGGAATGTCTTGAAAATAAAAACAATGCCTTTTCATGAATACCTTGCCTTCTTTAGAATATTGTGCCTTTCAAAGTTATGCTTTGAAATAGGAAGAAAAAAAAATACATACAAATTTGTCTCAGAAATCAATAAAAACTGGTGTAGTTTGATAGCACGCCAATTTAAGCTTACGTCTGAATTCAATCATTTGTTTCTTCGTAGAGAAAACCATAGCAGCTATTCTCAGCAAAGATAAATGTCTACCCCAAAACCTCTAAGATGTGAAGTTACCCACCGTGAGGCACTTTTGTCATAAAGAGATAATGCTGAGGGTTTTGAGTGGATCTATTTGTAAAAAAACATTTCTATCAATTGACCGTGAAGAATGAGAGAAGATGGTATGTGCTGTGTACAGTTTCTCTGTGATATAAGGTGGCTTTCTACAACTTTGCAATGTGCTTAAAAGAAAGGAAAAGCCAGTGTGGGTGATTCTGGTCACGTAGGTTGGAGGAGCTATGGTGTTGGGGACGATAATCTAGCAATCGGAAATGGGACAAACGAGAGTTTTTGTGATCTTACAAGCCTGAAGAACACTAAAGAGCAAGAGAGCTCAGGTGTACCTCTGTCTCCTAAAGAGCCTTCACAGGCCACATTGCCACATATATCTGTCTGTAAAACAATGTACCCACCCTCCCCACCATAACAAGTCAGAGTTATTCTGCAATTATCACACTCCAGGCTTCAGTTCGATGGTATTCTTGCATTATTTCATGACATCCCTGTACCAGCCAGATACTAGGCTCTACCACTTTCTTCCATGGAATAGACTATTCGGGGATGTGACATTATTTTATATGATTGCAAAGAAAGTAAACGAATGAACTACTGTGATTGGCTTTGCATTTTAGTCATGCTTAGACCTCAGAGTTCAAGAGTTAAATAACGTAGTTCCCCAATAGCCCTTATTCTACCAAGAAACAAGCTAAAGATCTGGGCTTGGAGTTCAAGTCACTATCCAGAGGTCATAGGCTATGTGACCCTGTGTGAGACATCTAACTCATTTGAAGTTTCTTTATCTACAAATAAGAACATGCCTATTTCAAAGGGCTGTCGTGAAAGTGAACTACTAGAAGTTATATCACGTTCCTCAGCATGGAAGAGATACCCCATAAAGGCTATCCATAACCCTCACCAAATCAGCCTACAGTGATGGTCACTGCCAATGGATGGCAGGAGCATTTGTGTTTTCTTCCTACACATATCATGATGGGGATGTTGGGAAGCTAAAGGAGATGGCCACAATGGTGCAGCTCATTGCTACGAGGTGAGCATCCTGTGTGGTACATCCGTAGTTGTGTGCCACTCCCCTCTCCAGCCTCTCTGGTATCCATTCCTCTGAGATGATGTCATGGCTTTGAGTGGCACTAAAGGCATATAGATCCATGGAGGAGTATTATTCACACAACTGGAATCAAGCATCCCATCAGACCTGCACTCCAGTAGAGGAGATATGACTGTGACTTTAAGATGAGCCATGCTCACACTCTCTGGGCTTATACATTGCAGCTCAATGCTGTTAATAGCCACCCTGCTGGCTAAGAGAGTGTAAGAGATAACAGCATGGTATGAACAGAGCAGAGACATGGAGTGAGGTACTGTCCTGAAGACATCCCTCTGGTCCATGTTGAAGCCAATATGATCCTATGAGCTTGTTTTCTTTCTTGTTTTACTTTTTTTGTGAGCTAATAAATTCTTTCCATGTGTACGTGTGTGTGCATGTCTGTGCATGCATGTCCATGTATGTGTGCATGTGCATTTGTGTGTCCATGTGTTTGTGTTTTTTCCCATGCATGTCTGTGTCCATTCACCTTTGTGGATGTGTGTGTGTGTATGTGTATGTCCATGTGTGTGTGGTCTGTATGTGTGTATGTGTGTCCATGCATGTGTGTGCATGTCTGTGTCTATATGGGTGTGTGCATGAGTCTGTCCACGTTGGGTTAAGGTATATATCAGTTTTGAGTCCGTTGGGTTAAGGTATATATCAGTTAAGACCCTCAAATATCCAAGAGACTCTGAACAAAACACCAGGTCCCCACTTGAAGGATTTAATTCTTGAGTCAAGAATCTACTACTCATTTTCTTACCTTCTCTTTGTGGGGCTTCACAGAATCAAGACTATGATAAATATTTCCTGCTGCTTCATCTTCAAGGCTCTATGACAGGAGATCAGACACTGCTGAAAATGGACAGAACTCCCTTGATTCCCAGCGTGTATATAACTTGTAACTAATGTGTCTAGTCGTGCCTGGCTTGTCTTTTTAGATAGTCACTTAACAATCAAAAGCCACATCATACAGGTCTCATGTCTCTGGTCCCCACTACACCTTTTGTTATACTTAGTAAAAGTCAGCTCATAAGTAGATTAGTGTCAGATCTGTTTTCTCTCATCTTTGTAAACAGCAGAGTGGCTGAGTGGTAGAGTGGAGGGGATAAAAATTCCAGATCAGTAGAGCTGTCGTGTAAGATGGCAGCCATGGATGGTATAGAATCTCTAACTCTCAAACCTGCTCGAGCCCCACCTACAGAAACATCCACTTCAGTGAGACTCACCTCAGCCCATCTTGTAGAACTAAGTTCAGTCCCAGTTCCCAGTACTCTTAATGAAAGGTCTTAGGGAAGTATCTTCATGTGAAAAGAAATATAGAATTACAGTTGAACTTCCAAAAGAAAAAAACCTATAATTTCTAACTGTGACTTCTAACTGTGACTTCTAAACGATGATCTCACTACCATCACCAAGGAAGGATTAGAAATTTCTCTTTCGCTAAATATTCTCTGCCTCTGACAATACAAAGACTCTGTTGTTACAAAATAGGGTGAGAATATACACTGGCTGATCAGCTGGCAAATTGATGTCAGAGACACAAAGATTGCAGGCTCAAGTACTACAGAGGATGGTGGGAGGAGCCTAGCTTAGGACATTAGTCATGTAAATCGAGGTGGGAGGAGCCTAGCTTAAAACATTAGTCATGTAAATCGAGGTGGGAGGAGCCTAGCTTAGAATATTAGTCATGTAAATTGAGGTGGGAGGAGCCTAGCTTAAAACATTAGTCATGTAAATCGAGGTGGGAGGAGCCTAGCTTAAAACATTAGTCATGTAAATTGAGGTAGGAGGAGCCTAGTTTAGGACATTAGTCATGTAAATTGAGGTGCTTTAGTCTGTTTTTCAGAGGGTCAGCTCCTTCAAGTATGAGATGGTGCCAAGATTACTCGTTAATACTGCTAGCCAAAGTCAACATGGACTCCTACCCTTTTCTGTAGTAAACAGAACCCTTGTATTGTCATGGCCAGAAAATGCTCTGCTGAACACAAATTTCTCCTCCTCCCTTTGAGATGGCAGTGGGATTAGGGCTTAGAAATCACGGATAGGAGATGTACCGTCTGCATTTCAGCTCCTTGCTTTATCCTCTCACCTATGCCATCTATGTGAGGGCTGGAGCTATACTGGTCATTCTGTAACCATAAAATCATCAGGAGGCCAGCGAACAGAGAAATGTAAGGAATCCAAACATCAGGTGCCATGGTGATGGCTTGGGACTGACTACCTGTTTTAAAAGTAAGAAGAAAACTTGATATCCCATCTTCTCTTTCCTTTATCAGCAACCAGTATAATTGCAATATAAAAAAAAAAAATCAACATTTGCATTAAATATTCATCTGCATGTATTATGTTCCTTTATATGATTTATAAGATTTAATCATAGAGTAAATAAACATCAATTCAGAGCAAAACACTCATTTTAGTTCAATTATCTACTCCCATGTATAGCTGACAAATAGTTTTAAATCATCATACTCCATATATGAATGTTTAAGTTGTCTCAACTTGGCTTCCTGCCTTGCTTCTCCACCAATGTCAGCTCTGGTCATCCTACATGCAGACTGAGCTGTGCATAACTCCTAGTGACTTTGCACATAGGAAGTCCTTAGCTTGTCTACCCACATCCACTCAGCTTTCCAAGTTCCTCAGATTTCTGCCATTTCTAGAAACCTCTCGCATTCTAGAGCTACGCAAGTCTTACTAACCTAAGCTGTCAATTGTCGACTTCACTATCTGGCCCTGGATAATTCCCTTCGTATTTTACATTCTTTTGTTTGATATGTACACAACTTTATCAGTTGTACTTAGTCATGACTTCCCTGAGATTCATGAACCACAGTTAAGAAAGTCTAAATGAGATCTTTGTTACCATGGCCAATAGGAACATGCTCAGACTCAAGACAGCTCAGAGTTCCAGCCCCCGGCCCAAATTTCATAATATATGACACAGAACAGGGCAAAACTAGAGAAAAATTCTAATTTTTGTTTTTGGAGTTGAAAACTGTTTTGTCTGGTAAAAATCAGGACCCTGGAATAGAAAACGTCCAAACAGATATTTAATCAAGAATTCTCATCTCACTTAAAGTCCTTACCCAATGAACACCATGTACTGGACAAAAGAACAATCCAACTGGAAAGAACACATAGCTAGCCAGGGACACAGTGGAAAAACACAAGGCTGGAAAAAAAAACTGTCTCCAAGTTCTCTGTCTCCTTCACTGACTGAAGAGTCTGTTTAATTTCATCTTAAGAAGCACTTGGGTTGGATGCCAGTGTGCTTCTCTCTACCTGTGAAGAGCAGAGGTCAGGCTTGCTATATCAGTAGCTTATATGTGCATACTATAGGCATATATATGCATTTATGTGCACATATGTGCACATTTCGTTTGTTTTCTTAGACTGTCTGATACACAATGGTCATTTCCATTTATCATTTATCTGGAAAGGAGCACTTCATGTTAAGTCAGAGATTAAGTGCAGTGTTTGATCTAATCTTGGATGTTCTATTTCTTTTCATTCCTTGAAGCAGAACTTTTCATTAAAGAGTGAGTCGAGGTTATGTATGTAGCTCAGAGATAAAATTCTTGCCTTAGCATGCACGATGTGCCATGACCAATCAGTAGACTTAAACTGGCAAAACGTGTGGGTTGAAAGTCACAATATAATGTAGTGACAGGGTTTGAAATTAGAATATACACAAATAAAACCAAATAGAGAATGTACACATTTGAGCACTAAAGGAAGTTGCTGGTAAACTAAAATGTAATTGTTAATGTTCAATCAATATTTTAGGTTATATAATAATCAGTTAATAAAAATGTAATGCCCAAAGTAACTTTATTATTATTATACGATGAAGGTGTGTTTGTTATAGAAAAATTTAAGAAACTATATTCCAAGAAAGGAAATAAAAAAAAAGTTGAAAATCATTCAAGTCACTATCTTAAAGAGCAAACATCTGGAGCTATAACCACTAAATTTTACACACTGCTCACAAGGTGACTTGGATGCTTCCTGTCCAACTAGGGCTCAGTTGACAAAAGGATGAAAAATCATTTACGTTTCTACTCCAACACCTGAGCAGGCTTTGTCTTGAAGGCTTGCTGGGAATTGCAGTGGCAGCATCCTGTGCCCTGCCCTCCACTGCTGGCCAGGAGATGCAAGGGAAAGGCTAAAGCATGCCTACATGTTAGGAACATGCTGTTTGACTCTTTTCTCTAGCACATAGGTGAGCAGAGGAAGCTCTTGTCTGTCAAGAAGCCCAGTGAGAGGATTGCAGCCAATAGAGATGTCTATGAAGGAAGTTGGATGCCTGCATCCTGTTCTCCTGTGCATTCTAGCTCAGGAGCCGACTCCATAAGTGCATCCTATGTAAGACTATGCATCCTAGGCTAAGAGAGCTCTTTAGACAGCTTGTGTGGGTAGAAAGTATCTACTTGATACTGTAAACAACAGTAACCATCCTATCCCAGAACACCAGTGATTCCACTCGCAATATATTGAAAAACTCCATCTAAGTACACACCAGAGCAAAAGCAGAAGAGATCCACATGCAATAAGTCTTTTTAAAAAAGCAAATAAAAAGTAAGATTAGCTTCATATACCACCGGTATATGAAAACAAACAACTCATGAATAATATCAGGCCAGACCACAGGAAAGTGAGTTGGAGACACTGAGGAAGATAGCACTGTGCACATAATGAAATGATCTCTGGGAACAAAGACAGAGGAGCGGCATTTTTGTTAAAGACAAAACAATAACCAGATGGAGTGTGAACTGAGGATCCTCAAGGAAAACTCCATAAAGGGAAGGAGAGGAACCTAGAGAGAAGGTGTGACATAGACAGAGAGGCGAAGGGTGGGAACTGTCCAATGTGGGCTTTGTCTACTATTCTATCTCATAAACAACAGCATCGTGTTTAAGGGGGGATTAATAAAGCGATGGCACTAAAATGTGTGGAAACGTGAGAATCTTAAGAGATGGGGGCCAAGTGGAATGATGTTTGGTGTCAACAATGATAGAAATGTATTAACTCTATGTTTTTAAACTTAAGAGTACTTATGCTGGTCCACTGTGGTGTTAATAACTAAATTAATAGAAATAGCAAATGGGCTTATGAAATCACAGAAGAGAAAGGAAGTAAAATGAATCAAGGCAGAGAAAGGAAAAAGTAGGCTGGATGCCTTGAGACATATAAAGGTCATTCAAGTATGGTAGAGCATGTCTTTAATCATAGAAATTGGGAGACTGAGGCAGGAGGATTGCCATGAGCAAAGGCCAGCCTGGGCTAGAGTGTGACCCTGTCTCAACAACAACAGAAAGAATAATATATAATACAAATAATAATCTATAATAATTATAGATAATTAAATATATCAATAGATAATCTTAAAAAAAAAGGACAAAGATAGCCTGGTATAAGTTGAGTTGCTTACAGTTTGCTAGGAACACAGTCAAATCGTAAGACTGTTAAAGAGTTAAGAGTGAAATGGTAAAAGATGTCCTGCCCCAAAGCTGGCATCATGAGATAATAAATATGAGACAGAGTGGAATTCAAACAAAGAAGCATTTTTTAGAATTAAGATGATATAGCAGAAACACAACGATGTTAAATTTGCATAAAATGATAATGGTGTGTTAGAATTCATGAATCAAACCTGATACATCTAAATAGAAAATATAGATAAAACTCACAGTAAACACTTTGTATCATTCTTCTTTTATTCTTTTATTCGGCAAAGAAACAAGCATCAGGTGAGCACAGAGATACATTTGAGTAATACGATGATCCTACTTGACCCCAGGGACTGCCATATTTAGAACACAGCACCAACAGCTGCTCAATAAACACTAGGAAAGTTTACAAAATTGATTACTGAATAGCCAAGTTTCAAAGAATTCGAATAATCAAGCAGCGTATATTTTCTAACAACGTTGCAAGCCAGACTGATACGAAAACCAAGAAGCAAAGGCTAGCCATATGTTTCCTGCATGGCTATAGTGAGTAATGAGAAAACCATAGTGGAAATTAGAAAATTTCCTGATGTAGGTGATATTAAGAATATTTTATATCAATGATTGTGAAAAAAATTGCAAAAGTAATACAGAGACAGAAATTTATATCACATTAAAATATTAAAAAAATGTGCAAAGATCTAAGCAACTTTTGAAAAGATGAAAATGCCCTCAAAAGGAAAATGCAAGCACAAATTGAAGAGTCAAATGGGGCTGGAGAGATGGCTCAGTGGTTAGGAGTTTATACTGCTCCTGCAGAGGTACTGAGTCTGACTCCCACCACCCATCTGGAGTAGTTTCCAGGCACATGTAACTCCAGTTCCAAGGGATGCAATGTCCTCTTCTGGCCTTTGTGGACATCTGCACTCATGTACATATAACCACAGACAGACACACATACTGTTCTTTTTAAAAGGATTTATTTATTTAATGTATGTGAATACACTGTAGTTGTATACACACCAGAAGAGGGCATCAGACCCCATTACAGATGGTTGTGAGCCACCATGTGGTTGCTGGGAATTGAACTCAGAACCTCCGGAAGAGCAGTCAGTGCTCTTAACTGCTGAGCCATCTCTCCAGTCCACACATATTGTTTTCAAAATAGTAGAGATGTTTGCAATTATGAATAAAGATGCAGCAGAGACAAACAGCAAAGTTAGTGCTATTTTCCAAAATGAATGATTTGGTTATAAAACCACCCAAACCAACAAAGACCATGCTATTCTTTGGTACTAGAAATAAAAAGCTGAGTAGCAGAGAGAAGTATTAGACAGCTAAACAATACATTGGATTTAATATACAACTCTATACAAAAATTCATAAACGTCCAGATAAAAATAGAATTCATCAAAATCAGAGAGATGAGAAATGCTTACGACTTATCACTATCAAGTAAATTCAACCTCTAATCAAAATTTTTCACAAAAGTAAAATCTGTCAGGACCAAATTATTTCATTAGTAAGTTCTATCAAACTTATTAGTGATAGGAAAAAATTAGTTCAGTCTACTAGAAAACACTTCCCAATTCATTTATGAAGCCAGTAAACCCCTGATACTGGAATATAAAAGGCTAAGAAAAATTACAAACCTATTTAATTCATGCATATGTATGCAGAGGCCCTAAATAGAACATTAACAAATGAAATCAAGCAATATGTAAAAATATCATTCATTATGCCAGCATCTCAAAGAGCAGAAAATGTGTTTAATAACTTTAACACCTTTTCATAATAAAATGCCTAATCGTCGAAAAACAAAGGTAGTCTGTTAATCAAATGGGAGCTTCATGAGTCTGCACTGCATGCATTACACTCCAGATCAGATAATTACAAGCCCAGTTTTGATTTGGGGCATGAGGCAGAGAGGCTTGCTACCACTCTATGTTGCTATAAAGGTTTTCATGATAACAATTGCAAAATAATTATAAGGTGATAATTTTCAAAGGCAATATTTCTGGACACATAGATAATAATAAGCAATCTATTCATAAATTATTAGGATCAATGATACTGTTCAATAAGGTTCTTCTATGTAGAACATGAAAAATGAATTATGGTTTACATAGAAACTGTAAAAAGAACTAGCATTTAGAATACGGACTAAGTATTGGGCAGTGGTGATGCACACCTTACACCTTAATCCCAGCACTCAGGAGACAAAGGCAGGTGGATCTCTGTGAGTTCGAGACCAGCTTGGTCTACAGAGTAAGTTCCAGGACAGCCAGAGCTACACAGAGAAACCCTGTCTCAAAAAACAAAAACAACAACAACAACCCCCCCCCCAAACCACCAACAACAAAAAAACAAAATCAAATAATCCAAAACCTATAAAGCAAAAACACAAAAAATGGGGTAGGGAATAAAATTTTTAGTTTTCAAGCATCTAGTATAAACCCAACTAAGAGAGGTATAATACACCTATGGAAAAAAATCGTAACATTTTTTGGGGGGACTTTAAAACAGCCCTGATTAACATAGCTACCCATGATCCTACCCTGAAGGAACTTGGTACCATCATAGCTTCAGTCATCTTTAAACTGCTGTATGGAGCCCATGTGATTCTAGTAAAACCGTGACAACAATTTGTATACAAATGTAAACAGGAAAGTTTATGAGCTGTTGCAAGATGTATATGCCTATGCAGAGAGTAAAATTCATCATGGCCTCTTGAAGAACACTAAAGAAGACATGCTATCAGAGAGCAATACATACAGAAGGCCGTGGGAAGGCCGGATGGTACTCAGGCTAATGGACTAAATAGACTACTCTCACGGCAGCTGCAAGTGAGCATAGATGCTTGACACACAACCGGTTGTGTCCTGAATGCTTGATGCACAACCAGTTGTGTCCTGAACTGGTGGTCAGAGGTGGGATAGTTAACAAATAATGATGTCAACCATATGCAAAGCACGGAGCTTCCACAGCACACGCAACACTGAAGACCCAGAGCTGAAAGGGTTACATTTTAAAAACAAATATATATATATAACAGGGAGCTTTGTGGTTTTGGAAAGACAAGGATTTATTCAACTGCATACACATATCAATAGCCATAAAGGCAAATCATTTCAATTTAACTGTTAAAATGTGAAATTATTTTCAAAGAGTTTTTAAAAACTACCTTTATTTATTTGTGAGTGAGCATATGCAAGGTGTGTGTGTATGTGTGTGTGTGTGCACATGTGTGTGCTTATGTTTATTTGTGTGAGTTCAGATACATGTGTGGGAGTCAACGGACAACCCCAGTTTCCATTTTGTTTGAGATAGCTTCTCTGGTTGTCTCTCATTATGTACAGTAAGCTAGTTAATCCATGAGCTACAGGGGGATTCTTCGGTCTCCACCTCCATCTCTGACATTATATGTTACCAAATTAATAAATGAAATCTGTTTACTGGGGGTGTCTGCATATCCACAGTCCCATCCTCACACTTGCATAGCAAGCACATCACCCACAACCATCTCCCTAGCCCTCAAGTTTCTCATTCTTAAGGCCAGTAGTCTCCCTCGGGGAGGCCGTTCTAACAACATGACCTGACTGCCTGCCTGAAGCCCCTTCCTCATACCCTCACCTTGAGGATCAGAATTTCAGCCCACCACAGAAGGCTACTCTTAGTTTCTGCTGTGGACTCACAGAGCCTATTTTGATTACGTGGGACTGTCACTGGTCTCAGTAATGTGGTATCTACTACTCAGGTTGAACTCAGTTGGGCGGGAAAATCATGAGGCTTCCATTCTTCAGGATAAAACAGATTTCTGTGTATACAGGTCCTTCCCATTCCGTAGCAAATCAGAGCATGTAATTTGTAACAAAGGCAAGAATATTCACAGAAAAAAGACAGATAAAGCACAGAAGGGGGCGAGTATTTACTGAGACTGAAATACTCTCCATGGGGGAAATTATTGACTCTAATCTTTGCTTATTATCTGGGTGTCCTTGGTCTGGGCAGTTTTCTTTTCTTCTTGTATAGACATCCTTTTCTTTCCACAGCATTCTTCAAACAGCGCCAACTAGTGGCTCTGACATGAAGGTACACATGTGACAGAAAGTTAAATTAATTAGAAGCCATTAATTAGAAGCCAGAGTGTGCTTCTTCTCAATGCTCCCTGCAAAGCCTAGGTTGGTTGGTATTCAAAAATCTCAAGTTGTCTTGATTTTCATCCAAAACTATGAAAGAATTTAAGTTATTGTGTTTACTTTGCAGCCTATGGCAGGGCTGAGAATCATGGGAAAATTCCTCCACCCTAGATAGAAATCTAATCTCTCCAAATAAGAACAACAGTGTTGCCGGGCAGTGGTGGCGCATGCCTTTAGTCCCAGCACTTGGGAGGCAGAGGCAGGCGGATTTCTGAGTTCGAGGCCAGCCTGGTCTACAGAGTGAGTTTCAGGACAGCCAGGACTACACAGAGAAACCCTGTCTCGAAAAACAAAAAAAAACAAAAAAAACCAAAAAAACCAACCAACCAAACAAAAAAAACACCAAACAAAACAAAAACCCAGTGTTGTGACCCAGTCATAGTCAAGGTCAGTATCTCTAAATTAAGTGCTGCATCAATTTGGCTGAACATTATCAATTTAGATAATTATTACGTCTCATAGCAACCCCTTGACACGCACCAGCCACAATTTCATTTCTGCTTTGTTCTAAAAATCCAAAAGCCTTAAAGCTTGTTGTCTCACGCATCTCACCTGCTCCACGGATGTAAATACACTAAGGTAATCAAAAGCCCAGCAGAGCGGGCCCAAGTCTGTGCTGCCTTGCTACCATCTATCTGAGACTGATTTGGTTTTTCATGCACATGTGAGATCATTACTGTCCTGCTATATAATTGAATCTGTTCTTATTAGCATCGAGCCTTCTGAGAATAAATTCACTAGTGGGGTGTGGACATGTAGTAATGTCAATTAGCTGTAGTCACATCTCTTCAGTGACTACAGATATCTGACTTGTTTTTGAGTGGGCTGCCATCAAATCATCCCTTTCAATCTCTTCCTAGTCTTTCATCTTAGGTACCAAGAATAAAAGTCTGATTTTTGGAATGGATGAGTTAACATATGGTGGCCCTTCTCTTTATAATTGGCCCAAATCTTTGATCTCTGTCATTCTTTCATTTGGGGCCTTTTTATATAAAACTGTCATTGACCTTGGAAGTGCCAGCTGTCCTCTTGACATATGAGGCTGGTAATGATGACACAGAGCGTTGATAATAACAAATGGTGCTTCATATTTCAGCTGAACTGCATTTTTAGGTTCTGCTTTTAGACTCAATGTATTCAGTATGGATAGGAAATATTAAAATGTAATCCAACTGACTGATTTCTCTCATACTCCTCATATATATATATAATTTTTTTGCTACCAAGCAAGATATCTGAAATGGAAACCTATATTATTAAGTCTGCTCAAGCTAGTGCTGGCATTAGGGTCAGGCTATCCTTTTAGGAGATTTGATGTTCTTATTTGGAGAGATTAGATTTCTAATCTAGGGTGGAGGAATTTTCCCATGATTCTCAGCCCTTCCATAGGCTGCAAAGTAAACACAATTACTTAAATTCTTTCATAGTTTTGGAGGAAAATCAAGACAACTTGAGATTTGTGAATACCAACCAACCCAGAGAGTAAACAACATAAAAGAAACAAGGCTTTAGTCAAATTATCTCTGTGCTCTAAAAGGAAACAATTCTCCATGTGACTGTGAATGACTGGCCTCTGGTCAGTTTCATCTTTAGAAGTACACCCTTCCCTTCTCCTGGGGTCAAAGAGCAGATGGTGGTCGAAGGGAACCATGACCTCTGAGTCTCATTTTGACCGGAAGTGCTTTCTTTTGCGACTGAGCACAGTGTGGTAGGTAGATACCAGCATTGTGCATTTCAGAAATAGTAATTGGTTAATTCTGAGATGTGCCTACTGCCGAATTAGATGAGTATTTGAGGCGGTAGCTACTGAAAGTTGATCTAATTAGTCCAATTTATATTAAATAATTACACAAAAGCATCCCTTTGTACTTTATAAATATATACAGCTCCAAATTGCCAATAGATAAGGAAACAGTTTTAAACAGGAAGGTTCATAGTATCTGGCAAGAATTTGGTTAGACTAGGAATTTAAATTTATTCTGACTGGTTTGAGGTGGAATTTCAGAGTTGTTTTGATTTACATTTCCCTGATGACTAAGGATGTTGAACATTTCTTTAGGTGCTTCTCGGCCATTCAAGTTTCCTCAGTTGAGAATTCTTTGTTTAGCTCTGTACCCCATTTTTAATAGGGTTATTTGGTTGTCTAGAGTCTAATTTCTGGAGTTCTTTGTATATATTGGATATTAGCCCTCTATAGGATGTAGGATTGGTTTCCTTTCTACCTTTCAGACACAGTCCTATAAAAGGGGTCCCTGGCACCCCACTAACATGTGCAAACTTTTTGCCTTAAGTTACGATTTTAAAGTTAGTTTAAACTCATTGGCTTGCAATTTTGCGGGTGGCTCCAGCTAAGTCCATATCAGATCTGTTTCATAACCACCGTGACAATGATGTCACTGTTGGGGAGATTCATGGAGCCAAATTTGCCCTTCAACGGGATGCAGCTAGAATCCAACTAAAGCTAAAGTAAAACCCATGCAGCCTTGGTCAGCCTGAAGGGGAGGCATCATAACTTTCAGCTCACAGGAAAACTTTCCACACTAACAGCTACATGGTTATCTTAATTGTGGGCTGACTGCTGATGGCTGGATTGTTATACAAGTTTATACTCCAGGAGTGTTTGGATTCCACACGTTTCCTTAACAGATCACTTCCTGTGTCTCATCTTGTATCTCTAATTAGAAACAAGACCCAGATCCCAGCGCAATGGTAAGTCCAGAGACCATATGGTGCCGGGCTGGACTTACTTATTGCTGGCTGTAATCACATGGACCCTCACACTTCCCAAACCTGTGCATCTGCTAACTATTCTGAGTGCAGAGTTCTGTCATCAGATCCCAGTCCCAATCAGATTCTGAGGGACGTATGCCTGAGTTTACAGAACAGGACTCAAACAAGCTGGTTACATGTGGTCTGCAGAACAGAAGTGAAGTACAGAAACTGGTCCCACTGGAACTGTTAACAACCATCTGGGGTTTAGGATGGATAATGGTGATGGTGATGAAGGTGATGTGGTGGTAATGATGATGGTGGTGGTGGTCGTGGTGATGTGTTTCCATACCTGAAAGGTCTTGAAGACATTTCTCAAATAATAATAATAGTAATAAAAAAAAACCCAGCCTTCCTAACATGCTCATGAACCAAGAAAAAATTGATGGTCTGATAAAATATGAGGTGATAAAATAGTGTGTCTTCACTTTATCAAATATTTGAGAATACAGAAACGTGTTCTGATGACAATAACCTTTAGCTCCATCTGAGGGTACAGAGTTGGCAGGAGGGTATGTTTTAGGAATCAGTTCAGATGCACTTTTCCCAGGCAACCTCTCACAGGAACCATAAAAAGTGGTATGGTTTCTTTAATATGGCTTGTATAATCTTTTACTGGAAAGCAATGAATCTGTACACATGCTTCTTTAGGAAGAGAACGGTATCTTTGTGGCTTTTAAGAGCAATGGTGAAATATGGTTATTTCACGTAAAGTGATAAGAAAAATTTATGAGAATTTCAAATAATTAAAATGGCCTCATTGCTGTGAATGAGAACAAAATTGAGAATCAAAGAAGTCCCTGGAAAGAATAAGACATGGGATTCAAGCCAGCCCTGTGATACGGATGCAGGGGAGGGAATACTACAAAGCCCCTGAAGGACGGATGGGAGCAGTGTCCACAAAGTCATCAGGGTTTGCTTCCTCAAGGACAGCTACGCTGCACATGGCTGCCTCACCTAAGGTCACCACCAATGTGAGACCTACATCTAGCGGCTGCTAAAAGTAAGTGTGTGAAGGCCTGGTAACTGGTCACTTCTTTCTTGAGCGCCCAGTCAAGCAAGCAAAGGCCATGGTTAAGCTGTATTCCAGCTCATCTCCTCTTCTTGTTCAGACTCACTCTTCCTTCTTTTCCATACATATGGATCCAAGGGGGAATCCTAATAAGTAACTCAGCTTCAGAATCTGAGCTACCACAATGGGGTGCATTGATGTGGGCCCATGGAAACTTCAATTCCTAATGATGGAAGATCTGTTTTCCCTATGTTTCTCTGTGTGTCTCTGTGTGTGTGTCTCTCTCTCTGTCTGTGTGTGTGTGTGTGTGTGTGTGTGTGTGTGTGTGTGTATGTGTGTGTGTGTGTCTGTGTGTGTGTCTCCAAGCGAATGTACTGGTTAAGACTATGCATCATCTGCTATGGTGTATGATAACAGGAGCCTAACATGGCTACCAACAAGATGCCCAACAAGCAGCTGACTGAGACAAATGCATATACTTACACCCAACTAATGGTCTGAAGCTGGGGACCCCTGTGGTTGAATTAGCTGGAAGAAATTGAGGAGGAGGAAGTAATCCTATAGGAAACCCAGCAGTCTCAACAAACCTGGATCCCCCAGATCTCTCAGACACTGAACCACCAACCAGGCAGCATACACCAGCTGGTCTGAGGCCCCTGACACATATACAGCAGAGGACTGCCTGGTCTGGCCTCAGTGAGAGAAGATGCACCTAACCCTTGAGAGACTTGAGGCCCCAGGGAGTGGGAAGGTCTGGCAGGGTGTTTGGGGTGTGGGGTTGTGGGGACGTCCTCTTGGAGATGGGGGAGGAGGAATGAGATGATGAACTGTCAGAGGGCAGAATGGGAGGGGGATAACTGAACTGTAAAAATATAAATTAATTAAATTTTAAAAAACTACGCATCATCATGACTGGGCCATCTTTGGCTGTATCTTTCTGGGGTAGAGAGTGTTTTTTAGATAAGATTAATATTTAAAGTTGCTAGACTGAGAGACTGAGTAAGATGGGTTGAATTCCATCTCTAGTGTGGAGAAGACAGGGCTCATGTAACCAGCCAAAGCCTAAGTAGAACCAAAATGTTGATCCTCCACAAAGGAAGTAAGAAACTATCTACCAGCCTGACTGTGAATTGGAACTTTGGCTTTCTTCCTGACTTTGTACTCAACATTTCTTCCCGGGTTTCAAACCCATTGGTCTTTGAACAGGTACTAGACCATGGGTTCCTCTGGTTCATCAGTCTTTAGACTAGGTTTAAACATATTGACTCTCCTGGAGCTCTGGACTGCACATTCACCCCACAGAACCTGAGAGCAAAGACATATAAATCTCCACTGGCATGGGAAATTATTCTTCATATTTTTAAAAGTATATCTAATTCACAGAGAGCTACCTACTCTACTGGTTCTACGCCTTTGGAAACCCCACACTATAGGATAAGATAACCTTAGAGAATCTTAGAAGATGGGGATTATAAAGGAGAAGTCACCACCCAGAGATTCTTGATCATACCTGTAACCAGCAACAGACAGACCACAATCCAGGACCAAGCCTGTAAACTACTCACTGTATCTCTTAATCAGCCTCTCTTCTCTGTGAGTGTAGGAACCTGCTAGCTAAGTTTCTTGTTAAGGTGGAAAGAAGCCCCTTTACCAACACTTCCTGCCCCTATGTTCTGTGGTCACCTGCAGGTCACCCCCTTTTCAGCATGCTAAGTTGCTGATAAGTCTTCCCCGTCAGGGAAGGCCTGTCCACAGCAGCATTGAGAACAACTCGACAGTGAGCACAGTCCCCTCTGTACTCTGTATATCAGTTTAAAATAAGTCACTCACTTCCCACAGGATTAGCACCTCAATTGCTCAAAAGGCTAACTTATAACACTTTCTCTAGACATACTGAAGCTGTGACCATAAAGCTACATGACTTTTTCCTGTCATAGGAAATAAAATGAGAAATGAAACCTCAAATGAGAAAAATAGAAATAAATATGCATGTTTGCCCTTCCTGTATTGGCTCACGAAGAACTGTAGGGCTAGAATATATAAGTAATGACAAGCTGGCAGTCATGGAAATGAATAGAGATGACATCACAGATTAACAGAGAGAAGAGAGAAAGAAAAAGAAGGTAGAGGAGGAGGAGAAGGAGAAGAAGAAGAGGAAGAAACTTTCCTTTCAAGAAGTCCCATTACATCCCATGTTTGCCTCAGAGACACACCAGACCAAGGTACAGTGTTCCTAGAAGAGGGAGATTGTAGCAAAAAGAAAAGACAGGAAATGATGAGGGAATGTAGAGGGAAGCCCTCCTCATTTCACCAAACTCTATGAAACAGATGGAGAAAGGATTTATAAAGAGAATTTCTCAATGTAAAATTTTTATTTGGATCCTTTGTCCCTTTGCCTCCTTAATCTGTATGTAGCTGTTCTTGCTGTTGACAGAGAATGAACAATCAGCTCATGTCTTGAAGTCCTCATTATGCATGTGGTGTTTATGAGGACAGCAAATAACAAATCACTTTTATGGTGAGATTTGTTTTTTTATTTGCGAGGCCCTTTTCTAACTATATAAGGAAACGCAGCCTTCCTTGCATTTGCTTACACATTAGGGCTTCCACCCATGCTATTTCAGTGCTTAACTTAGAACAGTAGAGAGAGGAAACGTCTGGGGTTTATTTGTTTGCTGGTTTATCTGTCTTAAGTTTTGCTGGCTCCCTTGCGATTCTGTCATGGTTTGAATGTGAAATGTCTCCACAGGTTCGTGTGTGAGCACTTGGTCTCCAGCTGGTGGTGCTGTTTAGGGAGAATGTACAGCCATTAGGAGGTGACAGTTAGCTGGAGGAGGTAGGTTGAGGAAAAGCATGGCTTATTATGGGTGATGGCTGAAGTGGAAATTTAAGGGTTCTTTGGAAAGTCAGTTGTGTTGTATGGTGTTTTGCTAAGGCATGAAGGAGTGGTTCACTGAAGTAGACACAGGCAAAAGGATATCCTACTAAAGCAAGCACATGAAAGGACACATGATGAAGGATTCTTTGCTAATGACACGCATGTGTTGGTCTACTTTACATTGTGTGGTTGAGCTCCATATGTTGGGACTCCATAAAGAGAAATGCACCAGAAAACTTCTGGTGATGTGCTGCAGTTTCTTGCCACTTCCTTTGACTCAGGCTAGTTGACAGAGTGATGTCAGCTAAGACAGACACATCTTGAGGCAAGACTCGTGAAGAATGTGTGATATTTGGAGGGTATAAATAGGACTCGACAGACAATGACTAGGGCTGAGCCTGGCTTGCTTAAAGAGCTAGCTGTGCAATGCCTGTTGGTCTCAAGTCTTCGCTGATCTTTGCCTCCCCAAAAGAGGCACAGCCAAAATATTTTCCTGGCATTCCCTGGTCCCTTCTGCTGACTTGTGACAAGGCTGAGGCCTGGCTGTCTCTGCTAGGTAGTGCCACCACTGCTGATTTGTGTTTGCTATCCCAACTCTACCAAACTGGACTGCTGGTATATCCATAAAGTATTTGCAAGTGGATTGAGCTGCCATTGCTGAACCGTAAACTGAATTACAGATTTCCTGACAACACAGATGGGAGTTGTTCCTGTATCCTTTCTTTTCTATGACCTCTGGTGGGTAGTGGGCTACAAGGGAGGCTAAAGCATTTAAGAGCTATCATTTAAAATAGGTTTTGAAAAAATTAAAGTTATAATAGCCAGCTTGGGGGATCTATTGTTTTTAATTTTTAGTGTTTTTAATAAATGTACCAGGTAGTACTCCATATGATATTTGCATACATATCATTCTTGTTCATCCTCTTCTCCCACCCCCCACCACCTTCTTTTTCTTTCCTCTTGAGATCTTTCTTCTGCTTCCATGTCACATGTATTCTATCCCCATAAAATCTCCACCCTCCAAATAGCTCTCTTTCTAACTTCAAGATATAGACTCCTCCCACATAGCTGAAATTCAGCTGTCATGACTCCTCCCTGTAAAACTCAATTATGATATACCCATCTCCTCATGAAGATGCCTCTGTTAGCTGTTTGACCCAGTGATGAAGCAAGGAACTAACAGGGAGCCTTCAGATAGATCTGTTGGGTTAGATGTAATCTGGTAAAGAGTGAATGGTCATGCCTATCTTTTAGGGCACCAACTGGAGAATAAAACTTCACTATTGCTCAGGAAAATCTAGTCAGTGGGTTAGATATCCCTACATATTTTTGGGAGCCTCCAACCTGCTGGTTGCCCCAGTTCAATTCAAGGATGAATTATCTGCCCTTGTGTATATAGACATCCAGACACTGAGATCTGAAAGAAGACAGAGATAACACAGCTCACTACGAGGAGACTTGTAACATAGAGACACCTCACAGACAGGACAGTGAGTGGTCATAGTTAAGTAGGTTATCCTTAAACATCCCTGTCCTCTGGGAGTTCTTGGAAAGGGTACAGCATCTAGTACTGAAAAAACAGAGATCACAATAATGAGACTGGATAGTACTGAGGCTGCTGGATGGAGGGTTCCATGATATTTCCCATTGACTTTGCACTATGTTGTGAAGTAGAAACTAATTTGTCTTTTAGCCAACATTCATTTAACCCTGTTGCCGAAGTACAAACCTGCTATCCCTCCTGTAAAAGATGCAGGTTGTTGCTTATGGTGCTTACAGTGTAAGGACTCTAGCTTTTCAATATACCCTCAGATACCCCACACCAGGAGAATTGTTTGCTTAGCAAGACTGGGTAGGCTGTCTCCCAGGCTCTGATACAAACATTCTTGTTAGTGCAACTAAGTACTTCAAGTATTATAGAAATGGAGAAAATACAGATGCAAAATGAGCCACTTCATGAGAAAGATGAGATGGTTGAGAAATGACTAATAAAACAAAGCTACTAAAAGCTGCTGAAGTTGGTAAAAGTGACAGCACAAGAAAGAGAGGAAGGAAGAAAGAAAGAAAGAAAGAAAGAAAGAAAGGAAGGAAAGAGGAAGGAAGAAAGGAAAGGAAGAAAGAAGAAAGGAAGCAAGAGAGATAGAAAAAAGAAAGGAAAGAAAGAAAGAGAAAGGAAGGAAGGAAAGAAGGAAGTAAGTAAGGAAGAAAGAATTGAGTACAAAAACCAGACAGCAATCTGCATGCAGCAAGGGCAAATAACACAAGAGCCTGCTCTACTTGAAACAACTTGACACTGAGTGTGATTTATACTCAGGCAGAGGGCCCATACTTTAGTAACTCTACATGAAACTGTAGGTAAATTAAAGTACATTTGTTTGTGCTAAATAGGAAAATTTAATTATAGTATTGTGTGTCATGCTTGGTCTCCTGGTTCTTTTTTATTTTATTTCTTTTACTAAGCATCCAGTCCCAGTTATAAAAATAAAATCCAGAGTTTGGTTACTAATTTACAAGCCCCTTTGTGTTCTGAAACAAGCAAATGATCCCAGATCAGAGATTGGAGACTAAGACCTTGGTGGTTTGGATGACAATGCCTTTCATGGGCTACTGTATTTGAATCCTTGGTTCCAAGTTGGTGGACTGTTTAGGAAGGATTAGGAGGCGTGGCTTCCCTGGAGGAGGTGTGACTTCTTTGGAGGAGGCGTGGCTTCTTTGGAGGAGGTGTGTCACTAGGAATGGGCTTTGAGGTTTCAAAGGCTCATATCAGACCCAGGTTCATGCTCTGCCCCTATCTTGTGAATCAGATGTAGCTCTCAGCTACTGCTTCAGTGCTTGCCTGCTGCCATGCTCCCCACCATGATGATTAGATTCACCTTCTAAAACTGTAAGCAAGCTCTCAATTGAATTCTTTCACTTATTAAGTTGTCTTGGTCATGGTGTCTCTTCACAGCAACAGAACAGTGACTAAGAAAAGGGCCATAGAGCTTGGGGGTGGAAGGGTGTATAACTTTTTAACATCCTGAGCTAGAAAAGGGTTTCTTTATATTTTCTCCTTTTCCTATGTTTCTGTGAAAGAGTGTGTGTGTGTGTGTGTGTGTGTGTGTGTGTGTGTGTGTGCAATGTGCATGTGAAACAGAAGGTTGATGTCAGAAACCTTTCTCAATAGCTCCTTTACCTAACTGTTTTGAAACAGGGTCTGTCTTTCCTTTCCCTTCTTTTCTCCTTCCCTCGCCTCCCTTCCCCTCCTCTATTCTTCTCTTCTTTGTTTTTTCAGGCTTTCCCTGTGTGACCCTGGTTGCCCTGGAATTCACTCTGTAATCAGGCTGGCCTCAAACTCAGGGATCTGCCTGCCTCTGCCTTCCAAGTGCTGGGATTAAAGGTGTGTGCCACCACAACCTGACAAAGCAGTGTCTTTTAATCAAACACAGAGCTGGCAGATAGCACTAGTTGAAGAAGTCTGCTTGCTCCAGGGGTGTACTGTGTCTGCCATCCAAGGCTGAAATTACAAGTTAGCCATCACATCCACCAGATGTCTATATGGGGTCTAGAGATTTGAACTTATGTGGCAAGTACTTAACTACTGAGGCATTTCCCTAACCCTAGAAAAAGTTCTCAGTAAATTTTCTGTCAAGTAAAGCCTTATATGGTCACAGATTTTATAGGATAATTTTAAATCATTGAGAGAACTGGGAAGACATGTTAACGGCAATTTCATTAAACTCAGCGTGATGTAGTGTTATCATTCATGTCCGGGATGACGTTGTCCTTCTCCTCAGTGTAGTCAAGTTTTCACTCAAAGCCTTTCCTCCTTCAAAGACTAGAACTATTGAACTCCTGAGAGAGGTGCTTGCTCAAGGGGCTGTTTTGAGTTGGAATAATATGTATTCTTCCTCTAAAAAAAAAAAAGGCCATCAACAGTGGTCTCCTCTTTACCTGCTCTGCTATGCTATTGTATTTTACTATAAAGCAAACACTCACATTTTTCATGTGAATCAAAAAGACATATGTGTTTACAGTTCTCATCAAGCCAAAGCAATTTACGAATTAAACAACGACAGAAAGGCAAAACCATTAAAATTCAAATGAACAGCATTAATGTAATGCATATGTGATATTGTTTTACAAGAACTCTGTTGCTGGCGGAGAGCTTATACATAACAATGCTGCCTCGGGTTAGGTCTATATATCATCTATGTGTGCAGCGTAACTTTTCGAGCACTACTACAATAACAACAAGAGTAGTGCGTTCACTTAAGCAGGATTCAAGAGACAGCTTTCCGATACAATCAACGGAGTGAATAATGATCCCAGAATCATTCCACGAGCCTCCAACTGTGTAAATTGTCTTAAGTTTTAACATTACAGAATTTTAAAAAAGCATGTCTGGGGTTATTTAGTCCAACTATGAAAGCAATGGATACATCATGTCCACTGTTAATTGGTTCCTCATGCGTAGAGTTCAAGCGATACAGAAACTTAGAAAACAAACATAGTAGGTGCCATATTATTCCTCTTTCTTCTACATTTTTTTTTTTTTTTTTGGTTTTTTCGAGACAGGGTTTCTCTGTGTAGTCATGGCTGTCCTGGAACTCACTCTGTAGACCAGGCTGGCCTCGAACTCAGAAATCTGCCTGCCTCTGCCTCCCAAGTGCTGGGATTAAAGGCATGCACCACCACCGCCCGGCGTCTTCTACATTTTTAATTCAGTATGCCAGTGCCATCAGAGCTGTTGTTGTGACCAGTCCCCTCATCACAATTTTCTCAAGACACTGAAAATGCCACAATGCCATTTGATGCAAACAAGGTCACATGTTTAAACACAGTCTCATGTGTTAGGATTGCAAGACGTTAATTAATTTATTAGGTCATGGTTTTGATAAGCTAGAATGTTACATTATTTTTTATGTTTCAGAAAAAAAAAGTCATAAAGTAAAAAAAGGTTTTGGCCTTAACAGAGACACTGTAGAATATACCCAGGTCTGTGTAGAGATCTGCTGATTATAAAAAAAAAAAAAAATAGGGCCTCATGAGGGGAAGGTGAAGAATGAAGTGACTTAGGACACTCAAAAAATGTTTGGAACAAAGCATAATTTTCTAATCATTTTTAGTTAAACAAACAAATGAAACTCCAAAACAACAAAAGTGAGGGGGCTGGAGAGATGGCTCAGTGGTTAAGAGCACTGGCTGCTCTCCTAGGGGACTTGGTTTGATTTCCAGCACCCCTGTGGTTGGTCATGTCTGTAACTCCAGTTTCAGGGCATCCAACACCCTCTTCTGGCCTCCAAGATCACACAATTGATGTCAGGCAAAGCCTTTGAGCCATGTATGCTTTTTCTGCAAGCACCTCAGCAGCTGGGGGCTTGCATCACTCTCTGCCTCGACCACCTTAAATAGTTGAAGTCACACAGCAGAGACGGAAGAAAATGCCACAGAGGAAGTATTGCTGAAGTGGAAGGAACTTTAAAAGCCTGCCAGGCAAAGTTTTTGCAATTTCTAAACTACAAATTAGGAGGCAAATGTTTACGTCTCCAGCAAGAATTTTCACTGCCTTAAAGGCAAAAACATATTAATAGCCTTTATTGAGTTTTATAGTCAAACTTAGGTCTTTCTGACCCTAGAGGCCAAACTGTGAAGTCTCTTGCTAGGTTCCTTAGCTGGGTCAAGTTACAAACTTAAACAGCCTGTTTAGGAAATAAATCCCCACAGTGGGCTTTGCATTGGGAATTGCCAGCTGTCCTGTAACATCCTTAACCCCCTTGCAGAAGGGGATGTCTTAGAAGCGGTGGCAGGATGGTCACTCAGGCTGGAACGACACTTCTCTTTCCACCTGGCGGCTGAAGCATGTGAGAGGAATGTGACCATGAGTTTGTGGGGCACTCCTAGCCCAGGACTCTGGACCTCATCAACGTCTTTTTCTCCATTTTCTCGTGCAGACTTAAATTTTGATGACTGGGATCAGAAGTGGGTGTCTGTAAGTTTTTTTATATAAAAATCCAGACAAATCATTTAGGTTGTGTAGGTCATAATAGTTCCGTTACACTGTTGTGTTAGTTATTACCATAGGATGATTGCACACATGTAGATTCATACAACAGACACACACAGAGCCATCACATACACAGAACCACCATACACACACATACACACTCAGAGAGCCATCACACACA
>JANHMN010000021.1:38563439-38638566 GCA_030674055.1 Rhabdomys pumilio
CATACACACACATACACACTCAGAGAGCCATCACACACACACACACACACACACACACACACACAGCCATTGCACACAATGTTCTGCAGTGTGTAGTGTGTTCCATGGGTGATTATACATCGAGTAGGCAATGAAGCGTAACCATTTTTGTTACCTCCACTGTTGGTTAGAATTTACTGATATATTTTCTATAGATGATCTATGGAACCAGGGAAAGGGTCCATTGGCACAGGACAACTCTCCTTGGTTTTCTTGTACAGGATGCAGTTGACTTGCCTGTATGGCCTGAGAAGAGACGGGCACTGGCTCTCATGGTAATGCCCTCCTCACTTTAGGGCAGCAAGATGATTTAGCTAGCAGACAATAATGGGAACAATGACACCACCTTGATGAATCTCATGAAGGAATAGATGACTTCTAGTTCACACCACCTCTGATTCAAGACATGGGGTAAGGAAAATGCATTGTACATGCTAATAAGAGGAGAGGAAAAATGATGTAGAGTAAAATGGACTAGAAAGACAGAACACCATGGCCCACGTCTTCAGGGATGGTCTGCCTGAGCCTATGAGAGTGAACTTGCTTTTGTTTTTAACGCTCTCTGAGTTTTAATGCTGAGTGCATGTGTCTTCGTGCTCCTCAATGAAACAATAAGAAATGAAGAGAATCCCCAAAACATTACCATTTTAGTGCACACACAAACCACACATTAGTAAATGGACATGACTGGGCTTTCATAAAACTATTTGCAGGCGTAGTCATCAGGCCAAATTCCGCCCACAGACTATGATGGGCGAACTTTGTCCTGGAGGATGATGGAGTCACGGGTTTGAAGGACTCCAAGTCTCTGTGCAGGGAAGAGACACTAAGAAACAATAAATCTTCTTTAGCCAGGTACTCACATACTCACACAGGAAATAGATTCCTATTTCAGTGAGTTAATACTTGATTTTAAAAACAACAATATTTGTTGCATCACTCTACCAAACACACACACACAGAAACACACACTCAGACACACTCAGACACACATACATATATACTCACACACTCACACACAATTCATTTACACATTCACTCTCACACACAACACACACACACATATACACATATATACTCACACATACACACACATACGCACACACTCTCACAATACACCCACACACTCTCACAATATACTCACACACTCACACACATACACTCACACACATACACTCACACACATTCACTCACACACTCACTCACATGTACACTCACATACTCACACACACTCACACACACATACTCACACATACTCACACACATATATACTCACACATACACACACATACATACAGACTCTCACAATATACTCACACACTCACACACATACATTCACACACATTCACTCACACACTCACTCACACGTACACTCACACACTCATACACACAGTGAATGAGAAGGTGAATACATCAGCAACAGAAGAGAACTATGGCATTGGTTTGGGGGCAGATAGATGAATGCTGGGTACTGAGGAGACATCTAATGCAGGAATAATGGAGACATGATAGAGCAAAATCATAATCTGAAACAGCTCAGAAAGCTGAAGTGCTACCGAGTCTCCAGCTCCTGCTGTGTGAAAGGACAAGGGGGAAGGGAGGCTGGAAAGAGCCAGAATTCCAATTGCTTCCAATTGCTTGGTGACTGCATTTAGTAAGACGTTGCAAGAAAGTGATGAGTTCAGGCAAACACTGTCTGATTAGGCGAAAAAGGGAAAAGGCATTGGAAAGAATCCAGAGAGGTGGGGCTTGCCAGTACTGCAGAATGCATCTGGACCCTGAGCAAAAGGAAATCAAAGACAGAAACAGCTTTGAGTGTGCAGGAAGGCTTCCAGGCAAATGAAGAAACTCAACCCTACAGCAGAGAAACTCGTGAGGACACGGCCCTCTCACGAGGCTGGTAGCCTTCCTAAGTCTCAAGCTGAGGTCGACTGTCCTATGGAAAACAAAGCGATGAGACCATCAGACTGTAAAGCTCTGTCTAAGAAAGAGCTTGGTCTTGTTTTCCCATGGACCAGACTACAAGCAAACAGATCAAATTCCACTAAGTTCCTAGGAGCTCTACATTGCCAAGAAAAGATGTCATCTTGCCCCATGAAAACATTATACACATCTGCCTATGGCTCTGTCCCTTTGCCCCACGACAGGAGACTTTGCACGGTATGGTTTGAGAATGGATACCACTGCATGCTGTGTACACATCAGCAGCCACGACATGGCCCTGCTAAGTCAACGTAAGAGGAGTTAATCTTTCCATTATGACCTTGGAATGGAGAAATCACAAAAAACAAGCTGCTGTCAACCCTCCACTGACATGCAACGTGAACAAGAAATTCACCTTTCTTGTTTCGAACTATGGAGTCTCAGGAATCACTTATTATGTGTCAGACAACAATAGCTAACTGACACGTGAAAAAAATTATACCTCTGATACTGTATCCATGATTGAAGACCCTTTTTTAAAAACAACAAAAGCACAGGTTTTTAATAAGAAGAGGTAGCTGGGCAGTGTTGGCACGCCTTTAATCCCAGCACTTGGGAGGCAGAGGCAGGCGGATTTCTGAGTTCGAGGCCAGCCTGGTCTACAGAGTGAGTTCCAGGACAGCCAGGGCTACACAGAGAAACCCTATCTCCAAAACAAAACAACAACAAAGAGAGAAGAGGTATGTTGGAACTGTACAGAGCCCAGAGATTCCAGTGTCCAGTGAAGATCCCAGAGGCTTTCTGGAAGGGAGCATCAGATGTAAACAAAGGAGGTCCTTCTGAAAGCCAACATAGGGTGTAAGAAAAAAACTCACACAATCCCTCAAATACCAGTTTTGCCAATGCTGGCCTAGTGGAATTTCATAGTATTGTGGTCCTGTGTCTGTTGTATGCTTCCTGTTTTTTTTTTTTTTCATTATCCCGATAAAACGCTCATTGTGTGCATTCTGTCTTTGACAATTGTTCCATCTTCTCTTTCTCAGTGCACTGTTCCCAGAACCAAGAGAGGAGCCCGGAGGCCTGCTGCACAATGCAATACATTTCCAAGATATGGTGGAGTTTGGGCTTGTTGCAGAAAGTTGTTGGGAGCCGACTTTTAGCAGAAAGCGGCTTAGATCATCTTTGCAGTCATCTCGAGCCATATACCCTGAAAAGAGACTTGTTTTTCAACAGCCTACAACAGCTGAGCACACTCTGATAAACATCTTGTTTATCCCACATAGCTTGTTTTGCTGTTTAGTGACCCCAGCTGCATGGTGCATGTGGTAAAATGTTTTCACCTGTGTTCTCCTGCTTGTGCTTATAAATACACAAGATTTCCTTGTAATAGAATCAATAGGTGTCAATAGAGTCAATATAGGAGGGGAAAATAAAGGAGTAACCAGACTTGACTACACACATGCTGTTTTGCCTCCATTCTTCTCGTCTCTTGCCCCTCCATCTCTACTCTCTCTCTTGACCAGAGTACTTAGCCCCAAGCATGGGGCAGAGTGGTCCACAACATAGTGGCCCCCAAGTGAGGGGCAGAATGCAACGGAATGGAGCGGGCCGCTACAGAAAGTGATTGAGGATTATACTTGATTCTATAAAGCAGCACCTTGGGGGTTGAATGACTCACAAGGGTTGCCTAAGACCATTGGAAATATCATATATTTACATGAGTCATAACACTAGCGGAATTACGTTATTAAATACCAAGAAAAATAATTTTATGGTCATGAGGGGGGGTCACCATAATATGAGGAATTATGTTAAAGGGTTGCAGCCTTAGGAAGGATGAGAACTACTGCTGTGTCACGTGTGTGAAGAAGAGGTGAAACAGATAGTGCCTGAGCAACAGACAATGGCTTACATTCCTCTGTCTCCTTAAAGTCTAAGAGACTCCTTGTGATCAAGGGGTTGCTTGTAAACCCCGCATTTGCCATTTCCAGGCTGGGGCTTCAAGAGAAAAGTGGGTCTTCTTTTCCGTGTTGGTACCTAGATGTAGGTGGTTAAGACAGAAACGGAGATATTGTTGGGACAAAGGGTAGGAAGTGTGGCCTGTTGATCAGGAACCACACGTAGGATTTACGCACGAGTGAGGAAACACAACAATGACTTCTATTGTATTTAAGTCACTTTTCATTTTAGCATGTGGGGGAGGGGCTATAGGATGAGACTTTTATAGGTTTTATAAGGTTTTATACTGTAGCTCTTACTGGTTTGAAACCAACTGTCTTAGTTGGGGTTTTACTGCTGAGAGCAGACACCATGACCTAGGCAAGTCTTATAAGGACAACATCTAATTGGGGCTGGCTTACAGGTTCAAAGGTTCAGTCTATTATCATCAAAGTGGGAACATGGCAGCATCCAGGAAGGCATGGTGCAGGAGGAGCTGAGAGGTCTATAGATTCCAGGCAGCTAGGATGAGGGTCTTAAAAATCCATGCCCACAGTGATACACCTACTCCCAAAAGGCCACACCTTCTAATAGTGCCACTCCCTGGACCAAGCATGTACAAACCATCACACTGACTCTATAGTCTAGGCTGGCCTTAAATTTACAGTCTTCCAGGCTTAGGCTCTTGAGTGCAATAGTTAAGCACTCTGTCCACACCCCAGTCATTTTCCATTTCTAAAGTTTATTTTACTGTATCTAGTGTTACCCAAACTAATGCAAAAATATAGGCATACACACACACACACACACACACACACACACACACACACACACACAGTCACCTTAAGCTTCTATGTTGCTGAGAGGACTGAACGAGCTAATGCATCATGCAATCTAGGCACATAAATGTTCAATAAATGCCCTACCATTCAGCTTCTCAAGGCAACAGCCCACTACCACTGTCTGTTCTGTAACTTCTCCTCGCTTTCATGCCTAGCGCGTATTTAGAGAAGTTTTTCTTCATTTTCTCCACTTTACAGGGCTCTTACCTCCTCCAGCAAGAATGTCCTAAAAGCTTATAAAATTGACTGTGGCTATTTTGCCTTTGGAGTCCATCCAGAGCACAGCCTGGTGTTCTCCAGTCTCTCTCTTCTCACACACAAATCTTTGTTTAGTCCTGTCCCCTTTGCCGCTTCTTTTGGCTTCTCCCCTGCTCCACTCTCCGTTTTCAGATTCGTCTCCAACTTTTCATACCCGGCATGCATTGCGTGTCTTGAATGCATTGGCTTTCCCCTCCTCTGTCACCGTGTACCTCCTCTCTTGCTCTGACCAGCGCTGTAGTCTCTCTCCCTAAATCCACTCTGAGTCTCTTGGGGGAAAGGGGAGTTTTGTGTTTCAGTTGATTCAATTCTAGCTCTTTCTACCTCCAGGAAAAGAATGTTATATTCAAGGACATTATGCAGCGTCATGAATCACGTCACTTTTCAGGAGATTGGGATGCATGCTAAACCCAGTGCCAGCACACAGGAATAACCATCTTCCATTAAGATGTGCACTGGGAATCCAGGCTGATCAAGAGACTGATCATCCTGTTAGACTGATTGAAACTGTCTCCTCCAGGGCGGAGCCTTCGCTTTGTTCGTGATTTGCTTCTAGAGAAAGAGAGCCTGCACACAAGCATCTGTTGAATAAGTCACTGATGCCAGGTGCCCAGCATTCTCCTCTTCATCACAAAGTTCTACCACGGGCCCTTTAAGTCTCTAGTTCACCTAGTCCTCACACATTAAAACATCTCTAGGTTCGCAACCTCGAGGCAGAGGACCCACTCTTTATGGTGAGATCCAATGACCAGCTGAACCCAACTGACATAGGACCTGAGTGTCAGCAAGGTGGACACTGTCTCTCATTGTGCAAAGCCAACATCTTGTGCAAGTTCAGAGACATTAGCTGTGAGATTCACTCAAGCCCTCCACCAACTCTTGGAAGCGTCTTGGGATCACTCAGAACTACCTCACGGCTCTTTAAAGGGATAGGAGACTCTTATCCATCGCTACTGAGAACCAGTTCTGAGACATAGTTAACTAAGCAAGACATACAAAGAATCTGTAATGTGGTCGAGGCACAAGGGGTAAAAAGTGATGCTGGCCTTACAGAAGAAACACCCCACTCAGGGTGGGTGACGATTACTAGTCCAGTATCTGTTATATTTTGATGAGTGGAATATCCCATGACTTTCTAAATGAAAATGTTATCTTATGCATCTGACCTCCAGTGAAATTGGTTGATAGGCTATTTGCCATAGTGCCACCTCCTGGTCAAATATGAGAGTGTGAGTTAAGGTCTGTGTTAGGAAAATAAGGATCCTGGTGTTGTTGGTCTCAAACAAGAGACTCCGGTGACAGTAAAGGAAGAGATTGCAATCCCTCTAGGGGAGAATGTCGCAAAATCAAGAGTTCTGAGTTACCCTAGACATGTTCTTATTTCATGATGTTTCTGAGGTTTTATTAACAGTTAGCCACTGTCTAACCCAGTGGCTCTCAAAATACGCACTTCAGACCAACCGGATTATTCAGAAATTCGTTAGAAATTCACAAAAAAACCTATTGTTTTATATGCCTGAAGTTGTAAACTTTTAGTACTAATTTTAGCCATTCTAATCAACAGTTCTTTTTATCATTTAGATTTTATTTGGGTCTGTATAATCTGATAGCCCCTGAGAGTAATTTGGCAAAGGATTTTCTCTTATACTTTGATATTTCCCTCCATTTACTAGTGATTCAGATGATGTAAGAATCACATCCGGGCCCTAAGTATGAAGTTAAAGATCAGACCAGCCAACCTTGAACAGCTACCTCAAAAAAGAAAGGTGAGATTTGATGGGAAATATACAAAGTTGCCATTTACAAAGAACTGGTTTCATTACACAACTGTGGTGGTTTGGTTTTGCTCAGGTTCCTGCTGTGATTATCATGCCAAAAGTCCTCCCAACCAGCTTCTATAAGAACATTATGGAAAGATCCATTATTCCATCCCAGGAGGCTTCTGCTTTACTCTGATTCTATTTGTGTGTGTGTGTGTGTGTGTGTGTGTGTGTGTGTGTGTGTGTGTGTGTTTATCCCTATGGTCATATGGAACTAATATGTCATTTGTAGTATAACACCGAGATCCAAATACATTTGTTCTTTGTCATGTCTCTTGCTCTGCAGAGACCACCCACCTCCTCTCTCAAATCTTCCCTAAACCTCTCGGGACCATTCACCATTCCATTATCTCAGAGCTAGGACACTTGAACACAGTTAGGTCCATCTCTCCTGAGTGCTGTCTGGTGTTGCCTAAAGCTCTCGTTGTGGAAGTCCGACATTTAGAACAGGACACAGTCTTCATGGACTTCAAAACTCACCACTCATTTAAAGATGGGTACCGATGCAGTCTAGACGATCAGAATGCAGGAAGAATGTCACTAGGTTGAAACAACATGGCAACTTCTTGGAGCCATTGGCATCATCTGTGTAACCCTCCTCAGTCACCCCTTCACCTCCCAGAGAAGCAATGTTTGAAGATGCCATTGTTCTCATGGGCAGAATGACGGCCACTGTTTATCATTTTAGTGTATTTTCTATCATCAAAGACGAGTCTTAATGAACCTGCCCGCTGCTTCATGCTTTTCTCAAGATGGTAGCTGTCTATCCTGATCTGACAAACCTTTGTGAGCAGAGTTGGTCCAAGAAATAGCTCTGAATCACCATTTCCCAGGTCTCCACTTATACTTACTATCACTTCTTAAGACCCTTGAGAGCCGACCCCTGCAGAAGTGGAGATTACTCCGCCTCCATATTCTTATGTGACCTCTTCATATGAATTTGAAGCTGTCCTTAAAAGCTCCACGAATATCTGTGAGTCGGGTAATACAAGTTCAATCATACTGTGACTTCTTTTCAGAAAGTTTGAGACCAGCAATTGCTTCCCAATAACCCAGGCAATACTCCTTTGGTATTCTAAGCCTCCCTTGAGAAGATTAAATTTTCCCCATATCTCTATGATCCTGGAAGTCTATTAATAGGTTAATCTCTGAGCTGGATCTGGCAGATATAAATGTGAGAGTTTCCAAAGAACTGTGAGTGACTGCGTGCATGGCACAATGTCTGTCTCAAAGCTAGAAGGAAAGAACCAAGCTCCCCGATATTGTGGATGGTTGATTCTACTGAAATATCAGATTCGTCAAAAGGACTTGATCAATAAGATAAATGCACAGGAAGGCCATAGACGTCTCAATGTTGTTGAGGTTCAGTACTGTGGTTTCAAGGGCATTCTGGGAGTAGACTTTACAAGCAAATGCTCTCAATTTTCTGATGCTTAAAATAGACCCATCAATGAAATGATGTTTTCTTTCTGTATTATTGCAGCAGAAATGAAACCGGTTCTCAAAGATTTCTTCCCCATAGGTTAAAAAAAAATAATTTTACTCTTTTATTCCCCCAATGGAGTCTGTCTTCATTAGACAGAAGGCAATGATAAATCACTTTTGGCAAGTTATACAAAAATGAAAGGAGATAGATATAAATTATACCCTTCAGAAAGATTATATCTGAACCTTTAGCATCAAATATCCTGGAAAAAGTACAAATCTCTGTAGACCTCAAAAATGGAATACTAATCAAGTGAATTATATAGCTTCAGTTCTAGTAATAAAATTGTGCCCTTTATTTGTTGAAAGGAGAAGCCTGTGAAACATAATAAAATATTCCTAGAAAAAAATGATTAAATTATCCAGACCTCAAAACTCAAATAAAATAGTAGTTGAATCATCATTACTATTGGGAGTCTTACAAAAAAATTAAGATATAGAAAATAATTAACCAACTACTATGAAAATCAACAAAGGCTGTTCACACTTTGATATTTTTGCCATAATTTCTAATTTTCTCTTCTTTCTCAGACACATCTCATATATTGGTGATTTGGAAATATGATATGTGTTCTTAGACTCAGTATATATGATTTTTTTGTTTGCTTCTAGTTTACATAAATACTGCCCATGATGGTTGATTTTAGGTGTCAGTTAAATAGGTTAAGAAATGTCTACACACATAAGAAAGCATCATTTGGGGTATGTCTTAGACCGAAGTTTAGCACGTGAATTTGAATAGACTAGCTGAGTGAGACCCACGAGCACTGTTCAGCCATTTGGATTCCCTCAGAGATCAAAACCAGAGCCTCACTGATGACCCCACCCCCATCCTTGGGAGCTGGGAGCTGGGTCTCTTTCTTTGCCTGTCAGCCTCCTGTACTTTCCCATTATTTGTTTGTAATTCTTTTTCATTACATTTTAATTTAAGTATGGGGGTGGGGGACACTGCCTGTTGTGGTGAACCTGTGGAGGTCAGAGGACAAGGTGTGGGAGCCAGCTCTCTCCTTCTACCATGTGGTTTGAAGGATCACACCCGAATGGTCAAGCTGGGTAGCTGGCGCCATTACCCACTAAGTCATCCCATGAAGCCCCACTTTGGATTCTCAAGAGATATCAGAAAATAAAAAAGAATTAAGAAAAAAAAAAAAAAAAACCAGGAAAGTGTGGGAAAGTCATACCAGCTGCAAGAGCTCTAATCTGTCTGTGCCTTCTTAGTCTGTGACATTGCCAGTGTGACAACCACTTGCCACCCTTTTTGGCTACTTATATACTTACTTATATACTTACTTATATACCTTACGACATACTGGAAATGTTTTCAACTTTTTGAGACCTTATTTCCTCCTTCAGAAGCCATAATTATATCCTTATCTTAGGCCACCAACCCAATCATGAATAAAATCAGTGGCCTAACAGAAGCAGGTGCTTCTTGGAATTCATTCTTTTTGGAAGGAACTATTTCCGCTTCTCAAAGACCTCAGACACAAGAGGCTCCCAAACCAGGCAGGATTTCTGATGGCTGTGATGTTGCACGGGTGTGTTGAACGGTGTGTATGACTTTGGGTGTGGTTTCTGGCCCTTCTACAGACTGTGAGTTTCCTGATGGTTCAGTGTGGCTCTAAGGAAATGCACTCTGCAAATAGGCTGCCCGGTCATAATCTAAATCATTGTCTTCTGACAAACTAGCCATTGACCTTGGGCAAATTAACCACTCAGAGTCCTCCTCTTCTTCCTCTATTACATGTAAAAAAAAAATAACTGCATCTATAGCTATATCTTATAGCTTTGCGATGATTAATGGAGCAAATATCTGTGGTGCATTTGGAACTGTGCCTGGCACAGAGTCAGCAAGCAGTAAGTATTAGTTGTGATGATTTAACACATTCTTTTTTTCCTGCGTTAACTGTGGCTGGCTTCTATAGATTGCCAACGACGGAACCATATCTAATCATTCAGGGGTTTTTCACTTTTCCTAATCTGACCGATGGTGGAATGTATCTTACACTTTTTACTGCAAATTCCTTGATACCATTGCACCCAGGCACTCTCTCATATGCTCGTGGGTGGTCCCCACTTTGTGGTCTCTGAACTCTTAATAGGCATTGGACATTCACCATTGGGTTTCAGTTCTTTCCCTTATAAGACTGTATGCCGTCGTTATGTCTTCTGGATGTTCAACATTTCTTTGCTTTATGTGTTGAAAATACCTTCACCAACTCTGTCATTTGCCAGAGTTTATTTCACCAACTTTATTTATGGCGTGTTTTATTTATTTATTTATTTATTTATTTATTTATTTATTTTTATCACATTGAATGTTCAGATTTTGATGTGATCCAATTTTTTTTCCATCCAAATCCATAACTTTATCAGTTAGGCATTCTGTGTCCCGCTGAATTTCTCAACTCTTTCCGCAATCATAAATATATTATTCCATCTTCCCGAATAAGAGGTTTAATGTATTCCTTTTCGGATTGCGCTGTTTATATTATACTGTCTGAGCCATGAGTTTTATGAGTAAATTATGAAAACACTTACAGCTGTAGTAGCTTTCCATTATTTCCCAATGCCTATCTTATTAACAATGTGTGCAAAGGGTTTTTCTGTTCAGAAATTGAAGAGCCAATTTGCCAAGACACAGGAAGCAGGAGGCAATGCACCAGAAAAGACTGACAACGCACTTGTTAAGTCTGGCTTGGGGGGGCCTGACCAGTATATCTAGAAGATATATTATCATGCCTTTGTAAAGCCTTTCCAATAACAAATAAACATATCCCACATGCATCTCAGACATTGCAATCTAAGCAAGGGTTATTGACCGAGGAGGTCATCCTTACTAAGATTAAGGAGCAGCATAAGAAAAGCTTTGGGAGCTCAAAGATGTGAACTGTCTGGGTCCAGCCTTACTCAGAGTCAGAGTGACGAAGGTCTCTAGTCACTGCATCAGTGCACCCAGCTGAAACTCAAAATGGATTGTGTCATTTTAAATTAGTCATTTCCAAAGTGTCTGTTTTGGCTCAGAGAAAAAAAAAAATCTGGTCTTGCAGGTTTTTTTTTTCTCCCTACCTCTCAAATAAAAATGACTGTCTTCATTTGCTTTTCTGTCTCTCCCCGAGGAGCCTATATAAGGTTGGACTTTGTGCATATACTGTATAAATATTCATTTACTTAAAACTGGGTTACACTTGCTTGAAATTGAAATTGTTGGGAGTACTGAGGTGCAGTTATAAAGGCATGGTTGAGTCCCTTGGAGACCTCTGTAATTACTTGGAGTCAATCTGACCTGCACTTGAGGTCCTACCAACAGACATTTGAGATTTATGAGTTAAGGCGTTGATTTTTGTAACTCCGGGGCTATAAGAACAGAGGGAACACCGCAGATTCCAAGCCTCATTTTCTTAGATTTTATTCACAAGGCCTGGAGGGAAGCCAGGGACTGAGCATTTTTATATGGGAAAAAGGCCTGTTAATCTTTGAGAAAACATGAGCTCTGGTATTGAATCTCTAGGAACATTCCACCTAAACGCTCTGTGCAGCCCGGAGTAGACTAGCAATTCATACACTAACATGAATCAATGATCAGTTTTGCTAGTGACCGGAGATCTTGGGAAGAGAGAGATTTGGGGGTGAAATCTTTTGTTGAAATGACAGACAGAGGTAGAGACAGGTTTAGAGGTTAAGTAAGCTTTTCTGGGAAAGGAAAAGCTTTGGTGGGTCAGTAAATTTATCACACAAAGACCTCACAAGAGCAGGGTAGAACGCAGGACAGCATTCTTTGGCTGGTTCAGCCAGGAATTGTCCATCCAGCCAACCCATACCTATGAATTTAGTTTGCAAGGTCCTTAGACCCTGCACCATTTCTTTCTCTTTCTAGCTGTACTGACTTTAAATGGGTAAATTAAGGTATGGGTAAATTAAGGTATGGGTAAATTATACAATATTGCTAAATTTTTTGGGTTTTGTTTTTTAAAGAATAACACAGACGTCAAAGGGTAAGATTAGTAAAAATTTCAAAGAACATTTAACATCCAAAATAAAGCAAAAAAGAGACAATATAGTGATATATGATATGATTTGATATAATATGATATATTAGGAAAAGTTAAGAGACATGGTAAGCTGGGTAAAGTGGTACATGTCTATAATCCCAGCAACTGGGAGATTGAGGAGGAGAATCATAAGTTTGAAGCCAGTTAGAGCTGCACACAGAATTTCAAGCTGTTCTGAGCAACACAGCAAGACCATATCTTTAGAAATGCAAGAACAAAGCAGAGCATCATGGTATGTGCAATTCTTGTCCTGCACAGAGGAAAGAAGAGAGCTGTGCATAGCAGCACTTAAAGAAATAAAGCTGTGAAATCTCTGAAATGGGTAAGCAGCACTAATCCCCCTGGTGCAGAAACCTAGTGAATAGAAATCATATAATATGCCCATATGACATTGTATATTTATAAAGATGCATAAAGCTACATATTGGCACATCCATGATCCAACTACTAAAAACAAAGGTTAAAAATAGTTAAATGAGAGTGTTGGGTTGTTTCTTCACTTGTTCATTTGTCCCGTGGATGGATTTGGGATCTTGTTTTAGAAGTGATGAAAGGGAGAATGGAAAGTGTTGAGAGAGGCTCAACATAGCATTGCTGTTCTACCAGTGGCTGATGACTGACTGTTGAAATACAAAACAGGGAAGACACTGTATTAATTGATGATACAGTTCCAAGTCACAGCTTAGTGTTGTTCAGTTGTCTCGTGCCAGCCTCAGGAACCCTGTAAGGCATGTGCTTCTCCTACTACACTCTAGTACCGCTGCGGTAGTGTATATTTGTGGGTCTGAGCCAGTCATAGAGGCTTCTGGGAACAGTAAGAGAACACAAGACAGACAGGGATGTTACCTGATACGCACCAATGAAATGAAGTTGCTTGGCCACAGAGCCAGGCTCACCAAGGACTGACTTCCAACACTGTCATTGCCTGGCCATGTTTACTCTCAAGCTTTCTAAGCGCGGCTCCTTTAGTGAACAGAAACCATGATGTTTATTCTATCAGTAAAATCATCATGCCTAGCTCAGTTGTCATGGGAGACGCTTCCTCCAATAGCTGATGGGAACAGTTGCAGAAACCCACAGCCAAACATTAGGTGGGAGGGTTCTCAGGGAGCCCCATAGAAGAAGAGGAAAAGGAAGGACTGTAGGCCAAGGACACCACAAGAACACAGCCCACAGAATTACCTAAGCAGGGCTCATAGGGGCTCAGAGACTGAAGCAGCAATCAGGGAACATACATGGGTCTGAGCTAGGTCCCCAGCAGATACATTGTGGCTGACTAGCTTGGGGGTTTCTGAGACACCTTTAGTGGGGGTGGCGGCTGTCTCTGACTCTTCTGACTGTTCTTGGGATTGTTTTCCTCCTACTGAGTTATCTCATCCAGCCTTAATATAAGGGTTCCCACTCTTATCACATCTGATATATGTACGTTATGCCATGTTCAGTTGACATTACTGCGAGGCTTGCTCTTTTTTGAAGGGAAATGAGAAACTGTGGATCTGGGGGAGAGGGGTTGTGGGGGTGGGGACTGGGAAGAGAGGATGGAGAGGAAGCTGACGTTGGAACGTAATGTATGAAAGAAGAAGTAAGTAAAATAACACCTTCATCTTATATGATTATTGAGATTAGAGAATATGTAGTATATATTATAACAGATGAAAATATGCATATCCCTAGAACACTGGATGGTTTACAACAATTGTTTGCCTTTAATCCCAGCACTCAGAAAGCAGAGACACATGGATCTCTGTGAGTTCAAGACCAGCCTAGACTACATTGTGAGTTCCAAAATAGCCAGGGCTATGTATGAGAAACAAAAAATAGAAAGAAAGGATTAAAAAAAGAGAAAGGAAGAAAGAAAGAAAGAAAGAAAGGAAAGAAAGAAAGAAAGAAAGAAAGAGAGAAAGAAGAAGAAAGAAGAGTGAGCCTCCTTGACTCTCAATTAACACAAGGAGCCTTGCTCATCACTCAACTCCCCTTCCGTGTGTTGCATCAATATTCAATTACCTGTGACTTTTACTTACAAAACCACATTTAAGGAATAATTATTTTTCCTGTTCAGCAGAAATTAAAATTCACTGCTCATGATAGTTGAATTTTATTCGCTATAAATAATTTTCAGGTGTTTCTTTCAGAGTTCTGAATATTTTGGCATACATTTCCCACTTCCTTGCAAGGGAAGTCAAACCTGAATGAATTTCTCTGTAGTCTTATTATAAACATGGCTCAAAGACGCACCAGGTGGAATTATCCCTGTGACATTTTCTGTGTTAGATGTAATCACTCTCCTACGAATATGTTGCTATATTTGGAAATTTATTTCCCGTCATGCAAATTTCTTTTTGCATATTTCTGTTAATAGGGTTATCAAAAGATTAAAATATCATTTAAACTAAAAAAAAAAAATATTCTGTAAGAGAAGCTCTTGTATTCTCTGGATTTAGGGAAATAATGAATCCGCAAGTTCACCCAAATAATTATTTTTCGAATCTCCTTGGTGTACATTAGTTCACCAACTTTCTACTGTGTCTGGCTGCAGTCGACTGTGTTATCTCATCTGTGACAATGTTTGCCGCAGTGAATGACACATAGAAGAATGCAGTGTTTGCCTAGCCGAGTGACTCTTTCAATTCCAGACATTGAGGAAGTGATGCTCACCGGGTTCTCTTGTGATCAGTATGAAAGATTCCATTAAAAAAAAACTATCTGTGATTGATTGGATGTATCAGCCAGGTGGAGTTTAATAGTTGCAGAGGACTCCCTTCCTGGGGAAGGCACAAACACTCTATAACATTAGACGGAGTGATAAACAAGCCTCAGAGATCTCAGCACTGGCTCTTGAAATGCTGTCTGTCCTGGGGTGAAATTGCTGCTTAACAATAAATGACGCCTCCTGCTGTTCAGAGGAAGTAAGCAAGAAAAAAAGAGTCCAGTCAGGGCTCCAGGCAGCTGAGTAAGAAATCCACATATTGCAGCAGAGTCGTCAAAATTGGTAGGCTACCTCAGACTGTGACTCAAGTCTGTACCTTTATTATTCAATGAAAATAACACATACTCGAGACGGCCGACTATCAAATCTACATAAAAGGTAGGATTTACATAAAAGCAGAAGTGTGCATTTAGAGTCCACGTTTAGATGGACTAAGCAAAGTTTAATTCACAAGTTGGGGAAAACAATAATCTGGATATTTCAGAACAAATTTGTTAGCTAATTTCTTTCTTTGCTCTCTTAGTTCCAAAGATAAAGCGGTCATACAATGTAAACTAAAATTCCAGTGTGGTACGATTACTGTGAGAGACAAAATCTAAACACTAGCCGCAGTTTCCCCAGGCGCCTGGTGTCTTCAGCTCTGTGAACCTCCTCCTTTTGAACACAAACAAAGTTTTTCATTGGTTTCTCACTAATAGAACTTGGCAGGGATAATGGAAGCCACTCAATGGTAGTCTCATTTTGCATCACTTTTCATAGACTCCATTGACTGTGTATCTCACAAAGTCTGCAGCTTTTTTGAGATGCTCATGTAGTAGGAAAAGGAAAGCAGAATCCCAAACTATAGACAGCTTCAGTGACTTTACTACATGTGATGGTTTGTATATGCTCAGTCCAGAGAATGGCACTATTAGAAGGTGTGGCCCTGTTGGAGTGGGCGTGGCCTTGTTGAAGTAGGCGTGTCACTGTGGGTGTGGGCTTTGAGACCCTCATCTTAGCTGCCTCGAAGCCAGTATTCTGCTAGCAGCCTTCAGATGAAGATGTAGAACTCTCAGCTCCTCCTGCACCATGCCTGCCTGGATGCTGCCATGTTTCTGCCTTGATGATAATGGACTCAACCTCTGAACCTGTAAGCCAGTTCCAATTAAACGCTATTCTTTCTAAGAGTTGCCTTGGTCATGGTGTCTGTTCACAGCAGTAAAACCCCAAGACACTACAGCATCATCAAAAGTCAGAAAACACCCTGAGGGTGTCAATCATCTGACAATGATAATGAATTCAGTCAGCAACCGGAGAATCTTAGGAACAGAATCTGAACCAGTCGAGATGCCAGGTGTGTCTTAGAGTTTTATTCCTGTGAAGAGACACTATGATCAAGGCAACTTTTAATTGAGGCTGGCTTATAGTTTCAGAGGTTCAGTCCATTATCATCATGGCAGGAAGCCTGGAAGTATACAGGTAGACATGGTACTGGAGGAGCCGAGAATTCTACATCTTAATCCAAGGCACCACAAGACCATGTTCACACTGGGTGGAGCTTGAGTATAGGAGATCTCAGAGCCCAGCTCCACAGTGATACACTTCCTCCGACAAACCCACACCTCCTAATAGTGCAAATCCCCATAGTCCAGCATTCAAACACATGAGTCTATGGCTTGCCATTCCCATTCAAAGCACACAGCAGTGGTTTAATGAGGACACTGCTGAGATCATCTTTATCGTGTCTTCTAAGACTCTGAGAAGAAAAATCCAGAAAAATGTTACTCTAAGACACATCAACTGTAAAATAATTAATGTGCATTGTTTGAAGCCTGTAGGTTTCTAACAACTTATTCTATAGCTACGGAAAGCTAAGACACCCATAGAGCAGACAAAAAAGAAACAGAAAATCTCAAGTGTGGGCAAGGATGAGGAGCAATTGTGAGTTCTATGTACTCCTAGATAGGTTGGAAATTGGTTTAGTTATTTCAGAAAGGCATTTGGCAACATCAACAAAATTTGATCTACTGTGATTCAAAAAGTTAATTTAGAAATTGTGACTAAACTCAGTGCACGGGAGTTGAAGAGTTTGCTCAGTCATTGAGAGAACTTGCTTGCTGCTCTTCCAGAAGAACCAACCTCACTCTCCAGCACCGACACTGGGAGACTCATAACTCTCTGGACTTCAGCTTCAGTGAAACCAACACCCTCTGAATGCCATGCCCACAGGAATAGCAGACACACAGACACATGAAGACACACACACACACAGTGGATACATAGACACAAATGCATACACACACAGCAGACACACAGTTACAAATGAATACACTCATATAGACACACATGCATACACAAATGGCAGACACTCACACAGACACACATGTAAGTGCTCATACAGATACACATACATACAAATTCAAACTCACACAAACACACACAGACACATAAACACACAGGGCAGACACTTACACACATCCTCATGCATACACACATAGCGACACACACAAACACAAACCCAGCAGACACTCACACAGACACACACAGAGACACTTACACAGACACACATGCATACACATACAGCAGACATTAACACAGAACTCATGTGTGCATGAATAAAGATTAGTTTGGAGAGATGGCTTAGCCTCTTGCAGAAGACTTGGTTTTGATTCCTAGCACCCATGGTTAGATGGTTCACAATCACCTGAAACTCCAGTTTCAGGTAATCAGAAAGCCCCTTCTGTCCTCTGTAGACACCTATACAGATGTGTGGGACAACCCATAATTAAAAGTAAAACAAATCTTAATATAATAGAAATAAAATAAATACAAATGAACGAGATAAATGGGCAAATATGCCAAAAGATATTCAAGCACGCTGCTAGTTAACCTATTTGAAATAATCCCAAACCTTAAACAATCATGTGCTGGTGACTTGACCTTGGGCTTCCCAACATCCAGAACTATGGGAAGTGAATTTCCATTATTCATGAGTCACCCTTATTGCTTTTGCTTTGCTTTTGCTAAAGCAATGCAAAGAGACTAATACTCATACACGAACACAGGAACACTTACACGCACGCACATATGGATACACATACATTTCAGGCAGGGAGAAGGTGTCATTAATCAAGTTGCTTCCAGGCACTTACACTGCCTCATCGCCTCTCTCAAGTCTTGGGAATCCTTAACACCTCCCCTTGCGCCCACAGCCAGATCTGCCTACGTAAATCTCCTCATAAAGTAGTCTACAGGGCACTTCACCACCATTATCTCTTTTGATGCTTGGAGCAAGTTTCTGGTAGAGCCAGGGGCTATCCTTACCCATTTATCGAGGAGGAAACTAAGACTTTGAAGTTAAGTGAGCATTTCATGGTCTCGAAGAACTCCTAGAATCTCAAAGCTCGGATGATGTCCTGTCTCCTCTTCCTTTCCTACTTCAGGCACTGGCCTCTGGGCACAGCTGGGCTTGGTTCTTGGGATGGATAGGGCAGACCAGTGGGTGGGACTATTTAGCTCTCAGTGTACCTTCCCCCTCCCTCCCCCCACACACTGGTACATGTGCTGTGTGAGAACTGAGCCATCATTGGATAACAGAACTTCACAATTGCTGTCCAGAATCATATGGTAAGGAAATGACACTGGAAAATCTATCATTGTGAACACAGCCCAGCCACTCTGGAGATGAGGGAAATACGGCATAATGTAAAGGCTGGAAGGCTGCGCTTGTACAGAATCTCAACAGAAATAAGTCATGTTCAGTTGTTTATGAACGTGAGAGAGTACACTGTGAAAAGTACAGGCATTGAGGTTGTTGCCATCCTGAGATAGACAGGCAACAGTACTATCCCTGGTATTCTTGCAAAGAGTACACATCTGTCTTGCCTACTACCACATCTCTGCATAGGCAAGCCTTGTATTCAAGCTTAGCTGGAGTTGTATAACCCTGGCCTGTAAACAAGAGACAAAATTGTATGCTACAGATGTAAGAAACATGGCTTTTCACACAGTGTTTCATACTTTACAGGGGGAGATCCTCTGTGAGCATAGAAGACTGCCTTGATTTACCCAAATAAAAGGGCTTTCACAGTGCCTCTCAGAGCTTCCAGCTGAGTTATGGGAATCATTTTTTTTATTCATCATTTTATTCATTTACATTTCAAATGATATTCTCCTTCCCAGTTACCCTCCACAAACCCCCAGATCACCCCCCCGTCTCCCCTCTCCTTTGCCTCTATGAGGGTGCTCCTCCACCCACTCACCCACTCCTGCCTCACCACCCTAGCATCCCCCTACACTGGGACATCAAATCTCCACAGGACCAAGAGCCTCCCCTCCCAATGATGTCAGATAAGGCCATCCTCTGCTACATATGTATCTGGAGCCACAGATTCTTCCATGTATACTCTTTGGTTGGTGGTTTAGTCTCTGGGAGCTCTGCGGGGGGGTGGGGGTCCTGGATAGTTGATACTGTTCTTCCTATGGGGTTGCAATCCCCTTCAGCTCCTTCAGTCCTTCTGCTAGCTCTTCCATTGGAGTCCCCAGACTCAGTCCAATGATAGGCTATGAGTATCCGCATCTGTATTGGTCAGGAATTGTGGGAATGCTTCTACAACTCCTTATGCCTCCCTCCGGAGGAACAAGCAAACCATAGCCTTCAGCCTCAGTGTAGAGTATATACCCCACTACGGCAGACTCTCTTGAGTTAGGACATTATGAGCGTTTGATGTTTTTAGTCTCATGTACGTCTTGAATCTATGAAAGTGATCATCTCTACTTCCTGACTTTCTGGGGCCATCTGTCTCCTGTCCCTTCTCTGTTGATTCCTATGGAGTCCTTTAGTCGGCAGCAGGAATGTGATTCAAGAAGAGACAAAGAAGCAAGGGCCCACAGACACAGACTGAGCCTCGCCTTTACCTGTGGATACCTATCATTCTGAGCCAGTCACTTTGGTTCTCTGAGTCTTAGATAAGATAACCTTCTCAACCTTTGAAGTTATTCAAACTTGCAGTTCCTTTGAAGGAGGAGGGGATGCACTACTTTACTGGGGTCCTGTTTGACTTTCTTTTGCTGTGATAAAATGTGGACCAAAACCAACTTAGGGAGAAACAGGTTTAGTTGGCTTACACATCCTGACTACAGTCTGTCTCTGTCTGTCTCTGAATGAAGTCAGGGCAAAGAGTCCAGCAGGAGCCATGGATGGGTGCTGCTTACTGGCTTTCTTTCCATGGCTTGCTCAGTCTGTTTTCTTACACAACCAGGACTATCTGCTCAGTAGTGGCACCTCTCACAGTGGGCTGGAACCTCCCATAATAATCACTAATCAAGAAAAAGCCCCAGAGAGATGCTCACAGGCCAATCTGATGGAAGCAATTCCTCTTGAAGTTTTCTCTTTACAAATGAGTCTATTTTGTTATAGTAGTTGCCAAAAATTAACCAGTGTAGAAGGTAACTGCCTTAGTTAGGGTTTGACTGTTGTGAGCAGACACCATGACCAAGGTAACTCTTAGAAAGAACCACCATTAATTGGGGCTAGCTTCCAGGTTCAGAGGTTCGGTCTATTGTTATCAAGGTGGGAGCACGGTAGCATCCAGGCAGGCATGGCACTGAAGGAGCTGAGAGTTCTACATCTTCATTTGAAGGCAAACAGAAGACTGACTCCTCAGGCAGGTAGGAGGAGGCTCTCAAAGCCCACCCTACACAGTGACACACTTATTCCAACAAGGCCACACCCACTCCAACTGGTGTGGCCACACCTCCTAACAATGCCACTCCCTGGGCCCAGCATATTCAAACCACCACAGTAACTAATTGTGGGACAACGGGCCCTTTACTCTACCTGATTCTCATATGTGCCAAAATATTCGTTAATATGGAGTCTCTCTCTTTTTTTGCTTTTTGTTTAAGATAAGGGATAGTAAAAATATCTGGTCCAACTTCAGTTAAAGTTAAATATGATCATATTCACTTAGGAAGGACAGAGTCTGAATGGAAAGTTTTCTTTCACAAATTCATTATTAGGATTGGGGACGTGTTTTTTATGGAGGTCTTCTGATAAGCTAACCTCTTGATAGGGTGCTAGATTTCCAGGGCTGAATATGATTGATGTTTGCATTTTTAGAATGCACATAGAGTAAAAAAAATATGAAAAAGTTTTAGAAAAATCCAACTGACGGCGCATTTTAAAAACTGAAATGAATAGAATAAAGGGTAATAGGCAAGGAGAGTAGGGACATGAAGTCTCCCTGGAGAAATGCCGACTGTACGGGAACGTCTGGACAGAGCTGCAAAAACCGGATGGCGGAGCTTCAGCCAAAGGAGCAGCGGACTCGAGGAAAGGATTTCCAAGAAGTCTTCCTTTGTCTGAGGAAGGCAGTGGCTGTCAGGGTCAGCACACAACGCATGGTACCGCCACACCTAAAGTCAAGCTGCCAAGCCAGGCTGTGAGGACTGCATTAGGGTGTGAGCTAGAAACGGAGCCGGGAGAACAGTAATCATTCTCCTTTGAACTGGACTGAGCGCTTTACATGTGTGCGGTCAAGAGATACCAACTGTCAGGCTGACGGGGCCAATCGTGATTTAGGTCTCCTCCCCTAGTAATCTCAAACCCTGTTGGAAATCCATGTTTCAATCCAAGACACCCGCTCTCTTTGCCCTTTGGAAAAAGCAATTACATTCTGCTGGGGAACCTCACGTTTCCTGGAAGAATGGATCATGAGAGACTGTAATCAAGGGCTAGAGAGAAGACATGTCGGCGTGACAGATGATGTAGAGTTAACTCATGCAGCTAACTTGTTGGGATGCTGGGGAAGGCACTTTACCTGACTCCATCTCTGTTTTGACAGCTGTAAAATGAAGGCTTAGACAAGATAATCTCGCCAGTCCCTGGCCTGCTATAAAGAGAAGTTGTTTATTTGTAGCTCTAAAATTGATTTTTAAAATATTTTTCTTGCTATTTTAGCAACTTCTGCCATATTTTTATAAAGCAAACCAGTTTGCCTACTAACTAGTCCTGTACGTTAAAGCTACCTCGCATCTTTTTAAATGATGCATTCCCATTTGAACACGTTCCCATTAAATTTTATTATTAATTTGCAGCCTCCTAATTTGCACAATGGAAGACTGGGCCCACCAGACCCAACATTTGGGGTAACCCACTTAATTAGGTGGGATGTGTGTCTGTCTTTTTATCCCTGACATGGCATGACTTACTCAGGTTCCCACTTCCTTGCTTTTTTAATTTTTAGAGATTACAATATAATTACAACATTCCTCCTTCACCTTTTCTCCCTCGAGCTTTTCAACAGGCCCTCTCCACTCTTTCAAATGGATGACCTCATTTTCATTGACTGTTATGGCATGCGTGTGTATGTGTATATCATGTGTATACCATATGTATATGCACATATACATATATTTTATGCATTATAAATATATAATATTATATATTTAATAATTAATGTTATATTAATATATGTTATGTATTTATTGTAGGAATAAATTGTATTTATATATTGTAGATATATAAATATTATAAATATATATTATATATATTATACATATATATTATACATATATATTATATATATTATATATATTATACATATATATAATATATATTATACATATATATTATACACACACATATATATATATTCATATATATATATATATATATATATATATATGAATCTACAGCCAGTAATTTACTAAACCAGCACAGCTCCTAAGAACAGTCTATAAAGATGCGTCCTAATACGGACAGGTAAGTGTACTCTTCACTCACCCCCTTCTTTAAATTTCTGAGCAACATTTATCAAGCACCTGCTAGCCATAGGCTCCTCTTCCACAAGCTTCTTTACATATTAACAATACTCTGACAGTTTAATGAGTCCCAGAGTGCGATATTTACATGAGAGGAAGTTCTCTGTAAGTCTTGATCTATGTCGGACTTGAATTCTTCCTTACCAATGTCTAAATTGCCTTTACATTCTAGCCGTTAATCTCTGTCACAAAAAATAGACAGTGAAATCAGAACATGCTAGTCTTTAAGTTAGCTCTAATAACAACCTTTATTCATTTTATAATATTTAATTATTCTGGCCACTTACCTTTCTAAACACATATTTTGGGCCAAGTAACTATTCACTGTGTTCCACCCTTGATATTTGTTTTCTTACATTATTTATTTTTATTAATTATTTTACTTAGGCGGCAGAAGACATTCAAGAGGTAATTTACGAATAAAAGATACAAATTTGTACCAAATATGAGAATACTTGGTTCATTTCAATGGTCATCAAACTATCAGTTCCGTTACAGCCAGGAAAGTTTACTTTTGCCTTTAAATTTGGAGTTCAGTAGCTGCTCTGGGTAAGTGTGAAGACACAAAGATAGCAGTCCTTGATCTCAGGACAGGAATAAGTTCTTTACAGAAGGAAATACTTTTCTATGTCTCTAGCCTGTCACATAACTTATCATTAAGAAAATGATCAGGGATCTATACAAAGTTCTGTGTCAAGTGTGCCTATCATAGAACTTTTAATAACTAAAATTAGTAGTTATATAATATCAAGGACTATAAATTACATTAAACACCTGAGGGCATGTCTATTTAATGGACTACTATAAATTTATTAATTTCAAAGGGGTGTAGAAATGAGGGATGAAACATAATAGCACACTTGCTTTTAACCATGTGTTCATACTGTGATATAGTTTTGCAAATATTATATGCATTAACAGGTTAATCGCTGTCCGTGCATGGTCTTTGGTCCACATGCTTGGGATGTATATCGGTCATAGCTTTGATAGCAGACAAGGATGTTTGCCTACTTCACCCGCATCTTTCCTTCCTTCCCTCACTTTGAAGGCAGAATCCCAGTTTAACTCAGAGATCCATAGTTTTCCAATGCAATGCTGAAGTCAATCATGATGGTGTTGGTGGCAGTCTCCTCTTCCTCCCCTTCCTCCTCCCCATCTTCCTCTTCCTTCTGCCCCTCCTCCTCCTCCTCTTCCTCCTCCCTTCTCCTTCCTCCTGTTACTCCATTTTCTTGTCTGGCAATTGCTTTTCGCATGCTAGGCATTGCAAATTCTACCTTGCTGGAAACTACATATTTTTTTATATACTTATAACAATCTTCTGAACCTCTTTATAGGATGCCGCTAAGATGTTTGGGAAATCTTTTAGCTATTGGGTCTCCTTCTTTTAGATGTATTAGGCAGCAGTAGAATGACGGTTGGTCTGAGGCTAGCTAGCTATTCCTCATGGGAACAAGCCCTTCTGAATGCTCTATCTTTGACTTACAGAAGGTTGCCCGTTCTGCTTGGTCAGATGCCATCATCCCAGCCACGGGCACTTCTACCTCCAGTCCTTCTGAATGGTTCTTTCTTTGGCTTCAGGTAATTTCTGCATGAAAGTGTGCTGGTCTATACCCCATGGGATATTTGGAGTCACTGTAGACCTGGACAGTTCAGTGCCTGGGCCGATCTCTCCTCTCAGGGACTCAGTTTTAGAAACACTGGATGTCTTGATTCTCCCAAATTCTTGTCAATGTTAGCCCATCCTATTATTTGAGATGGTTTCCCTTGAACTGCACTTTGCAAATTCTCTCCAGGGAGTAACCAGTGGGTCACCATAGCCAGAGCTGTCACTGACTGGTTTTCATGGATCACTTTCCTTAGCTGACTGTTGTCCAGTTCTAAAACTGTGATTTTTTTTGTGTGTGTGTATTTTGTCCATTTGCTGTATTATTTTTACAGAAAATGATAGTTCGTGGTGTTACACTCCACTCTTCCAGCTTCATAGTTTAATATTTTTTAATTTTTAAAATTTCAGTTAGACAAATAAATTTCTCCATGGCCACATTGATCTTTCCAGAGGGCTTTTCTTTGCTTTCCTCACTTCCCATAAAACATTTCTAAAATATCCATGCTACCGTTGAACCCAAGCTCATTATAGTATCAGGGTTCTACTCTCAACCTAATTCTAATCAGGTTCATGGTATTTTTGCAGATTTCTGCTATCCTGTGGGTTGGTTGCCTTTGCTGGCCACATAGTCTTGGAGTTAGGTGTGAGCATGTGGCTGTCTCCAGTAGATAGGCTATGAATGGAAGCAGCATGTTTTACTTTTAGGTCAGAGTTTTCAAAGGAAGTATGAGTTCTCTATTCATTCTCTTGCTTGTTACAGAATACTCCCAATGGAAGCAGAGGTAACAGGATCAAGCAAGTGTCAACACGCCATTAATCCAGTGGTTCTCAACCTTCCTAACGCTGTGACTCTAATACACATCCTCATCTTGTGGTGATCCCCATAAACCATTTTCGTTGTTGATTCATAACTGTAACTTTGCTACTGTTATGAATCATAATGTAAATGTCTGATATGCAGGATGTCTGATATGCAACCCTTGTGAAAGGATTGTTTGACCCACAAGTTGAGAACCACTGCATTAACCTGAATCCTGGTAAGACTTTCTACTAAACTACACTAAATACTTATTTCTAAGAGCAAGAATGAACATGTGTGGTTATGTAAAATGTAAAATCATTAAGCTCTTGGAGCTAACTCGCTAACGTAGTTTACACTGCCCACCACAACTAATACCTTCTGAAACAACGACAGCTTTTATCCCTTTCATTTAAAAAAAAAAAAACCAATGTATTGTTTTGACACCTAAATTATAGTAGCAGGATTTAAAGTGGTTCTTCACTGCTTGGGAATAGCTAATAACTTTAGAACCTCTCCAAAATAATTTTGGGAAAAGAAAATAATGTTATTACCGAAAATAATGAGAACACTTTATGGTAAAATACATGGGATGTTGAAAGATCTGTATGCAAAGGGTTATTATTGTCTGATTGAATTCAATACTAGAAAATGCATCAAGAACAAATCAAGCTTATTGCAAATGTAATTTAATGTTGAGAAATCGACTAACACAAAATATCCACCCTGAAAGGTTACAGAACGAAAATAATCTTCACAAATGCTAAATAGAATTTTGATTTGATTTAAGATAAAAAATAACATCTTAGCAAATGTGACCAGGACGTCTCGTGCTTAAAAATCACCACATGAACCAACCGTCAATTCCAGTAACTGCTCAACACAGCTTTCTCGTTTTCGGTAGTGAAAAGACAAAGACGTTTGTGCTGGCTATCGGGGGATGTCAACCTGACTCCAGCTACAGTCATTCAGGATAGAGCGAAACTCAACTAAGAAAATGCTCCCTCCAGACTGAGCTGTGGGTAAGACTGTGGGTCATGCTTTATTAAAGGTCCTAATTAATGATAAGAGGGATGGGCAGAGCTCACAGCTTGGTTGGACCACTCCTGGACAGGTGGTCCTGAATTGTATATGAAAGCAGGGTGTGCAAGCCAGTGAGAAGTTTTCTCCATGGCTTCTGCTTCAGTTCCTGCCTTCATGTTCCTGCCTTGAGTTCCTGCCCTGACTTCCCTCCATGATGGGCTGTGATAGAGACGTGTAAGTGGAAGTAAATCCTTTCCTCCTCATGTTGCGTTAGTCATGGTGTTTAATTACAGCAACAGAAGTCCTAATATACATTTTATTTTCCTCGTTGGACTGGCTGATCTTGTATCAACTTAACACACAACAACCACAGTCATCAGAGAGCAAAGAGTCTCAGTTGAGGAAATGCCTCCAGGAGATCCAGCTGTAAGGCATTTTTTCAATTAGCCATCAAAGGGAGAGAGATCAGCGTACTGTGGGTGATGTCATCCCTGGGATGGTGGTCCTCCTAGGTTGTATAAAAAAGCAGGTTGAGCAAGCTATGGGGAAGAAGCCAGTCAGCAGCACCCTCTATGGCTTCTGCATCAGCTCCTGCCGCCAGGTACCTACCCTGTCCTGACTTCCTTTGGTGATGAACAGCAATGTGGAAGTGTAAGCTTAACAAACCCTTTCCTGCATAGCTTGCTTTTTGGTCACAGTGTTTATTATAGCAATAGAAACCCTAAGATATTCAATCACTCCTATTTACCATTTTTCTGTGGCTTCTTTTGGGTATATGTGTGTGGCATATATATGTGTATGTACTCATATGTATACATGTGTGTGTGTGTGTGTGTGTGTGAGAGAGAGAGAGAGAGAGAGAGAGAGAGAGAGAGAGAGATCTAGAGATTGACAGATGATGTCATAGTCAATTACCTGCCATCTTAATTTTTGATTATATTTCATACAGGTCTATAACATATTCTGAACTCTCTCTAACCTTCCTATACTCATCAATGACACTTAATCCCTACCAATCTCTCTCCCAGATTCCTAGCTTTCAGATTTGCTTTGCGAGGCAGTTAGCTGAAGCAGGGCCACCTGTGAATTAGAGCAATCCATTGGAACTGATGAACCCAATGGCTTCATCAGTGGGTAACACAGCTGAAGGCAGTGACTTTTCCACCCCTGAAGCCATCAGTAGCAGATAGTTCAATGAAGGGAAAGCCCACTGAGTCTCTGCTGCATCCACGCCTGACTGTTGATAGGTCGGTTCTAGGGCAAGAGCCAAAGGGGCACCCTCAGCTGCCATAAAATCATTCTTTCAATGGCTGTGTCTTGCCCAGAATATGACATTTGGTCACCCTTCTCCTTACCACCAGGTTCTTACAGTTCTTCACCAGCGTTCCCTGAACATTAGCGTGATGGTATACATGTCTTACTTACGGCTGAACACTCACATGCCACTTACTGTCAGCACTGTCAACAGCAGTGAGTCTCTGTCTTGATCTCTGACTAAGGCTTGAGAGTAGGATCTGTCTATTGGTAAAAACACAAAAATTTAGGAGGCAGCATGATGCTATGTCTATTTAGCGAAATGGAATCCATTTCTTGTATCCTTTACCCCTCCCTAATTTAACCACTTGATTTGATTTGGTTTGGTTTGATTCCCAGTATTCCCAGTCCTGACTCTCATCTTACCTGTGTTCTACTATTCATTTCCGTTCAAGCAACTCCCTTCCAATGGCCTTTTCAAACTTGCCTAACTTCCACGGGTGCTCCAAGCCGAACACAAGGTTAGAGCTATGAGGCTAGGATTCGTACACGAGGGAGAGCATGCGGTGTTTGTTTTTCTGTGGCTGGGTGACTCCCACTTAATCTAAAAAAAAAAAATTCATATCCTTCTACCTGGTTGCAAATTTCCTTTTTCTGTTGCAGGCAGATAATTTTGTATTGTACCATATTTTCCTTTCCATTCTGTAGTTCTTAGATATCTACATTGATTCTGATTCTTAGCCTTTGTGACCAGAGCAGTAGCAAGCATGGGTGAGCAAGCATCTTTCCACCAACAGGGAATACAGGTTCTTCTTTCCCACATCCTCGCCAGCATCTGTTGTCTTTTCATTTCTTTTCTCTGCTTAAAAACTATTTTTTTTTTTTTTGGACAAGGTCTTAACTAAGTAATCCTGGCTGTCCTGGAACTTGCTATCTTCTAAACTAACCTCAAGATAAACCTCAGACTTAAAGAGTTTCACCCACTGTTGCCTCCTGAGCACTGGCATTAAAGGCACGCCCCACCCGTCCCCACACACTTAACTTCTTTGCAATTACTACACCAACTGAGTGCAATAGAACCTCAGAGCAGCCTCAGTCTGCATCTCTGATGCCTAATGATGTTGAGTGCTTCTTAAATTGTCTAGTGGCGATTTTCACTCCTTCTTTGGCAAATTCTCTGTTTGGTTATATAGCAGGCTTTCTTTGTCGAGAAGTCCTATGGAAACTGAAATGGTGACCCAGAGTGAGTTTAATCTTGCCCATCACATTCTAGAATAGCACAGGAAATCTCACATGGTCATTTCTTCAGCACATTGAGGGTTACCCTGGCCTCAAGGATCTGAGACTTAGGAAACACTTAATCATTTAATTAGGGACACAGAAGTCCCTCCCTCACCAAGTTTACAACTGTGATTGTAATAATAATAATAATAATAATGATAATAATAATAGTAATAATAATAAACCCTTACTCTTCATCAATAGTCATGATACCTCAGAATACCTGCTCTCCCTGTGATACTATTTGGTGTTAAGGAAAATTCTGTTCCCAAAATAGTCACAACATTTTTTTCCAGAAATTTTTATTTATTTATTTTTTACATATTTACTTTGCATCTTTATTGAAAATCCCCTCCTCCTTTCTTCCCATTACTACCCTCACATATCCCTCCTCAGTACCCCTTTCTCTTTTCAGCAGAGAAGGGGAAGCTCCCCATGAGTACCAAACTGCCCTGGCCCATAAAGTCAAGCAGAACTAAGCATACCCTCTCCACTGAGGCCAGACAAGGCAGCCCAGCTAGGGGAAGGAGATTCAATGGCAGGCAAGAGAGTCAGAGACAGCCCCTGCTCCAATTGTTAAGAGACCCACATGAAGATAAAGCCACACATCTGTTACAAATGTGTACAGGGGGGCCTGGACCCAGCTCCTGTATGCTCTTTGGTTGGTGGTTCAGTCTCTGTGAGCCCCTATGGCCCCAGGTTAGTTGACTCTGTAGGTCTTCTTGTGATGTTCTTGACTCCTCTGGGTCTTTCAATCCTTCCACAAGTCTCCCTGAGCTTAGCCTAATGTTTTGGCTGTGGGTCTCTGGATCTTTTTTCATCAGCTGCTGGATGAAGCCTCTCAGAGGACAGTTATGTTAGGCTCCTGTCTGCAAGCACAGCAGAGTATCATTAATAGTGTCAGAGGTTGGCTCTCTCCCATGGGATGGACCTTAAGTTGGGCCAGTCATTGGGTGGCTGTTCCCTCAATCTCTTGCTCCATCTTTATCCCTGCACATCTTTTAGACAGGACAAATTTTGGGTTGAATGTTTTGTGGGTGTGTAGCTGTTCCCTTCCCTCCATGGGAAGTCCTGCCTGGCTACAGGAGGTGGCCACTTCAGTCTTCAGATCCCCACCTACTAGGCGTCTCAGCTGGGTTGCTGGAATAAACTCCCAGGAGCTTCCCTTGTTCCTGGTCTCCAGCTTGTCCCAGAGATGCCCCCACTCCGATTTCTGTTCTCTCTCCCAGCCCTCTTCCCCCGTGATCTTCCCATACCTGATTCCCACCTTTGCTCCTTCCCTCACCCCATCTCGCACCCAGTTTTCTTCCTCCATTCACTTCCAGTGCCTATTTTATATCCCCTTCTAAGTGAGATTCAAGCATCCTCCTTGGGGCCTTCCTGTTACTCAGTCTCCTTGGGTCTGTATACTGTAGCATGGTTATCCTGTAATTTATGGATGATATCCACTTATTAGTGAGTATATACCATGCATGTCCTTTTGGGTCTGAGTTACCTCACTCAGGTTGATATTTTCTAGTTCTATCCATTTGTTTGCAAATTCTATGACGTCATTGTTTTTAATAGCACTAAATCCTGATTAGTATTCCCTTGTGTAGATGGACCACATTTTCTGTGTCCATTCTTCAGTTGAGAGACATCTAGGTTGTTTCCAGTTTGGGGCCATTACGAATAAAGCTGCTATGAACATAACTGAGCCTGTGTCATTGTGGTATAGTGGGGCATCTTTTCGGTATGTACCCAGGAGTGATATGGCTAGGTCCTAAGATAGAACTAATCTCAATTTTCTGGGAAATTGCCAAATTGATTCCTCAATTTGTTTTTTTTTTTTAAGAGATTTGAAGGTTTTGTCATACAGATCTTTCACTTGCTTGGTTAGAATTACACCAAGATATTTTATATTATTTGTGGCTAATTTAAAGGATATCGTTTCCCTAATTTTTTTATTGGCCAATTTATCATTTATATAAAGGAGGGTTACTGATTTTTTTTTGTGGTAGTTTTGTATTCGGCCACAATGCTAAAGGTGTTTATCAGCTGTGGGAGTTCCCTGGTAGAATTTTGGGGATCACATATGTATAGTATCATGTCATCTGTGAATACTGATACTTTGACTTCCTGCTTTCATTTTCTATCCCTTTGGTCTCTTTTGGTTGTCTTATTGCTCTAGCTAGAATTTCAAGTACTATGTTGAATAGATATGGAGTGAGGAGACAGTCTTTTCTTGTCCCTAATTCTAGTAGAACTGCTTTAAGTTTCTTGTCCATTTAATGATGTAGGCTATTCTTTGTATTTCCTCAGGATTCTTGTTATGTCTTCCTTTTCATTTCTGATTTTGTTGATTTGCATACTGTCTCTTTGTCTTTTAGTTAGTTTGGCTATGGGTTTGTCTGTCTTGCTGATTTTCACAAAGAACTAGCTCTTGGTTTTGTTGATTGTTTGTATTGTTCTCTTTGTTTCTAATTGGTTGATTTCACCCCTGCCATTGATCATTTTTTGACGTCTATTCCTCTTGAGTGTGTTTGCTTATTTTTGTTCGAGAGCTTTCAGGTTGCTGTTAAGTTGTTAATATGAGATCCCTCCAATTTCTTTATGCATGCATTTAATACTATGAACTTTCTCTTAGCACTGTTTTCATTGTGTCCCATAAGACAGAAATTTTTTGATCTCATAAGTTTATCAAGAGCCTTGACATACCCCAAAAATATATAGTCTATTTCTTCCCTTCTTGAAGAAAGGTACACTCTTGAACTCTTAAATCACTAAAATACAGAAGAGGTGATTTTATTTGACTTTCAAAGCTAATTATAAATTGAACACAGTTTCATTTGGCTTTTGCGGGGCATAGAATCTTATTAGAAAATCAGTAACCCTTGAGGAAACTTAAACCAACCAACACCAAGAGACTAGCTGTAGAGGAAAATACAGAGAAAAAGAGATGATTTCAGGTAAAGCCAAATACACACTTCTGATCAGGAGTTATGGGATTTTTTGGATGACTCCAAGCTGTAAACTTTGAGTCTTTCAGCTGAACCCCAACTCCAGGGAGTGGAGAGATGCTGTGTCTTTCCCAAAGTTCTGACATGTAAATGTGACAAGTTATGACACCCCCCCCCATGTTGGTGTAATTTGCTATGCAGTCATAGTCACTAGAACAAAGTCAAGAATTTATGTCTTGCACTCGTAGCTTATATAGACCTAGTGGCTCGATCCTGCATCTCAATATTGGGCCAGAAATGGCTTCTATAACATTTGGAGTTATCCAGGTTCTGTAAAGTTCATAAAAAGGCCAGTTCTCTGTACATAAATGGATATATCATCCTTTACTTTTGAATCGGAAAGTGCTATGGAAAGAGGAATCATTCATAACTGTGGTCAGATAACTAGCTAAGCAGTAACAAGAAGTCGGTAGTGCCTATGTAAAGAAAAAGGAACATTTTTTTTTTTCCTAAAGAATGGAAAGGTTCTAATGAAATTACAAAGGTTGCAATGAAATGTGTCGGATTTATGTGATTGTAAGAAAACAAAAACCTAAAAAATATTTTCTCTTGGCACTTACAAATTCTAAAATTTATTTGGAAAGGTAAATAGAAGATTTTATAAAATTGTTGAAAACACTGTGTCATCCCGGGTTCTATCAGAAGACTGAGGCCAGATAATAACTTCCACAAGACTATTTTAATCTTAAGACTTATTAGCCATAAACACAGAGAAGAAAGAGGTTACCCAGTAAGAAGTAGTAAGAAAGAAAAAATGAAAAAAATTACAGGCAATAATCCACAGATCAGGAAAAGGTACTCACCTTTTCCAAGGCTAGATCACAGGCCCCATTGAAGCATAATTATGGTCCACTTTGAAGCAATCACTGTGGTGGGGCACCAGTGGAAAGTACTTGAAATCAGAATTCTAAACTGCTGGGTAAAACCCTGGACTCTTGAGAGCTGCTACTACCATGTGTAGCACAAACAAGGACCGGGAGAACCTTTCCAATGTCTATGTAGCATTTTCCACCCACAGAATGGTAAGCAGCCTGGCAGTGATGGCTCACACCTTTATCCCAGCACTAAGGAGGCAGAATCAGTTAGATCTCTGAGTTCAAGGCCAGTCTGGTCTGCAGAGCAAGTTCTAAAGGAGCCGGAGCTACACAGAGAAACCCTGCCTCAAAAAAAGCAAACAACAAACACGCCCCAAATAAACAACAACAACAAATAACAAACAACACACAAAAATGGCAAAGGACGATATTCAAAAGATCCAAGTTTTCCCCAAGCATTCAATAAAGTGTGAATTTGGAGATGAGAAGTAATGAATTCCGTTCATCCATGTGATTTGAAACATTATGACCTGATATTAAAATGTATTTCAAAACTCTAATATTGAAAACAGCCGGAGAGTGGTACAAGACTGATTAGTGGAGAGGACTGACGGTAAAATGTTCAGAAATAGATTCTATGTGTGTGTGTTTGTGTGCCTGTGTGTGCATGTGTATGCACATGTATGTGTGCATATGATGTGCCTATATATGTTTGTGTGCATGTGTGCTTGTGTGTGTGCATGTGTGCATGCATGTGTGTTCATGTAGCATGTATGTGTGCATGGGTGTGTGTATATGTTTGTGTGCATGTGTGTGTGCAGTGTGTGTGCATGTGTGCATGTATGTATGTGTGCATGTATGCATGCATGTGTATGTGATTGTGTGTGTATGCATGTGTGTATGTGTGCATGTGTGTGTGCATGTGAGTGTGCATGTGTATGTATGTGTGCTTATATATATGTGTGTGTAATATATTCAAACATGGATGCTCATAAACACAAAACTTAGCCTATGAAAAGATACCATCTAAAATAATCAGATAACTAAGTTGTTTCTTTTGTTGTTGTTGTTGTTTTGTTTTGTTTTTCCGAGACAGGGTTTCTCTGTGTAGTCCTAGTTGTCCTGGAACTCACTCTGTAGACCAGGCTGGCCCCGAACTCAGAAATCTGCCTGCCTCTGCCTCCCAAGTGCTGGGATTAAAGGCATGCACCACCACCGCCCGGCATAAGTTGTCTCTTATACAGGACATTAACACCAAGTCAGATTCTCATTTCAAACCATATATTGAAGCAAAGCTCAGACAGATTTTAAAATGGAAATTTCTAAAAGCTCCAAGTTCTAGTCCCCGAAATCCCTCATAGCTACCAGTCCCAGATCACTTGTCACCATCCACGACAATAAGCAGGGCTCTGATGAGAAGAGTCCTCTCCTGATTGCCTCGAAGAAGCTGAATCTGGAAACCAAGGCCTCTACCACATTTCCAACAAGAAAGATGGATGGGGGCTGATACAGGATAACACCAATGCTGACTACAGGGGCCGCAAAGCACTGCAAAGGAGCATGCAACAGGAGGGTTGCTGTAATGCTAAGTTATGAGAATGCATAGTGCGAACTCCAAAGACTGCACCAAGCAAACACCTCCATGCTGCAAACACTAGGAATGACCATGCCCTCTGCAAGCAATCTTGGCTGACAAAGCCAGCTGGAAATAACCAGAGGAGAGCGATAGACTGCATTTTGATAAACTCCTGCAATAAGAGAAATTCTATGACAGTAGTAATTAAGACAACAGACTCTAGTTACACATTCCAATCTGAATCTTCCATTTCTTACCTTTCCAGGCTTGAGTGAGTCCTAAGAGAGCATCATACAAAGCTTGTTCTGAGCTTTAATCAGGGTGCTACGTTAATGAACTGAGTCTGTAGTGTCAGGCACACAGTGCCGATGAAAATTAACTATTAGTATTTTCATTTAATAGAGTACCGTGTAACCATTAAATTGTGTCTTGACAGTTCATCTGGTAAGACAGGAACATGCTTACAATGTGTCATCAATGGAGGAGGGAAGGGTATAAAATGTTATGTAAATTTTATGAGACAAATTAAGAAGAGAATCGTAATACACATATAAAAGCCAGGACAATGTACACTAACATGTTAGCAGCGTTATCTCTAGATTATTTTCTGTACTCCCCTACAGCGAATGCCTATTTTGAAAAAATTTTAAATATCATATATAAAAATGTAATCATGGCTGAAAATGCATTTGACTCTCTCCTCCTCGAGCACCTCCTATGCTCACGCATGACATCAAGAAAACCTCATTTTATTCTGCTAAAGTTGTAACTTATCTTACATTTCCAACACATTCTTGCCCATAGCTTCTCAAGGGATCATTTCTCCTTCATCCGTTTCCTTGCCTCTTGGCAGACAGAATTATCAGGAGGGCTTGGGAAGAATGTACTTTTGGGGTGTAGTTGTTTCAATGCTAGTCTCACGTGGTGTTTGATTAGTTTCACAACCCTGATAGGACTGAAGGTGAAAGTTAAATTTCGGTGGATTTATTAATAGTCAGAAGGCGTTTTTCTTCTATTAGAAATTATAGTTTGGCATCCATTGTGTGTCTAAGTATTTACCACTCTCATCACCTAAAGGAAAAATATCCAGCGATAATGATGGTCAGATGGTGGAACGCCAAGAGCAGAGAAGATGATTAACAAATACCCAATAAAACAGAACTAAGGGAGATGCAAAATTACCACACTGAATTTAAATTGTTCTTTCACTGTTAAAATGTCAGTATTTCACTGTATGCAAAGGAAGGGCTATCATAAAAGTCTGCCCAGGGAACTGGGGTGGGGGTATCTTTAATGTTAGTAAGATAGTTTTCTACAAAGTACCTTTGACAGTAGCAGTTAGAGACTCTGCTTTATAGTGAAGGCACTTTATCGTGGAGACTCTTTTTTATCATGAAAACTCCTACATACGATGCTTATCCTCTGAGAGTTGCACTCTCAATGATCCACTCCCTTGCAGACTGATTCACGCTCATCACTGTCAGAGTCTCCGGTCCTTCATCATCTACCTGTACCCGTTTGGTTTAATACACTAGCACAAAGAACACAAGTTCTAGGTTTTTTTTTTTTTTCAGGAAAGTTTAAGTTAGGTACTGAGAGCCAGTGAGCCATAACCAAGAAGACAGGTCCTCAGGAGCCCGAGAACCTCCCATTCACATGCACAGGCATCCTTAACCTCATGATCCGGGCTGGCTGGTGAATATCTAGCCAACACAGCTATATTCTGGGTAGTGTAGAGGCACGTTGTCTGTGTTGCTTTGCTTTAGCAAACAGCAGACCTTCTAGAGGTGGCTCGTGGAAATTCTTTTGTAGCTGTGCTGGCTGCCTTTTGCCATATCGAGAATTAAACCAAAACATAGTAGATTAAAGCAACAAACATTGATCGTCTCAATGTTTCTTGTTGGGCAGCAAACCACATAAAAGTTGGCTGGATACTCACAGCTCCAGGTTTCTCTCACTCCTGCAATTAATTAGTTTACATGGTCTCTAGTCATTCAAAGGCTCACCTTCCCAGGCTCTGAACTCGTTTACAGAGCTGTTGGCAAGCTTCTGTTCCCTGCTAGCTGCTGGATGAAGACAAACATTTTCTTGCAACATAGATCTCTTCGTAAAGTTGATCCCATCATGGCTTCTTCTCCCTAAGCATCAAGTGAAAGAAAGGAAATCTCTTCACAACCCACCGTTGAGAGTGCCATCCTCTCATTCTCATCTACTGTATTCAGTGGAAGTGATTTACTAAGTTCAGCCCATGCTCAAGAAAAAGATGTGTCTGGGAAGATGAAGACTGAGAGGAAATGTCCACCGGGGACCAACCTGCCAATCACAGGATCTCATTACCCAAAGCACGGCTTCACATACTGCTAGTGAGCCTGAGTGCTTGGTAACATTCTCCTCTAAGACAAAGAGCTCCATCTTGGAGAAAAGCTTGTACAGCTATATGATGTCCAAAGAAGTGCTTCTCAACCTGTGAGTCATGAGCCCTGTGGGAGTCAAACAATTCTTTCACAGGGGTCGCATATCAGATAACCTTACGTATTAGATATTTACATTACAATTCATAACAGTAGCAAAATTACAGTTCTGAAGTAGTAACAAAAGTAACTTTGTGGTTGAGGGGGATCATGATAGTATGAGGCACTACTGTATCAAAGGGTGGCAGCATTAACAAGCTTGAGAATGGCTGTAGAGGGAGGTGAAACACATCCCACCCTATCCTGTCATGGCTTCTCTCTGAGCATCAAGTGAAAGAAAGAAAACCAAGACGAAAGCCAAAATCGCTTCACAACCCATCGTTGGGAGGCTACAGGGAAGCTTCTCGAGCTCGTGGGGTAAGCAACACAAAGGCTCCATGAAGTCCCCCAAATAGATCAGATTTACTAGGCCACACTCCTGCAGGTGGATATAAGCACTAAGGACTGTTGAGAGACGCTCCCAAACAAGCTGGGCTGCCTAGAAAAGGATCAGACCAGCAAGCCACCTGGAAGAGGCAGCTATCAGCCAAACTACCTGGAAGAGGCTCAGCTTATCTGAGCTGCCTAGCAGAGACACTCTCTAACCTGCCAAGCCTTCAAATTGTGCAATGTGCTCTAGGGTTCCAGAATTCATGATTTGCTGCCCGTGTTGGGGTGGGCTTCGGTGATACTGCTGTCTTTGAGGTTTTTTTCCGCTCTTAGAAGTAGCACCCATACTTCAGTATATAACCATAGGAAATTTTTCCCTCCGAGTTATGCTTTGGTGGTAAACTTATGGTGGTCTCTCATTGGTTCCCTGCCTAGGGTAAGCACACAGTTGTTCATGTCTCCCAAGGAATAGTATCGAACAACACTGGGGAATGTTGTTCTGAGTTACTAAGTGAGAACAGAGAAAAATCTATCTGGATGCAGCTAACAAACCCTCTATGCTTTTCTCGATGGCACTTCAACAGACTCTCCAATCTCCTTTTCCTCTTTCCACTCTTCTTACTCTTGAAGTAAAGTCTTCATTTTACAGCCCTGGTTGGATACAAATCAACACAAATCTCCATAGCTGTCATTGTTGGGTAAGACTATTGGACCTAGCAGTGCTCATCTTGACTCAGACTTACAAGGACATGCAAAAGTGAGAAGCTTCTCTTAGTCTCTAGAGTCTGTGTTCCTCATGTAAAGTAGTGTCAGAACAATTGTTCCTTATGAAATCTCTTTCTTTTTGTTTATGTAGTGACTGCCTTTACAAGAACACTCAACAAACCACTCCTGGAGATAATACTGTCCAGATTCAACAGATGTCCTTCCTGCATACATCCTCAAAAATCATCCTGAGAAAAGAATCGTGCTGAAGAATCACACAAAGGCATGCCAAGGACAGCCCTAGGACAGACATGTGAGGAGCTGGGGTGTATTATCTGTTTGCTTTATCCAGACCAATGGAAACCCAACACTCATGTGGTACTCCATATCCTGACTGGTGATTTTAAGATGACAAAATTCCTCATGGAGGAGGATTGGAGGAGTGTGGCTGGTGGCTTTTTCTTGCCCCTTTAAAATTCACCGTCACTTAAAAGCACAAATACAAGTGGCTTGGATCCAGGCAAGGCACCATTTTTCCCAGCAGCTGGTAATGTTACAGAAAAAGAGGGGCTTAGATCCCATTGTTAGGGAGTTCTCTACTTCCTGACACTTGATGCTTCTAAGTCACCTGCTTTCTCAAGTCAGAGACGAGCGGTAGCCTCCCAATCGCCATTGGTTCAACTCATTTATTTACTAAATCTATTGAATGCTCACAGTAGTCAGAGCCTTTGAGTCTTGTTTTTTATTAAAGGTGTGTGTGTGTGTGTGTGTGTGTGTGTGTGTGTGTGTGTGTGTCACATGTGAGCAGTTGCCTAAGGAAGTGTGAAGAGGTGAAGAGGGTGTTGGAGTCCCTGGAGTGGCAGACACTTGTGAGAACTCATGTCCTTTACAAGAGTAGCATTTGCTTCTAACTGCTGAGCCATCTCTCCAGCTCCAGCACCAGAGTCTTTGAGGGTTAGTTAGTGAGCAAGGTTAACATGACTGACCAGGCTCCTGCTCTCAGAAAATTTGAAAATGATGGGGAAAATTGCCCAACTTTAGAAGCAGTGATTACAGACTAGATGTTCTGAGTAAGGGCTAGGGAACGGTTAACATGGTCTTAAAAGAGAAGAGAGAAACACATAGAACAAAGAGCAAGGTTTTCCTGTTCTTTCACATCCTCCAAATTCTTCTTCTTCTTCTTCTTCTTCTTCTTCTTCTTCTTCTTCTTCTTCTTCTTCTTCTTCTTCTTCTTCTTCTTCTTCTTCTTCTTTTTGTTGAGATTTATTTATTTATTTTATGTATATGAGTACACTGTAGCTATCTTCAGACACACCAGAAGAGGGTACTGGATCCCATTACAGATGGTTGTGAGCCACCCATGTGTTTGCTGGGAATTGAAATCGGGACCTCTGGAAGAGCAGTCAGTGCTCTTAACCGCTGAGCCATCTCCCCAGCTCCCTCCTCCAAATTTTTACCCTACCTATGGTGTTTTGTTTGTTGTGTGTGTGTGTTTTCCTCTGTGCTTTCTAGTCCTCCCTGTTCACTACTGTGAAGTAGTCCGACCTCATCAGGCCTTTCCACCAGGAAGCTGTCACTCATTCATTCCATCAGTCAGTCGGTCAGTCACTGTGAAGTAGTTTCTGTTTTTCTACCATTTCTATTTTAGCTATTGCTTGACATTCTTCTAACGCCATAATACAATCCTTTGTGAAAATAGCTTGAGATACAAGTTGACACTTGAAGGATTATATAGGACAGTAGTTGAACTTATTTTATTATTTTATTTTTTTTTGAGCTTAGATCCCACCAGCCATTTGGTGCGTGACCTGTCGCAAGTTATCTGTCCACCCACACTTGCTTTCCCATTACGAACTGGAAATTGATAGCTCCAGAGAAGTCTGTGGCTAACGGGGTGCCTGTGAAATCTGACACGTGTCTTGAAAAGCTTGTTATGTGATTTAAATTCATTACTACTGATATCAATCAGCCTCCTTTCCTGATACATTATTCATTTCAGTTAATTAATATAATTAGTAGATCTCAGCAATTTTGTCTTTCACAATGAGCGTAGCACCTCTTTTGTCTGTGTCCCTCTTTTTTTTTCTCCCTTGTTGGCATTTAGCCAGTTATTTACGACAATCAACACAAATTCTTCACTCAAGGGAGAAAAGGTAGTACACGAATTATCATCAGTCACCAAACAGATTCCTTTACCTTTAAGAAAAAATATCTCCCACTAATGATTTCGACTCTCTGCCACACTTGAGTGCAATGGTTGTTGAGAATTGTTCTTGCCAGTTTCTGCTGCTAGAAAGCCAAAAGTCCGGATTTCATGCCTCATGCAATAATTTATTCACATGGGACTGGTCACCAGAATAGACTGAAGATTCTATTCAGTGGTAGGCTTCAGTACAGACGTGGCCTAAAGTGGTTTCAAAGTGTGACTTGGCATGTAAACCAAAGTCAACTTTGAATACTCTCTCTTGCTTCCTCTTGCTGTGTTATCCCAGGAATCTCATGTTGTCATAGGACTCATTTATTCTCAGCTCTCTCTCCTGCCTGTTCTTTTCAGTTTCCTACAAAGGTTCATCTGTCCGTATAAATGCCCACCATCTTTGAATGGTAGCAGAGTGAGCTCACTTGCTTGTATCCAGTGCTTTGGTTGTGGCTGCGACGTTTGTCAGGGCTGTTTGCCCATCTCTGCTTGAAACCTTCAGAAATCAAAAGTTCATAACACTAGGAAATAACCAATTTCCTTAATCTTTTGATCACGCTGATTCAAGTTGTTTAATAAAAACCTGCTGACTGTTCATTTCCATCTCTGTTCACTTGTTTATTGAGGATGAGAAAATTAGAAAGACTATTTAGGGAACGTGGTAAGGGTTTGCAAAGAAAGGAGAAAAAGTATGTAGAGAAGCACAAAAGCCAAGCAGAGGTTAGCAGGGGCAGATGACTTCACCCCCTCTGCTGTGGTCTGAATGTTCATCGGTTACAAACCTCAGTGTGTGGAGTGATGGTCCTGGGGGTGGACCATTGAGGAAAGTGGGTAAATCTTGAGACCTTGACTTCAAAGTTTGGATTAATGACCTCATAAAATAGATCCTGTGGCATCTTTTTTAATCCCTTTTACCATGTGAAGACTCAAAGGGAACTATCTATGAATCAGAAAAATTTGCCTTCAATAGACGGCACATTGGCTGGCACCTTGATTATGTGTCAGCCTGCAGAAACCTAAAATCGAGCTACTGTTGTTTCTAATCTATGTTGTCTGTGCTGCTTTGTCATGGCAACTGAAATGAACTAGGATAACTTTGACTGTCTTTTTTCTGTCTTAGAGTATTCTTCAACTTTTGCTGCCAATGCCCTTCTTCAAGCCCTGTAGTACAGACATTACAACTTAGTACCTTCAATTGATTATGTTTTTATATCCTTTTAGTCATGCTAAGTGATCCCCACCATAATGCTATTCTCCAGCTCTGCCTGGTTTTGGTTGCCACCTCCTTCCAGAAATAATGAGAAGGAGTTCTAGTCCCTTCAGGTGGAGCACACACAAACTGTGTCCCAGTCACCCACGTCTTTGTTTAGAATGGAGACCACTGGAATGCTATCTATATGGTTTGTCTTCTCTTTTTCTGGAAATTTTATTTATTCTTATTTTATGTGTATGAATATTTTGTCTGCACACATCAGCACACCACCTGCAAAGGCCAGATGGGGGCGTCAGGTCTGTCATCTGAGACAAGAGTTACAGATGATTGGGAGCTGCTAGGTGGGTGCTGGGAACTGAACCTGGGTCCTCTGGAAAAGCAGCCAGTGTTCTAAACCATGTAGTCACCTCTCTAGCCCTTTGCTTTTCTTTGTAAATCATAGTCAGTTGCTTTAAGGGTTGAGAACCACAAAGGTAACTAAAGCTTTCACTCTCCCCTGTCTCCTGTGAGGAAGTTTCCCCTCTTGCTCTTCGCTAACTCTCCAGCATGGAAGAGCGTGAACAAAATCCACAGTGACCCCACACACAAATGCACAGTCTCCCCTTGGTGGCAATTCTTTTTCTTGGATGACATCCCCCCAACCTCCTTCCTTTTGCCTGACCATGGACTCAAACTAACAAGCCAAAGTAGAAAGAAGCTGAAATCCTGCTCCATATCTTTTGTAATGTGAGATAACTAATCAAGGGCTGGGCTGTTTCTCGAATGGTTGTTCTGTAAAATAACCCATTTTGCTTACTGCTCAAACCAATGGAGTTTGGTTTGAACAGCAACTCAATGGAGTTTGATGGTAGAGGTGAAAACATCTCAATGGTATTTTGTTCACCTCACCCCGCCCCCCAATGGAGAAACATTTTAGGGGTGGAGGACACTGTGAGGAGAGTTTTATTTTAAATTGTTGACATGAATGATCCTTATGACAGTAGGAAGCCTGAAGTCAGGATGGAGAAGAGTGTATCTGGGATATGTGTGGCTGGACCATGCTTTAGAAGAACAGGTGGGGAGCGTCATATGGGGTTTGAAAAAAGAGGTAAGACGAGATGCCTGGACAATTATTTTATACAATCCATGAACACTTGAAATACCAGAGAGAGGGAGAGCAAGAGAGCAGGCAACAATAAACCATGATGTGGAAGTATGAGCCAAATAAGCCCTTTGCTCCTCAACTTGTTTCCGGTTATGGTGTTTCCTCATAGCAATAGTAACCAAGACATTCTGTGAGAAGTCTACACACTGATTTACACAATGGCCACATCAGTTTTCACCCCAGCAGCACTGAATAAGAATTCCTTCCCGGGTTGGAGAGACGGCTCAGTGGGTAAGAGCACTGACTGCTCTTCCAGAAGTCATGAGTTCAATTCCCAGCAACCACACATGGCTCAAAACCATCTGTAATGGGATCCTATGTCCTCTTCTGGTGTTTGAAGACACCTACAGTGTGCTCATATACATAAAATAAATAAATAAATAAATTTTTTTAAAAAAGAATTCTTTAACTTTATTATGCTTACCAGCCTCTGTTTTGATGAGACATCCTTACTGTCTCAGGCAAGATTTCTGCTCGTGTTGTACAAGAGGCTGGTCAGTGCCTTTTCTGGCTTGTTTGTGGCTTTGTTACCTGTAAGAAGGTTTACCAGGAGGCATCCAGCAAATGTACCATGTGGCATACGATTGTAGATGTGGAGTCAGCCAATAGAATCTCAGTATCACTATCACCATTCCAAATTTCAAGCTAGACACTAGTGGTCTAAAGTTGTTTCCTCATATCAATTGGCATATCTAATAGGACGGGGAGCCCTGATTAATGAGTCTGGAAAACCTTTAGCCAACCTGCCGGCGGCTTCTGTCTTGGCCAGTCCTAATGCTACCCAGATGCTGAAGCAGCTTTCCTCAGTTCCCTTTATCTCCAGTCATGTCACACTTCAGTTCTGGCTTCACATAACCTTGAGGCGTCTTGTAAACGTGACTTTGGTCTATAGAGACAACAACAACAATAGAAAAAATGACCCTGCTGAGAATGCCAATCAAAATTCCTGATATGCTGTCCTCCGCTAACCTCCCGGTACTCTGTACTCATTAGCCACTCAGACCAGATCCTTTCAGATTCACTCACACAACTCTGGATTTAGTGATTTCTGTTTTGATAATATATTGCCAAAGCTTGTTATGTGAACGTCATTTCTCCTTGTTCCAAAGGCTGCCCAGTGCCTTTCAGCCAATAATATTTCATTGTACTCTCCAAAATCCTGTCTATTCTGAGATAGGCGTGGCTTATTCCACTATGATTTTTCTCTGTCATTTATCTGTAGGGTCTGGCAAACAGCTTGGACTTGTGATTGCTAACTAAAGATAGGTGGGCTATATTACCAGTTAGATCATAATGAGGGAGAAATAACTCCTGGCCTTAAAAACGCAGGTAGTAAGGAAGCTCAAGGTATCTTCAAGGTGATTGTGGAAATAACGAATAGTAGAAACCATTTGCTAACTAGGGAATGCTAGAAGTTTCTTGGTACCCAAGACACAGTAAATACTACTGCAAAGAAGCTGAGCAGCCACCATCATCAGAACTGGAAGAGGTGTGAGCAGAGCCCACAACATGGCTCCTAGAACACAAAGAAACATTGATAGAGCATGTGGCTGTAAATGTATTTCCCTGGCGCATGCAGCAAACATACAGGTGTAATTGGTATCGTCACTTCCAGGAATGTAAACTATGTAGGTGGACCTTAGGCAGATACAGGTTCATTTATTCACTTACTTACTTATTTTGTGTTGAGTCAGAGCCACTTGTGGCCTAGGTGGACCTGGAACTTGCTATGCAGCTGAGGATGCCCTTGAACTCTGACCCTGAAGCCTGCACCTCCCCATGCTGGGATTAGAGGTGTGCACCACACCTGTGTGTGAAGCTTCTTGAGTTTATGTGCCTGGCCATGTGAGTGCTGAGGTTGTGCGCCTGCTTCTTCCAGTTCAAACACTGTGACTTTGAATGTGTCTTAAAATTAATGTAAAAGTAACAGAAAACTGGGAGAGGTGTGTTACTGGCAGGAAAGCCAGAGATCCTAGTTGAACTCTGTCAAACTTCCTGGATATGAGCCTCCCACAAGGTGATGATTTCAGGAAGGAGGGTCTTTTGATCCCTCCACACTGGACCTGTCTCTCAGTGTTTCCCAGATGTTCATGACTCCAGTCTTTTGAAAACTACAAACCAAGTGTTTTATAAAATGCCTTTGAGTTTGAGTCCAGCTGGGCTTTCCTCATAGTTTAACACAGCTGATCCGTTTTGAGTAGGATTTGAGAGGTACTGTTTCGCTCATTACATCTTCTCAGGCAATATGAGGCTTTACTTGGTGTCTTAGGGTTTTACTGCTGTGAACAGACACCATGACCAAGGCAACTCTTATAAAGACAACATTTAATTGGAGCTGACTTACATTACAGGTTCAGAGGTTCAGTCCATTATCATCAAGGCAGGAACATGGCAGCATCCAGGCAGGAATGGTGCAGGAGGAGCTGAGAGTTCTATGTCTTCACCTGAAGGCTGCTAGCAGAAGACTGACTTCCAGGCAGCTAGGATGAGGGTCTTAAAGCCCACACCCACAGTGACACACCTACTCTAACAGGGCTATGCCTTCTAATAGTGCCACTCTCTGGGTCAAGCTTATACAAACCATTAAACTTGGCTTTATTGGTTATTCTAACTTCGATCAAACCTGAGATGGTCCAGAGAGACCAAAGTCTTGACAATACAAGCACTTGCTCCTTTCAGTGTATTGCTGGTCCCAGGAAAGGGTAAGGAATATGTGCACAGGGGCTGGAGAGATGGCTCAGTGGTTAAGAGCTCTGACTGCTCTTCCAGAGGTCCTGAGTTCAATTCCCAGCAACCACATGGTAGCTCATAACCATCTGAAATGGGATCTGATGTCTGATGCCCTCTCTCTTCTGGTGTGTCTGAAGATAGCTACAGTGTACTCATAAATAAAAGAAATGAATCTTTAAAAAAGGAAAGCGTGCACATATACCCTCTTCTGTATTTTATCTCCTACACATGAAATCATCATACTTACTCTAATTTAGCCCTGTGTAGCACAGCGTAGTTCACTTGGATTGTGTCCTTGCCGCATCATAAGTCCGTTCTGAGACCATCGGATTCCTGTCTCTCAAAATTGCAGTTCCTTTGCCCACTGAATCAGTTTTCCCTTCATGGAACCAGTCTTCCTTCCCTCTGTGTTCAGCTTCTATTCCCACCCCATAGGCACCTCCTTACCCTGTCCTAAGTGCACTGAGCCGTGTGTTGGCTTTTTCCCTAGTCTTTCTTGGTCTTCGATGCTCTTACTCTCTGAGCAACCATTAACAACATGTTCTGTCTTACCTCGTACTCAGACTGCTTTTTCTCTAATCTAATCTCACCCTATGGCCAACCTCACCATATTTTTCAGGTGTGACAATCATCACACATCATCATTCTCCATGGTCCCTTCTGTGCTCTGTCATCCCCTGATGGAATGCTGCAATTACCCTACTCGTTTGACATCAGCCTTGCTGATCCCGATGACTTGTTTTGAGAATAATTTATACAGGAAATACAGAGAGGGAAATAGAGGTTGGGAAGGAAGAGCTTCTCACGCTTATAAACTGAGATCATTTGCATGCCCACAAATTTATAAAAAACAAGGTGATTGTCACTGTGAAATCACTTAGGGACACTGTCTTCTCACTGAAGCATCCTTTCTGTCACCAGCCATTTCATGCTGAGTAGCAAAGCAGTCAATGGCCATGACCATTTTAGGGAGCTAGCTAAGAAGTTGAGTTGGAGTTATATTTGGTTTTGGTACAGGGAGACATGTATTATATAAGATACTTTGCTTTATCTTGCATTCGAGGGACTGTCCTTGCCCAGGTGAAACAAAGCTGTTTTGTTACAGCCAGTCACTAAACATTTGCAGTCAAAGGTCAAGACAACCAGCAGTTTAACACTGAAGGCAAATATCTTATTATGAAGAGCATTAATTTAGCTTACAGAATATACTATGAGCAGCTTATTCTGTGATACGTCTGGAGGGGAAGTGAGATCCACCCTTCTTGAGGATGCTGGTTGCCTTGATAAAAGCTGTTTTTCTCTACTATGTAGAATACTTACAGGATGTATGTGTGTATGTATGTATAAGTATCTCAACTTAGATTTTGTTTTGCTTGATGATGCAGTCTGACCTGCCTACTTAACACAGCCATAGAAGCTATGTGACGGAGACAATGCAAAGCAGACACAGAAAGTCTCGACACACTCCGACTTCAAAGATTACACCAAAATGTCGTTTCCCAATCACTTGTGGCCATCTCAAGAGAACAAGTGAGAACTATAGATTTCTGATTTGCATACATAAAAAATATATCTCCTTTTATTACACTTAAGTTTGTTTATTAAAGAAGCATAAGATATTCAGATGTAAAATGAAGCCCACCAGTGAGATGGAGTGGAGAACTATGCTTGCTGCCAGTCTTGATGACACAGCTTTGCTCCCCAGAACCTGCACAGTGAAAGGAGAGATCCAACCTTGGCTGTCCTCTGACCTCTATTCAAACACCATGGTGTACACATGCCCATACACACATACACACGTGGACACACACATAAACACATGGACACACACATATACACACATACACTAAATACATAAATGAATATAAAATTATTTATATTTAATAATATAAATTAATAAATAATTTAATAAAACAGGAAACATAAGACAAAAATGAGTGATAAAATATGTCATAGTTATGTTGGCAGTAAAAAATTAAAAATAAATTCATTTGTAAGATACAGTTAGGAGAGAAGAGTGAAGCCCATGAGTTTAGTGGGGGGAGAAAGAAAATTTCTTGCTGGTGTGACAAAATAGCTGACATTAATGAAGATAAAATCAAATCTATGATATTCCATGGCAATAAAAACAGAATGACAGCAGGCTAATGATATAATCACTTCAGAGAGAATCGAAGGTTGCCTTCTGCTTTTAAAAGATACTTGAGGGACTGAAGAGACAGCTCAGCAGTTAAGAGCACTGACTGTTCTTACAGAGGCCCTGAGTTCAATTCCCAGCAACCACACGGTGGCTCACAACCATCTGTAATGAGATCTGATGCCCTCTTCTGGTGTGTCTGAAGACAGCTATAGTGTACTCATATAAATAAATCTTTCAAAAATAACATACTTGAACTCCAATAAAAATTTTACTGCTCATGCACAAGGAGACTGGTGGCTGTTTCCCAGATTGCTGGCGTACTCCTAAAATTTTGTGCAACAAAGAGATGCAACATTAACATATGATTTTCTAAATTGGTAGTAATCAAAGCAAAATTTTAACCAACCTAACCATTGCTACACAAAGATGCTATGAATGTCTATGTTCCTCAAAGTATTTTGGGGATAGGACTATCCAATTCTGTTAGGTAGCTAGTTAGTGCAGAATCTAGTTATATACTAGTATATTATTAGTTATGCTAGTTAAGGCATCATTTGATTTTCCTGGAAGTGTGTATATGTCTTATTTGTAATGAAAGACAGCGGTGGTCACATTCCACTTTGTCTCCCATTGGACACAGGTCTGTGGAGTCAGGCCTGTGTTTTGTGGGTGAGATGTGATAAACCCATGTGATCGGATGGATTTTTGAATGAGTTGTAATGCTACAAATGGCGAGAAGCTGCAGGCTCCACAGCTGTCAGTAACCAGAGATAGACCGATGCTTACTTTGTTCCCTCCTTGCTTAGGTTTCCAGTCTTTTCCTGAACCCCTTTGTGCTGGTAATTCAACACTTAACAGCAGATGTCTGTTGCTGGAGAAACACTGTCTAAAGTGGTTTGTTTTTTCCCCTAAACATCATTTTCTAAAGCTGTGGTTAAGGTGTTGAGCAGAGAAAGGAGGTTCCACCATGCTCAGGGGGGGGGGGGGATAGAGGGGAGTTTAACTTGTCTTTGTGTAGCATGTGAAAGAATGGAATCCTTTGGTAAGGATTTTCTTTCATTCCCTAATTTTGCAACCATCTATGGACTCCCTTTCCTTCATATACACAATTGGCATTTTTCTCTGCTTGCTTTTCCTCTCTACATGGTGTGTTATGCTTCCTCTCTGATGTTTAGTACCTTTGCCCTGTTTTTGTTTGAACTTGCACTGCTTACCCACAATGCACTGCTTACCCACAATGCACATGTAACTGCAAAGCACAGCTTCAGGCCTGACTGCTGGACTCCTCCTGCTTCTTATCATTGGTTCATGGCCAGGCCTACAGTCACAAATCCACTCCTGTCTTGACTCAGGCTTTTGATTCTTATTGTCTCCTTGGCTGGTATTGTCATCATGCTCAGAACTCATCTGCCCAACACCATCTGCAAAATTGGCTGGGCCCTCCCTCCCTCATGCCTAAGCAAAGGTTCATGACATTACGGATGTGATCCATGTTTGTCAAAGTAGAGGTAGCTGCTTCTCATTGAGTGGGTGCATTATTGCCTGCTGCTTACAGTAGGTATTCACTCACGTGCTGACATCCTCAGTAAACCATAGCCAAGTACGTAGTACATATTAGCCACTAGGCAGACACTGAGAAGACAAAAAATTGTGTTGTAATGGCTTTGTCCATCAAGAGTTCTTTGTATCATTTTAGAGTCATGAGAGAGAGGAGCATTGAATGGTATCCACATTCTAGTGTCCATCAAGTGTCTTCTCCGGAATTATCGAGTAATGGGAACAGGGGTGTCAAATAATATTCACCTCCAGTGCTGCTCGTGGGTCAAATGGTATCATTTTCAAAGCATGTGTGTATGGGTACGTATGTGTGTGCCATGGTATTTGAATAGAGGTCAGAGGACAACCAAGGTGGGACAGGGGGTTTAGGTAATGCCAACATTTTAGAATTGCCTCTATTTTAATCCAAAACAAATATTTCTCCTTTGAGGAAATGAAGAGGCTAGGGTAACCAAGAAGCATCATGGGAAAGAGGAATGGTTCAAATGCCGTAATCCAGTGAGACCTGAGAGAGATCAGGCCAACCTAGAGCAGAAGTTCACTCCTATTCCTTTTTTTCTTTATTTTTTAAAAATTGTATTTAATCATTTTTTTTACACTCCAGATTTTATTCCCCTTCCTGTCTACCCTCTGATTGTTCCACTCTCATACCTCAAAAGACACCCCCAACCCTGCCCAGCTTCAGGCCTAGGTCAGGATCTGGCAAGCCTTAACAGGGAAACGAGAGAAGAAAAAAAGCAAGAACAACAGACCCTGGCTTTAGAGAATCAGCATTGCTGATAAGACTCAAAAAGGAGGATTCCAAAGGTTGAGCAGTAGCCACTCCTAGGAATTTCCTTCAGCAAACAGGCCTTTGACATCAGCTCTTGGTCACTTCGGAAAGACCCAATGACTCATCCCTGGACTCAGAAGGGAACAGAAAGGCATTGAGTTGCAGCACAAGAAAGGGACAGGATTCAGAATGACTCTTCTGGACAAATTCAAAATCTGTTGATCTCTGGGGCTGGAGAGATGGCTCAGTGGTTAAGAGCACACTGACTGCTCTTTCAGAGGTTCTGAGTTCAGTTCCCAGCAACCACCTGGTGGCTCACAACCGTCTGTAATGGGATCCGGTGCCCTCTTCTGGTGTATATAAAGAGAGTAATAGTGTACTCACATACATAAAGTAAATAAATAAATCTTTACAAGAAATATGTTGATCTCCTTGATTTCTTGTGTTGCCTACAACTCCTGACATTCCTGTTACATTTTAGTAAAGGAGACACACACTCAGTGTACAGAATACAGGCACGATGTTTTAAGTGCTTCCATGTGCCTGAGCCCTTAGCTCTACCCATCCTTGGTGTTCTTTACAATGAGTGTTAAGATTCCAGTTTTACAGAACTCAAAGTCAGAGAAAACATCTGCAGACTCTGCAAGATCCCAGGGGGAAAGCTTGCGTTTCAAGCTGGGTGTCTGACTCAGTAAGGCTCCTTCAAACCCTTCCTCGTGGGAGCTCTGCTTGTTTGAAATAGATTTTGAAGCAATCGGGTGCCCAGGAGACACCAACATGGGCACTTCAAGTTTTTATAGCTATTACTTACTCTGTCACCTCTAGCAGAGGCTCTAGGCTGTGGATGGGACCCTGGGGGATTGCTGGAAGTGCCACTCAATGACCTTGCCCACCTCAGATAATTCTCTTTTTTATAGTGTGTGTGTGTGTGTGTGTGTGTGTGTGTGTGTGTGTGTGTGCGCGTGTGCGCACGCGCGCGCACGCACAGAAATCTAGCTGACCTGAAGGACTGCTGCAGAGGGCATGGGGTTTTATTTTGACAAAGGTAGAAACAGGAATACATTCATTGCCAACACTTTTATTGTTTCGTGTCTGGCAAGAGACCTTCCCAGGATGCCACGAGTAGGCTCCTTGTTATAACCCTGAGGTTGTAAGGAGCACTTTATCTTAAACTGTACTTCTTGATTGATGCTGTGCCTCCCTGACTGGCTTCAGCAGTTGACGTAAAAGCATCTTTCGGTGTGGTTGGCATCTGCCCTGACTCCCGTGGGGACTCATTAAGCGTTATTACTCTCGGAGCACGAGTTAGGTAGGAGTGGGTGGAGAAGACAGCAAGATCTGGGCTTTCTGGAGGAAGGCACTTCCGCGGAGAGCCTGTGTTTCCCAGGCCATGACAGCCTTGGGAAGCTGGGAAGCAAAATCTAGAGATTTAACCAAAGAATGTCTGTCCAATCAGGCCCTATGAATGATGGGAAGCTCAGATCCCTCCCAGGCTTCCAGAGTAATCGAGAGAGTCCTCAGTCCTCAGAAGGGGTATCTACACAGCCTATCTTTCCAGCTCCAAGGGAGCCTCTGTGCTCCCCTTTCTGGGGGTTATTTGCTTTGGTGTCACACTGTTGTGGCTCCCATAGAGCCAGGTGGCCATGTTCCTTCCCAGTGAACCTTACAGTAGCAGATATGGGGTTCCCAGGTGTCTGGTCTCGGTGGCTGTTGGGTTTGTGTAATTAGTGCAGCGCCAACTGCCTTTAGGCTTAGCTGAGCCCACAGAGCCATGCTGTCTTGTCTGTGTCTTACAGCCTCAAAATGTGAGTGGAGCTTTCCATCAGATGCTTCCCCTGGGGATCTGGCCCTGGGCTCTGGATGCAACTAAAGCCAGAAGGAAATGTGAATAATAAAAACTCTGTTAACCTCGGGAATGCCCCTTTCCTCTGGCACTGACTCATTCATCTTGAGTGGAGTTTGCACATGGCCATCTACTTCTGCTAAATCCCTTCCCATAAAGCTCCACAGTTCCTCTAGCGTGGGGGAGCCCATGAATCCCTGAGTGAACGTGTATTGTTGACAAGGCACAACCATGCCAAGGACCCCATTGCTTCAGACCCATAGGAATTGGCAAACCATCCTCTGGTTGAAGCACAAGTGTTTACAAACGATTGGCCAGTGAGCATGTGCAAAAACAAGCAACCTCCCTTCCTTTTCTGAGATGTTTACAGCCCAAGACTGCTTGCCTAAAGGGACATCCCACCAAGACCAACTAGCTCTTTCCCCCTAGGCTGTACATAAAGGAGGTTCCTAGTTGTTACCTAGTTAGTGCTCGGTCCAGCAGGCTGCACACAATTCTTGGATTCTGTGCTTCCAGCAGGGTGCACACGACTCCTGGATTCCAGCTTTTATGTCCTTGGGTTACGATGTCACTCCTGTCTTTGTTTCATCAGCAGCCCAGACAGGGTTCCAGGACCAAGCTGTGCCAGATGTGATATTCTAGCAAATAATTGTTCAATACCAGGACTGAACCACTGGTCCTCTGAGGTACTGGGAACTATCAGGGTTTGCAGACGCCTCCCGGACTCCAGATGTCACACTAGAACCCTGCTCCATGTGAGCCCCCATTGGTCATTTGAAACACCGAGTTCTAGTGCATGCCTGTGCACACTCAACATTTGCTCAGGGGTCACACGTTCACACCCTTGGGTCACCATTCACAGCTTTGTTACAGGTAGCTGGGCAATTTTCAGGTTTGATCACAGTTGTTTTGGGAATGCCATTTCATTCCTCAACTTTTATTTTTTAAAGCATTTATTTTACTAAACAATATATATATATATATATATATATATATATATATATATATATACCTTCAAATTAATACAAAAATATCACATGCCAACATTAACCAAACCCAAAGTATATACATATATGTATATATATATATATATACACTGTTATATACACTTAGAATGAACAACTTAATTTTAATCCCCAACTAAAATAGTCTTTAAATTATTCAAGTAACTAACCCTTGCTGTTAAAGTTATTGGACAGGATTACCTAGTTTAAGCTAAGTGACATTTCATTCTATTTATGAGAAAGTGCCTGGAGAATTTAGAGAAACCTGATTAGCAGCAGGGATGCAGCAATACTTTTTAAGACTCTCTTCAACTTTGAGACAGACTCTGTTACCAGTTTCTAAGCTCAAGAATTCCCAAAGAGCTACCTAAAAGGACCAATGGTATTCTCATTGCAGTCATAATGAAGATGTGAGGTGACATAAATACTTCTGAATCTGTTTGCAAGGCACATTAAGAACATTAAAAGGTTATGAAAATAAAGTTCAATTGTTTGTTTTGTTGACTTTTTTCTATCTCCTTTACGTTCTTCCAAAAGAAAGAGAGGAAAGAGGAATGCACAGTTAAGACTTGAATTTGATTGAGATTTACTTGATTTTTTTTTTTTTGTTAGTTTGAGCCATTTGAAGGAGTCTACTTCAATTTGTGTAATATTTAAAGTCAAATAGCTGGAATCTTGAATGCAGAATCTTCATTGTTATAATGTGGCTAATCTTGGGTAAGCTTGTAATATGTTGCTTAGACAAAGAAAGCATAATCTTCTTATTTCTTATCCCCCCAAAAAAGACTATGCATACTTAATCAGAAAAATCCTGGCTAATAACTAAGCCAGGGGTCGCTATGCTTCACGATAGCATGAACTCTCCCTAAACCCACTGGCTGTCTCCAGCAGTTCTTCTTTCTCTTAATTTGAGATCTCAACATAAGTGTGCAGAGATGAGATGTGGTATCTTGCACACGCTTTTTTTTTTTTTTTTTTGTAACTTATTTGTTTATTTTTTATTGACATAAACCAAAAGAAGAGCATCCAGGAGTCTCCTTCTTGTAATAGTTTAGGGAATAACGCTGTCTTTAACAGTGAGAAAGGACACTTGCCCAGCACCCTAAACTTCAGTGAATAATAGTGAAATTATCACTGATAGAGGCAGATGCGGCACGTTGGAGACACACTGATAGCACCCAATAAGCAGGTGATTTGATGCTTCTTGCTATAGAGTCAGCTTTCACCAATTAATTGTAAGAAATGATTTGAGGGCTGGAGAGATGGCTCAGCAGTTAAGAGCACTGACTGCTCATCCAAAGGTCCTGAGTTCAATTCCCAGCAACCACATGGTGGCTCACAACCACCTGTAACGAGATCCGATGCCCTCTTCTGGTGTGTCTGAAGACAGCAACAGTGTACTCACATACATGAAATAAATAAATTAATCTTTAAAATCCAAAATCTTATAAAAAAAGAAAGAAAGAAAGAAAGAAAGAAAGAAAGAAGGAAATGATTTAAAAATTCAACAGTACTTGCTTGGGTAAGAAACGGACTTTAAGGGAGTGCTTGCTTGCTACTGCTCTCAATGACCGAGCTGCCAGATGTTAGGCAAGAGACAGGAATCCTTCATGTCCTAAGTCTAGCTCAGTTCCTCTGATGTCTTCCCCTCCACTGAAATCAACTATTTTATCTGCTGCTCTTCTGAAGAACGCCAGATCTGTTTCAAATGCAAATTTGCCAGAATGAATCTTCAGAGACAAGACTGGCTGGTCTGCATCACCTCCCAGAGGAATTTTCAAGGCTAATTTTGAACCTCCACTTTTTTTTTTCTCAAGCTGGCTTTAGGGCACCGACCCTGCTGTGAGTTAAATATGAAATGCTCCCACCAAGGGCTCGTGTTTTGAAACCTAGGTTGCTAGCTGGCAGTGCTAGTTTTGAAGGTTCTAGAAACTTTCGGAGATTGGATCTACCTGGAAAAAGTAAGCCTCCAGGAACATCCCCTACAGCCCCTTATCCTCGCCCCTTCCTGTCTATTCTCTCTGCTTCCGGTCCACCATGATGCGAACAGCTTCTGACACTCGTCTTCTTCACCATGATGATGAAGCACGGGGAGCCAAAAAACTATAGAGGTCCTGTGAGACCTCGTGCCAAAATAAATCCTTCCCCTCCCGACAAGCTTTTTGCAGGGACTAAAAGCATCGGTGTCTGAGAATTTGCTACCCCAGTGTACAAGCTGTCATTATCATATAACTTCAAGCGAAGTGCCTTCATTCCTACCAACAGCAAAACAAAACAAAGAACCGCTGTGATGTCTGGTCTCCTTTCCCTGTGCACTTCCTGCTTCAAAACATAACAGTAAGAGGGAGAGCAGGAGAAGTACTGAATAGGCTTGTTTTCCAGAGCCCTTCTCAGCTGGGCCTGCGCTAGAAACCCTGGGAACCCAGCCGGTGAGCACAGTGTACACAAAGTGTACTCTGCATGTTGCTACTCTGTTTTCTAATCAGAACCTTGTTGCAAACGTCTGAGACTTTGTTGCTACCTTCACTGCCAGGTTTGCTGTGACCCTGGGATTTGGAATGGGTGGGTGGGTGGGTGGGGGGAGTAACCTCATAGAGACAGGGGAGGGGTAAGGGGATAAGGGGCTTGTGGAGGGGAAACTGGGAAGGGGGATAATATCTGAAATATAAATAAATAAAATAACCAATAAAAATAAGGCTATAAAAAAGTAAATAAAAATAAAATGGTAGCGTCACCTGTTAACGGTGCCCTGACTTTTCCCTGACTCTCGTTTTTTCTTTCTCTCATGGAATACTCACGTTGTCACATACTCACGTAAGTGTTCCTTTTATTCAAACAAGTCTGACTATTAAGCAAATGTTCATTATTTGCTGTCCGTTGTAGAAATATTTCAACTCAACCTGGGTTTTCCACCCTGACTTAGACCAATTAGTTCCCGGATAAAAAAAAAAAACACGCAATCTTTCTATTTACAATACAAACAATACAAGAGCTGGGCAGCTGCCCGCCCTCTTTGCTGTCAGACTCGACTTTCCTATCGGTAACACTGAGTTATTACTTGCTGTGTTTCATCTGGAGGGGGGGGGCTCTTAACTCCAATTGGCCAGCCCTCAGGGACATGTTCTGTTGACTTCTAACCCTTGGCGGATTTTCCTTCCCCTCTCCTCCTGCACTTTCTTCTTTTCCTCAGCGTCCCCTCCTGACTCCAAGGCTGTGAAACCTAAATTTCACCTACGTCTCTTCTGCTCAGGTATTGGGTGTTGGCATCTTTACCAATCAGAATAGCGTCAGGGGCAGTTAGTACCTTACTGTGGACACTCTCATCTCTAGGACAAGTAGGTCTTGGGGGCCTGCACTTAGCATTACAATAGATAGGAAAAGACCAAACCTCAACAGTTGTCCATTTCTGTCTACTGTATCCAGAGATGGGTCTTAAACATGAGAGTTATGCCTCGCCTACCTAAGTGTTGGGTGCACATTTGTTGAATGAATATTGAAGTTTTCTGCATTTCAATCCCCTGAACAGAAATTATTTGAGGGGTTGATACTTAAGAAAGGCTCACAGATACGTTAATCTCTGTATTTGTTATTATTAAAACTTCTATAAATTGCTCATCACAAAGAGAGGTGCGATGTCTAAAACAATTGACCATTTGACAGTGGCCCAAAACCCATTCTACAAATACATTTGGAGTAGAAATTTGTATGATGAAAATGTCTAAATCTAGCCAGTGGCCCATTTATTTTAAACTAGGCTCTTATCTACAAAATCCTATTATGGCAAAGCAATTTAAACACATTCTTATGTCTTCTCTTTAATGTGACTTAACCTGTATGTCAAGAAAATTTCAATTAAATATTTTGATGATGAATATGCTTTTTTTTCTTTAGATCACAAGAGTCATTTTAGCTGAGCGGTGGTGGGTCATGCCTTTAATCCAAGGACTTGGAGGCAGAGGCATGTGCGTCTCTATGAGTTTGAGGCCAGCCTGGTCTATGAGTGAGTACCAGGACATCCAGGGCTATACAGTGAATGAAACCAAGTCTCAAAAAAACCAAAAACAAACAAACAAAACAACAACAACAAAAAAACCAAAAAAACCAACAACAACAAAACAAGATAAAACAACATAAAAAAATAATTATTTTAAACAAATGCATATTTAATAAACTCTCTAACAGCAAACTCTCAGTTGGGTCTCTTTCTCTTCTTAAATTGTCTTCAGGCCAACAAAGACTAAGCCTGAAGGGTTTCAACTTTTACCTGCAGATGCCCTCAAAGGACAAAACGCATGCATTTAAATACATTCAGAATAATATGTAAAAGCAAGCCTCTGGCTTTCCTAACAGCATTTGAAGCTTACAGACCCCTCCTCACCTCTGAAGCACAAGCTACAGATTTGACTGGAATAAACCAAAGACGCTCCAGTTCAGCGCTATGGTTTGTAGGTTTCCTCCCTTTCTTAAAATCCTAATGTCATACCTAGAGGTTTTATTGCTGAGATGAAACACCGTGGTGACCAAAAGCAACTTGGGAAGGACTGGGTCTATTTAGCTTACGTTTCCATATCACCGTCCATCGTGGAAGACAGTCAGAGCAGGAATTCAAACAAAAGGAACCTGGAGGCAGGAGCGGATGCAGAGGCCATGGAAGGTGCAGCTTACTGGGTTGCTCATCATGGCTTGCTCAGCTTGCTATTTTAGAGAATCCAGGACCACCAGTCCGGGGATGGCGCCACCCACAGTGGGCTGGACCCTTCCGTATCAATTGCTAGCTTTGCAGGCTTGCTTTCCCAATCTAACGGAGGCGGTTTTTTAAATTGCATTTCTTTCCTCTCAAGTGACTTTAGCTTGTGTCAAGTTGACATAAAACTAGCCAGGACACCTAGTTTGTTTTATTTTGTTCAAAACGAATCATTGTAATTTGTAAGTAACATCTGACCTGACACATAAAAGGATGGAGATGGTGTTTTCCAATACAGAAACTAAGCTGGATGCTCTATAGTTCTAGGAATCAGACACATAGCGGTTGCAATCCTGGCCCCAGCTCTCCCTACCTGAACTTAGGTTGGCTGTGCTTTACAGCTATTCAGATACTCTGATTCTTCACTCACTAAACAAGTCTGTTGGAACCCAGCATGTGATAGAACCTCAGATGGCGACTCATACATGCATGCAATATATCCTACCCCAATGTGCTGGTGTGTATTTCACTATAAACCTTAAGTAAATCATGTCTCCAATTTATCTCACTTGGAATGTTCATAAAAAATACAAAGCTCAAATCTCCCTTAATTGTGTTTGATCCATTATTACTTCTGTTGGAAAACATCATGTAGAAACAGTGTCGTCCTAAAAATACCCCAGTCATTGACTCTTTCCTCATAGGTCTGAACCTTGTCTGAAAACCTGGAAATAATCATGACATTTTAGAAAGATTGCCATTGATCTTTGTTAAGCTAAGTGATGTGTCTAATAGTTCCTAACTGCTATTGGTTGAATTGTACCCCTCAGAAAATGTTAAGTTCCAATCCCCCAGACTTGTGAATATGACTTACTGAGGAGTAGAGTCTTTGTAGACGATCAAGTTAGGATGCAACCATCAGGTTAGGCTGGATTTCAGTTTTAGTAGATTCTTATGAGATGGGAGCAATTTGGACACAGATACCCATATATGTATCCCACGTGAAGATGAAGACAGAGATAGGGATGATATCTCTACTTGATGAGGAATGTCCAAGGTGGTCAACAATGATCAGAAACTTGAGGACAAACATGAAACAAAGCTTGCTGCCAGCTTCAGAAGGAAACAAACCTGTGACATCTTGGTTGGCCTTTTGAGCTTTCTGTGGCTTCAGCCTTAGAATGGGCTTTGTTAAACAGCCCTGACATGTAAGGGAACTCACTTACCATGGCGGGTGGGTGTGGGTGTGGGTGTGGGCATGTGGTGCTCAGGACAAAGAGTGGGCGTCTTGTAAGCAGGTCAGGGTGTTCTTGTTCCATTTATTGCATTCTCAGGTACAAAGTCTTTCTGGGGTCCCAGAGTTCAAAATGTTCCTTTAACAGTGTAGAGAAAGACGATAAACAGGGGCAGGGAAACAGAGGAGAAGGAAAGGGATGGGAAGGGGTCTGGGGAGAGGGAGGGGAAGAAGAGTAAGTGGACCATCGGTGAACTTGCTGAAAAACTGTTCAGAAGTGGGGTAAGGGCAGCAATGAGGTTTCTGAGCCCCTGCCCCTCCATAAGTGAGCACCAACAGTCTTCCCATCACAGGAAAATAATCTTTTTCTCTTCACCACAAGGAAGAAAGCTTTAAGCATCCATCCTTCCTGCTGAGCCGCAAGGATCTGGTGGCAGTTAAGTGATTGCTACAGTTGGCCCCCCTGGCCACCCTTCCCCTGCAAAGCACCAGCTGAGGTGGAAGGAGATTCATCATTTGCCACTTCCTCAGCCTACAGCAGACCCGATTCAGACCCTTTTCTGCCTAATGAGGCCCGCAGAGCCACCAGCTGTCTCTGCTTATCCTTGAATCAACCAAAGTAGCAGCAGGTAGCACCCATCTGCCACAAAGTTGGGATTGCTAAGATATGTAGTTACCAGTAGTCGCCATTAGTTGACTATCTAGTATATGCTGAGCACAGTGCTAAGGCTTTGAGGTTTGTACATTTAAACATTCTGGTTACTTTTGGTGTGTGTGTGTGTGTGTGTGTGTGTGTGTGTGTGTGTAAGACTGAGAAGTGGGCATGAAGGTTACAGGACTTATTTAGGGGTTGGTTCTGCAAAACAAGACTGCCTCCATCTTAGGCTTAAACGCCAATCTTGTAGTAAAAACAAAATAGGTTTAGGTTTATACCTGTTTATGGTTAAACCTCTGCTCTCAAGGATTGGGTAATGCTCCCCCTATAACCTTAACTACAAATGGCTCTGTACTGCCTGTTTCAAGAATGACAATCATGTCTTTGTTTCAAAAGCTCTTTATCGCCATGTACCTATCACAATCTTACCCTTGTTTCAAGAGGTCATATGACCACCCATGACTACCTTGTTTTGCCCACCTTGCCACCACGTCTTTTTTCCCCAGAGGGACTAACTTGTTATGCTTACATTCTGCTCCTAAAACCCTGTCTATTTTGCCCACCAAATCCCCCATTTAGATAACCCCCATCCCTGAGCTATAAAAGCCTTGTCCTCCTCACCTCCAATGCTGACCTCTCAAACCCTGTGTTAGGAAAAGACAACCCATGTACATGAATTTAAAAAAGGCTTGCTTAATTAATCACTTGATTTAATTAACTTGGCCAAGATGATTTAGGTTGGTAGTCTTTCTCCTCCCATCTTTGGGACTAACAGTTTTCTCCTTGCAGCATGGGGTCTGAGGACTGACGTCAGGTCTTCAGGCTTGCATGGCCTGCATGTTACCCACTGAGCCATCTTGACAGCTGTATGTGCATTATTTAACAAGCATTCATGCAACAGTAGATAAGAGTCTACTATACACAAGCCACCAAGCTGGGACACTAAAGATAGAATGGACCCAGCAGATATAAACTCTCTAATTATAGACGCAGGTGGCCCACCAGCCACTCCACTCTTCCTCAACTTGGGTCGTGAAATTTTCACTTTGTCAGTAGCTTGTGATGCAACACATGTATGGCCAAGAATATAAGTTTTCTTACTAAAAGTAGACAGAAATGGCAATTTCAATCCCTTTCTCTTCCTTCCAGATATGACTTAGATGGAGTAACTGAGTTGACAACAGTTATTTTTAGTATGTTTTGTCAGTTAAAAGCCATGCGACATGAATGAGCTTCTAAGACCTTACTGTACTGAGAATTTTGGTTTCTTTAAAAAAAAAAAAACACCCCACAGTCATATTATAAGAGTATGTTTTTGTTTTAACCCCAGGTGCAGGATATGCGGCTACTTCAGATTGTTCACAGCAGCTGGCTATGATATGCCTCATGTGCTAACAGGGGTGTGATTTTTCTAGCTGCGGATAGTTTTTGCAAGTGTGTAATGTTTGGAATTCCGGGGCCTCTTCAGAGAGTATATAAATTCTAGGGCCCTTAGAGTTGGGGAGCTGTTAGTGGGATATTGTCTGGTTGCTGTTGGCTACAGTCTTGATCACCTAAGTAGTGTCCGGAATGGGTTCCATCTTATGGACTGGGCTTTAAATCCAATCAGATATTGGTTGCTTACTCCGACAAGCTTTGACCATTACTATGCTAGCATATCTTCCAGGCAAGTCATCATTGTAGTTGTTGGTGTTTACCTTTCTCCTTGGGTAGTGTGAAGAGCATCTTCCAGTACCATGAACACTAGTCTGTAGGAATGAAGGTTTTAGGTAGGGACCTGCTTGCCTTCTCTGTGCACCATGAGTTGTGTAAGGTGTTACCTCCAGCTCTAGAGCCTTACCTAGGCGTATGTCTTCAACGACTCTCAAAATCACACTTCCTTGTTATAAGTCTTGGCTAATCCCCTTCCTGGAGTGTGTGATCTTGTAAATAAGATGGTACATCTTTCCTACAGTTGTGCTAACTTGTACCCCCAAAGGGATAGTATCCATGTCAGGCCTTCTGTAACAAGATGAGTCCTTTGAAAAGCAGAACATACTGTCTCCAGGTATTTACAGGAAGGAAAACCAGAAATGTATCAAGAAGTGAGTGACAGGCATGGTATGAAACACCTCCAGAGCCACATGAACTAGAACTTAAGAGAGCCATTGAAAACTGAACATAGGCACTGACCCACAGTTAACAAGAAAGTGACGACCTCACCCTATTCTTCAGCAGTGCAGAAACCAGCGTGTCTCAGGCATATGAGTTTGGATGACCTTAACATCAGATGAGATAGCAGTCCCAGCTCACCCCCCTCAGTGCCAGCGTGGTGAGTCCTGAGTGGAGATTCCATCTGAGCTGGGTCTGCAAAAAATGAAAGATAATAAGCTTACATTTTTTTTTTTGCAGCTCTGCGTGTTGCAATTTGATGTGCAGCTATAATAAATGGATATAATTTTAAATATCACATTATATGAAATGATGTAGTGCATAAGAGGCCACGTATACATTTTCTTCTGTTAATCCAAAAATGCAAGATTAAGAGAATGATTCAAGACACGGGAGTGCATTTCCCTGTCAATATGGTACTGAGGTAAGCAGAGCAGGCTCAAAGGTAGCAGGAGAGTTCGATTTCCAAATTTTCTATATTAATCGGGTGATCACTTTGTAATCCATTTGGTTATCAAGGTCATCCCTTAAAGGAGCCCCTTTCATCTTACCTGAACTCTCATGAGTGTGTGTGTGTGTGTGTGTGTGTGTGTGTGTGTGTGTGTGTGTGTTGTGTATGTTGGGGGGGGCAATGAGAAAGAGAGACAGAGAGAGAGAGACAGAGACACACACAGAGACAGTGACAGAGCAGGCCCAGGGCATCCATTTCATGTTGAGAACTGACTGAGGAGAGGTGGTCATCCCTGGTATGCACACCCTACTTTTAGGGTTTGATCTCATGATCACGCCCAATCTCCAAAGACTTGGGGATTTTCCGTCTCACTGATGCTGTATAAACCCCAAAGAAGAGGAGAACGGATCTGACCAACAATTAGTCACTTCTCCCTCAAAGATTATAAACCAGTAATCACTATGATGTACTGCCAAATTGCTCTCCAACCTTGCTTTCCTGCTGAGCGCTTTGTTTGGAGGATTTCAGAGAAGGCCAGGCGTAATTGCAGAGGAGAGACCTCCCCAGTTTCGTAATGCCGCCGCCGACTCATCCACAAGGCAACGCTTACCTCTTCCGGGAATGGAGGCCTGAAGGACCGTCATGCTTGTCATAATTATTGCAATTTGCCGAGAAATACACTTTCCACACTGCTTTGCAAACAGGTGCAGATGTATTCCTGTCCACAGGTTTTCTCTACCCAACTTCTTCTGTAATGTGGTACCCCCGGGGGAAGGGGAGAGAATGGAGAGTCACAATAGAGAATCCTCCCCAACACACAGCCAGGCATTTCCTCATCCGTATCTTTTTCTGCTCCAGAGGATTAAGGGAGAAGGTGTGGCTTAGAGTCTCTGCTACTTTTGCTTGAGGGATGTTGTGAGGTCCAAGTTTCAATACCAGGAAAGAAGGTCCCCGGAGGTCGCAGTGGATGATTCTGGGAATTGTGAGCAGGTCAGACATATTTTCTTCACCAGCATACGGGCCACTGGCTAGAGAGATGCCTGTAGGCACCCAGGTACATGCCAACACGTAAGTACTGCATACGGATGGGGGCAGAAGCATACTCCTCAGCACACAGGCCATGAAGAGGTAGGTGCACACACTTACAGGCAAACACATGTGCACACAGGCTGACTGGCAAAGGTAAAGGCCTTTGATTTCAAGGTCATATTTATACAGAAGTACACAACCCAGAAAAGACTCTACCAGAAATAGCTATATAACATATTACATCACTGTTTACAGTTGTGTTTCCCGGACATCCGGTGCTAGCCATTTTATGCTGACTCAGAGCCCTGTCCCTAACTGGCACTCCCCCACCCCCACCCCACCCATAATTATCAGTGTTTGCCCACGATATTCAAGCCAGTTCCATGTTGTCTAAACATAAACTGTCCCTCTGGTGCTAACATGTACACTGTGCCAAGAAAGGCCAGGGAGACAGTTTCCAGCTCTCCTTGAGGATTAGGTTATCCAAAATGTCCCTTTGTTGAGATTTCCCCAAAGCCTTCAAGAAGGGTTTTTGCTGAGATGCAGACAGTATAAATTGATGGTTGGTTGAATAGCCACTTGGTAAATGCTTACTGATAACAGTGATAATATTTTCGCAAGATTATTCATTGTTAGAGAAAAGGAAATTTTTTTTTACAGGTTTACTGAATCCCCAACACTGAACATTACTGATTGTTGCTTTCTTCCCTTCTAAAACTGGAGTTTGGCTTCAACTGGAGTTTGGCATTTTTCAAAGCATATATTTTGCTAACTATATAACTCTGTGTGTCATTTCCCCCAGCAAGCTCATTTCTGAAGCGTCATTTTGTCTGGGTCTGTGATGGTGACACCACCGGACCTTGGAAGGAAAGTTTGCCTTCTGATAGGATTTTTATCGAGTACCCAAAGTCCTGGGATTCAGATAACATCTTTCATAAAAGGGCCCGGAGCATCTTTTCTAAAGATAGCCCCTTTTGTCATTCTGCCCCACACTCCCACAGCGAGTACCGATGTCGAGAACATAGTTTTGTTTGTTTTTCATTTTTCTCTTCTCCCAAGAGTCTTTCACAAGCCACAGAATCCATTTCATTGGCCTAAAACTATCTCAGTTAATGCTCCACTTCTGAGTTTGCCAAGGTTAGTCTATACCAATGGAAAGGCTGGTCTTTGTATCTTCTGACTGGGTTATTGTGGTGCCAGCTGGGGATCCACGAGCCCGTGTAATCACTCAGGGAGTGTTGAATCTACTGGCCAGAAACTCAGGAAGGAGGAAGGATCTACCAGAATAAGAAAGAAAAGAGGGGCACAGACACCCCCCATCCCTGCTTTCTTTGCACCTTTCACTTCCAAGGGCAAAAGATGGACCTGTGGTTCATTCAAAGAAGAAGAAAGTATCATTAGTCCAGAACACCAGAAGATGAGGCGTACACGTGTGTGGAAGAACAAATACACTCTGAAAACAGGTTACAGTGTTCTAGTCAGGATTCTCTAGAGGGGTAGAACAAGGGGGGAGAGAGAGAAAGAGAGAGGGAGAGAGAGAGAGAGAGAGAAGAGGGGGAGGGAGTGAGTGAGGGAGAGAGAGAGAGGAAGAAAGAGAGAAAAGGAGGGAGGGAAGGGAAGAGAGGGGAAGAGAGAGGGAGATGGAGAGGGAGAGAGAGACAGAGAGAGAAACAGAGAGGGACAGACAGAGACGACAGAGACAAAGAGGAAAGAAGGGGAGGGAGGGAGAGAGGGAGAGAAGGAGAGAGAGAGAGAGAGAGAGAGAGAGAGAGAGAGAGAGAGAGAAAGAGAGACTCATCATTCAGGAATTCAGAAAGAACTTTGGGGTAGGTAGTCAGGAACCTACACTGCCTCCTTTGGGGCAATTTGAGCAGCATGCAGCATTAATCGCCGACGGCAACACGGTAGCATAGGGAAAAGCTGGCCCAAATCTACTAGACTGAGATGGGTTCCAGACGAAACAACTGTAGAAGGAAGAAGCGGACCAGAGCATGGGCACCTGGTTGCTTTCTGAACTGGTGTGTGACTATTACTGCTGCCATCACTCACAGGCTCAGCTTCTTTAGCCTCCTACCAGTCTAGGACTCAAGTGGCTTCACTTCTCTCCTTGGTTCTGAAGCATCTAGTTTCACGAACTGGGCAACTAATGGTTTCCTTGTCTCTCTGGCCTACAATCAGTTATAATGAGGAACTACTTAGTTTCTAGTCATGTAAGCCAATCTACTAAGGCAGTCTCTGTAAAGCCAACCTGGTAAATCACACACACACACACACACACACACACACACACACACACACACAGCCTGGGGCACTTCCAAACTTCCACCAGCTAACACACTCTTCCTCTCTGATATTCCTGAATTATTACTTACTAAAATTTATATTTCATCTTTGTTACCTTAGACACAAGGGGTGGGGGCGGGGCTATTCTTCCCTACTCTTGCATGATTGCTATGCTCTCTCTTCTGCACCCCTCAAGTCTGGTCCTTTTCCTTTTTCCAACATGACGATTCTAAATCCTTCTTTTCTTGGTACCCTTGCTTGTGAATTTCAAAGTCCCACCTCTGTCTCCCTGCCCAGTCATTGGCCACTGGCAACTATTTACCAATCAGAACCGACTAGGGACAGGGACCCTCAGTGTCTTACATGCAGATTCTTGGGTAATTTTGGGAACCCAGTTAACATAATACAAGCGTTAAACCAAACCCACGGCAGTACCGTGCCTCAGTTGCTTGCTAATCATCTCTGGAAACATCTTTCGGACACACCCAAAAGTGTGTTTCACTTAGCTCCCTTTAATACTATCTTGATGACAATCAAAATTAACCGTTACAGTCAGTTACATACCAGGATGTAAAAAGAGCCCTCCTTCCCGGTACAACATCTGTTTTACGGATACGGTAGGACTTCTTGAAAACTAGACAATCTGATTCTCTCTGGAACTTGTAGGGCTATACCTCAGGCGTTCGCCAATAGTTCCTGGGAAGGAGCACGATGTTGAACCTTGACTCTACCACGAAGGCCGCTACTCATTCCCCGATCCTTCACAAGCGACTCCGAGGGGGTGAGTTCTACCCGAAGCTCATTCTACAAACAGGGCTTAGAAGGGCTGCAGCGCTCAAGGTCTACGCATTGGCAAGTGATAGAAACCACTGCTCTGATCTTAGACAATCTGCCTCTGGAGCCCGGATGCTAAACCAACCATTAGATTGGCTCAATGGCTTTCAGGGAATTTAAGTGACCAAAAAGCAGCGGTGGTAGAAACTAAGACTATTTCTCTCGTCTTTCTTATTTCAGCATCCTGCTATGTGGGGGAGTTCTTGGGCTGTAGGCTCAGGCAGGCTTCTTTGCCTGGTCCTCTGTGCCTGTGGTTTTCTCCCACTGCAGTTGCTTAGAAATCAACCTTGTTCCAAGGTCACGCTCAGGACTTAAAGCCTTTAATTTTCTGCAAGTTGACATTTTACTGTTTCATAGTCCCTAAGCCTCCTACGGCTTTTAAAAGAGCGATTTCAGATATCCACTCCCCACAGCTCCAAGAACAATTCATTTCAATCTTGGGACATTGCCCAGAACTCAGCAAAACTAGCACGATGCTTTCAGCCTGGCTTTTGATTTTGTTGACAGGCATCAAGCACTAGGTACGAGGTGGAAAACTGCTAATATTCTAGATGGTATTTTTATCAGGTGTTTGGTCCAGATAACAGATAATTTTCTTTATTTGAATGAATGTTTTAGGGCCATCTAAATAGTGGGAAAATACGATATATAGGGTTTTTAAATCACTATTTAAATAATGGTAGAACAAACCCCATCTAATCAAAATAAAAGATGTTTATTAAATCTAAAATAATTTAGATGGGTCCTGGGAAAAGTTATTTGTACCAGAGAATGGCTTCAAAAGATTAGTGTCAGAGAAGAATCTGTCACAGTGTTTTTGGTAACCCAAAGCATTTGTAAATTGATTTCTGCAAATAGCAGAAATAACTTCAGCAACTTAGCATGAAATGAACAACGTTACAGCCTTGACTGTTGATTGAACATTGTCTTGGAAAAGGTATATAAGGGGTTCCTGAGCTGAGTATTTATGTTCATTAATTGCCTAAATTCCACATCATTTATTAATATTGTTTTTTAATTAGATGAAATTAATCAGATAAGAAATTTAAAGCTAAGTTTGATGCCAGATATGTTGCTTGATAAACATTAGTGAAGTGGAGCCTTAAAAATAAGAACATTTTGGGCTAGAGACATGGTTCAGTAGTTAAGAGCACTGACTGCTCTTCTAGAGGTCCTGAGTTCAATTCCCAGCAACCACATGGTGGCTCACAACTTTTATCTGTAATGGGATCTGATGCCCTCTTCTGGTGTGTCAGTGACAGTATACTCATATAAATAAAATAATTTTTAAAAACACACACATATATAAGGAGAGGAAGAGGAGGAGCAGGAGAGGAGGAGCTAGGTGATGAGAGAGAAGTGGGGGGTCATGGAGGCAGATGTTCCAGTGTCTCTGCCAGTCAAAGATAGTTGGTATATCTAGGTTGGGTATTGGATTAGACTTCTGATTGTATGGGCATCTTGTTAGTGAGCACTACCAAACTTATAAAGCCTTTGATTAACATTAAAAATTGTATAAAAGCAAAAAGGAGAAGGGGGGATGGAATAGGGGTTCTCTAGGGAGGGGAAATGGGGAAAGGGGATCGCATCTGAAATGTAAATAAAATATCCAATAAAAAAATAAATTAAAAAAAAAGCACACATATGAGATGGCTAAGTTCAGTAGTTCTCAACCTGGGGACTGAGAACACTTTGGGGTTGTTTAATGATCTTTTTTACAGGGGTCCCCTAAGACCATTGGAAAACACAGAAGTTTATGCTATGATTCTCAACAGTAGCAAAACGACAGCCTTTGCTGCTCTTCCGAAGACCAGAATTCAGCTCAAAGGCCTCGCATCAGGTGGGTCAGAATCACCTGTGACTCCAGGGATCTTACACCCTCGGCTAGCTCCTGAGGGTGCTGCAGTACTGAACAGATCTACACACAAATACAATTGGTTTTTTTTTTTATTAAAGGTTTTTATTTATTTATTATGTGTAAGTACACTGTAGCTGTCTTCAGCAGACACCCCATAAGAGGGCATCAGATCTCATTATGGATGGTTGTGAGACACTATGTGGTTGCTGGGATTTGAACTCATGACCTCTGAAGAGCAGTCGGCGCTCTTAACTGCTGAGTCATCTCACCAGCCCCACAAATACAATTGTATACACATAGTATTAAAAATAAGTTAAGTAGCTGCTTATGGTGCAAAAATCAACAACAGTCAGAGGTGCTCCTAGAAAAAAGCAAAAGCTATTTGTACAGTGGCAAATTAAGTATGTTATTTTCAAGCTTAATTTTCTTTAAAATGATCTGAAAAAAAAATATGGTCGTCTCAGACCTACTGTTATGGAAGAAAGGCCAGGATGAAAAGACGTCATATTTTATGTTTTTATATTTAGAAATAATATTAAATAATTAATATTAAAGAAGATTAAAAGTCAGAAAAAAACCTTTATAATAGATAAGCAAGCATGCTTTGTGTGGTGGTTTGAATATCTGAATGTTTGGTCACCAGGGAGTGGAACCGTTTGGGAAAGATTGGGAGGTGTGGTCTTATTGGAGGAGATGTCTGTCACTAGGGGTTGGCTTTGAGGTTTAAAAGCACATATAAGGCCCTGGCACAGGTGTTCTCTCTCTCTCTCTCTCTCTCTCTCTCTCTCTCTCTCTCTCTCCCTCTCCCTCTCCCTCTCCCTCTCCCTCTCCCTCTCCCTCTCTCTCTCCCTCTTCCCCTCCCCTTCCCCTCCTCCTCCCTGCCTTTCCTTTCAGGTTAGGATGTAAAGCTCCTAGCTTCTGCTGTATCACAATGTTTGTCTGCTTCTTACAATGATCATGGACTAACCTTCTAAAACTATAAGCAAGTTCCCAATTAAATCGTTTCTTTTATAGTAACGGCCTTGGTCACAATGTCTCCTCACAGCATCAGAACACTAACTAAGATGTTTTGCTGTCTGTTGATTCTACCATAATCAACAGCTATTTGCACAAACTAAATCCTTGTCTGAGCCAGCCCTCAAGCTGAGCTGCTCATTCACGGACTAGATTGTCAAGCACAACAAACCCCCTGACACATCACAGTAGACTCTAATCCTCTGTAATTTTCTATTTCTTTGGAAAAGCTCCATGAGCTACTCCTGACACAATTCTCCAGATAATTGTTTTAGAATGATGCTCTTGCTCCAGCCCAAAGGAATTAACTTCTTTTGATTTGTGTGGTCCAAGCCCCTAGCATCTTAGAAGTATAATGCTCGATCTGCTGGAAGATTGAAAACCACAGACTAGAGAAACAAATGTCTGCTGAGCATCACGCCATTAACAGGAAACTCGGAGCAGCCCTGCAATTTCAGCCACGATAGGAGGGGTTACTACAAGGAAGAGACTGAACTGGCACTGTAATGCTTTGACTCATGAAATTTTATAAAAACTTCTCTTTCTAAATCAAGTTCAGACAGGCTCAGGGCACAACTTTCTTTTCTGGCATGCCATTAAAAATTCTAAAATCTTGGTATAGTTCATCCATCTGGTTTCCCTGTATTCTAGGACCCCAATGGCCGCAAACATTATATGTATGATATATATCATATGTATATGTGATATATATGATATATTGTATATTATAATAATTATATATCATATAATGTATATGATATATAATATATCATATATATATCTTATCTTTTCCCCTTCATACTCCCACAGAACAAGCACTCAAAAAAACATGACACTGTTAGAAAGCAGACATTGAATGAAAAAAGATATGAAGGAAGTTGTGTGTATACATATACATCATAGATACATACACATATACACACATATACATATACATCATATACATATATATATGTATACATATACATACATACATACATATACATATATATACATATATATACATATATATCATATACACACAAACACATATATTCATGCTTCTGGTTCCTTTAATATTATATTGTCAAACCCCTTTTCAATTCCATTTTCATAGCAATAAGTGCAGATAGATATTTTTTTGTTTCGCAAATGATAAACACTCCAAAAGAATGGGAAACCTGCCCAGAGCTAACAAAGTGAGAAGAAACAAACCCAGGTAAGTTTGTCCCTGTAGTCCGGGTTTGCAATCACCTCTGCTCTTCTCCTCCCTGTGCATATTGTCTCTTCCCTACAGCTGCTTGAGAAGGGATTAACGTTTGAGGTGGGGCTGGGAGAAGTGTCACGGAGAGAACAGCTCCAAGCTGATAGATTTATAGTATGTCCTCAATGCCCATTGAATCAGACTCCATGATCTAGGACACAGCGCACAACGGAAACGCAGAGTGAGAACACAAACGAGGGTTCAAATTCCATCTCCGCGTGTGTACCTCAATGTCCACTGCTTGAATCAGTGTGATTATATATAGCGTGGGACTCCACAAAAGACACATAACTAGCGAGGCCCAGGCTTTTCTCTAAATCCACTGTGGCTTTCTTCTCCCAATTGTGAGCCCGGCACATACTCTCTTCCCTGGGTATCAGTGCGCTCCGATGCCTCTCTCCTCTCTTCCTGTCAACCTCAGGAAGACTTTGCACTGGCTTCTATTTGCAAGCTACAGTTCACTCCCTGTGGCTCCACTCTTGGTTAGGACAGGAACTGGTCTTACCCTGTTCAGATCTCCCAACATCTTTACCGATCTGCTCCCCTATTCCCAGTCCTCTAACTTTGCCCAGGCAGCAGCAGATTTCTCCCTGCCCCCCTCCAGTCCCAGTAAGGAGCACCAGCAGGGGGCATGTCTGTAGCTCCCCAGATCACTTCCAAGGTCTCGCTGGGCTCCTGCTGGATTTCAGTTCAAATTGCCCTCTCAACTAGAATTACAGTCTATGGGGATGCAGAGGCAGGACCTAAAACTGTGAGTAAACACTTTCCCTTCACACCTTCTTTTTTCATGCAATGTCTGCGTACTAACAGACAGTACCATGTTTTCTGAGGGCTTGTTCTGGGGCAGCATGGGGGAGGGGAGCATAAGTTGGCCGCATCATCCAGTCTTACAGGATAAATTCTGGTGTTGTTGGATGGGATACAGTTTTAGAAACTACTTCTCTTTTGACGTTAGGGTTTCTATTACATCTGCGAAGAAACGTATTAGTCACTGCATCCTCGAAAACATTTTATGGTGAAAACTTTTAAACATTGCACAACAATAGAAAGAGTAATACAGCAAATTACCATCTCAGATCTCATCCCTTCTCAGAACTCAAATAAAGTTTGCACATGGCCAAGAACTTGTCACTCCAGTGCTGGGGGATAGAGACAGGCAGGTCTGGAAGTTCCCTGGCCAGTCTCATTAAAATGGTGAACTTCAGGTTGAGGTTCCTTGCCTCAAGACTAAGATGAAGACCAAGAAAGCAGGACACCTGACATTCTCCCCTGGTGTTCATGGATACACACTTGGGTGCATGCACCCCACATATGTGTATACACATGCATACACACAGTAAAAAAAATACATAAATACAGAATGACCTTCCATGTAGCCATCCCTGATGTCATCGGGTCATTCACAACCTCTTTTATCCAATCGGAATTACCCATGATCTGTGAGCTTTCACATCAAGACTAGGTTTCTATCACTTTTGTTCATTAATATTTTGCAACGTGTATTTAAGACAACGGTTACTTTAAAATAACTGCAACACAATTGTCATTGTATTGAAGCTGACCATTCAACATTATCAAATACACCATCTTCAGATTTCTCTGGTTGCTTCCTGAGGTAACATTCATTTAAGGTGGCTTTGTTCAAATAAGGAGCCAAAAATATACATCAATATGCTTCATACCTGGGTCAGCTTTTCTTGCTTTTTCTTCTTTAAAAAAAAAAAAATTATTTCAAGATACTTTCCCTCAACGAAGGCACAAACTACAGCAGCCAGAAGGGTGTGTAAATGCTCACACAGGCAGCCTGTGGTCCTCCTAGTGTCCAGGAGAGTGTGTTGCCCCTTGGGGACTCAGGTTCCCCTGGGTATTGCCACCGTGGCCTTTCCCACGAGAATGACAGGGTTCAGTTGTCTGCATTTCTCAAATAAAATGATATAAATGCAGATACAGCAACTATCAGACTGAGCCTGGGGACCCCAATGGAAGAGCTAGGAGAAGGACTGAAGGAGCTGAAGGGGATTGCAACCCCATGGGAAAAGCAACAATATCAAATAAACTGGATCCCCCGGCCCCACTCCCAGAGCTCCCAGGGACTAAACTACCAACCAAAGGGTACACATGGAGGGACCCATGGCTCCAGCTACGCATGTAGCAGAGGATGGCCTTATTTGGCATCAATCACAAGGGAGGCCCTTGGTCTGGTAGAGGCTTGATGCCCCAGCATAGGGGATGCTGGGGTGGTGAGATTAGAGTGGGTGGGTGGGTGGGGGAGCACACTCTTAGAGGCAAAGGGGATGGGGAGGGAATGGGGGTGTTGCAGAAGGGAGACCAGGAAGGGGAACAATGTTTGAAATGTAAATAAATAAAATAACCAATTAATAAAAAAATGTTCTTAGAAAAAAGAAAGAAAGAAAGAAAGAAAGAAAGGGAGAAAAAACAAATTATTTCAAGGCCTACCTGGTTTACAAAATGAGTCCAGGACAGTCAGGACTGAACAGAGAGACCCTATCTCAGAAAACAAAAAACAAAAACAAAACCCCCAAATTTTATTTCTGTATTACATGTATGTTTACATGTGTTTCTGATGCCTGTAGAGGTCAAGAGATGTGAGAGGATGTAAGTTCTCTGGATCGAGAGTTATAGGGATCGTGAGCCACTTGACATGGGTGCTGGGAACCAAACTTGGGTCCTCTGGAAGAGTAGCCAGCCCTCTTTCCCACAGACGGAGTGGTCTCTCCACCTCGTGCCTATTCCTCTTCTCTCATGGTTTTCCTCCAATGAGGCAGGCAATTCACCTGTCAAACCAAGGAGATCTAATGAGTGAGGCCATCTTCTCAGTTTCCCCATACGGAGTTTTTCTGGTTGCCTTTCTGTACTGTTCCTTGTCTCTTGGACATTCTGCAGAATGAATAGTTGGATTACGAGGCCTTGGCACGGATCGTTCAATTTTTATAAGAATATTTCATAGTGTCTTACATTTCCCTTTGTATATTATGAGAAAACATAGAACTTAAAGTCATTTACTGCTTTGTAGTGTGGAATTTCATCTGTGAGGTCTTGGTAGTCTGCCCTATCTACCCTTTATGAAATTTCCCATTAATCTTCCCTCCAGTGATTTATTAACAGCTGTTACTCAGGCCTGTCGTCAGTTTTATTAGTGATACTTGAATTCTATTGACCCTTCTGCTTTTTTATATGCAAGTCATTTGAGAGCACATGTGCACACACATGCGCGCACATATATATATACACACACACTCACACACTCACGAATATGTATGCACACCACAGTAAACAGATAAATAAATCTTCCCCTTATGAACTATTTATCAATTCTGTGATACATTCCTGTGGGGAAAACATGAAAAAAAAATGCTTCGTCTGTCTCTCTTTGCTACCAGATTCTTAAAATGACTAATGAGTTCTGTGAGAGTAAGCATGCATGGGTAGGTTTGTTGGTGAAGGTGTGGGGTTTTATTATTATTATTTGCATTTGTTTGTTTTGTAGTTGTGGTAGTTTTATGGGGTTTTTTGTTTGTTTGTTTGTTTTTGTTTTGTTGCTTTTTTTTTTTCTTACGGCCAGTGTTGCTTTAAATTCATGGGACTCTTCCTGTTTTGTCCTTCTGAGTACTTGAATTCTGGGCATGTGCCACCATGTCTGGCTCAGGGACTTTAAATATCATAATAAACACATGTATTTTAACATATTTAATTCATTTCTTCGTGGCGAATGTTAATGCTGCTCTAGAGATACCACCCTTCAGACGTTAAGTACAGATACTATAAACACAGACACAGAAAGGCAAACTCTGCATGCTAATCTAAATTGAGAAACTCCTAAAATAAAATTGACTTGAAAAAAAAAAAAAGATAGTTGGTAGAAATTTAAGAAACAAAAATGGCTGGGTGGTGGTGGTACACGCCTGTAATCTCAGCACTTGGGAGGTGGAGGCAAGCTGATCTCTGAGTTTGAAGCCAGCCTGGTCTCTACATAGCAAGTTCCAGGACAACCGGGAATACACAGAGATATCCTGTCTCAACATACACACACACAACCCAAAAAGGAAAGAAACAAACAAAAATCTTCAAGGGAGTTTGGCTGTGGCGATTCAGCACGTGCTGAGGCTTAGGTTCTATCCTCGAGCAACAACGTCAAAACTGAAAAAGAAGTAGAGACACAGGAGCGCTGTCCACACAGAGGAAAGCCTCTCAGCAAGCCAAGGAGATCTAGTGAGTGAAGGCAGGGGACAGAAGAGACACAGTGAGCACACGATTTTAATCTGGAAGTAGAGGCCAAGTTCGGAGCCGGAGAGGGAGGAGACAGTGTGTTGTCCTAGAAGAAGATGAGGCAGGAAGCTCACCAGGGAGCCTGAACCCACAGCCTCAGAGCTATGAGTTCCACCGCAATGAATTAATGGGTGAAAACCACTCCCTGTCTCTCCATGGGCCAGGGCCTTCCAGTGATTGCTAGGATTGCTAGAATGTATCCGCTCTTGTTGCTGGTAGGCCTCTCAGCCAGGATTCTCCTCGGCAGAGTTACCAGAACAAGAGAGGGATTAAAAAAAAGGGGGTGGGGGGAGAAAGGACAGTGTTAGGCTTTGGGTTGAAGAATATAATTTTTAGAGAAAAAAAAAGTTCCCTCCGGCAGCTGCTCAAGGATCCTAGGAAAAGACTTTGGTGGTTTCCCAGCATCTGTTTTATCCCCTCCCATGGCCATCACTCATGTAAATATTCCTATATCTTATGCTGCTGCCACAATAAGTGTTGCTTAACGATTATTATAAAGGCATTTCCAACCGTTCACTTTAAGGGAAGGTTTAATAAAAGTAGAGGTTACAGAGTGGGAAAGATCTTAAAGGTCATACAGTTATAATTTTAAATGAAAATATTAAGTCAAAATTCTCATTCTATTTAAAAAAAAAAAAACCAGTTGACATTAAGATGAACAAATTCAACACAGGCCAAGAAGCTCTTTTGTCTCTTGGGCACATAAGAAATAATGAAGAGTTTCAGTCACAAAATAAAACAACAAAAACAAATATAACTCACAACCATTATAAACTTTCCTTGTAAGAGACCTCCTCCGTGTCTCAGGAAACTGGAGATTATCTACCATCGTTCCTTATAGGACATGAGTACAGAATTCTATAATCACTCTTTGTCCAAGTGTATATCTGTCTCCCTCTCCCTCTCTCTTTCTCCATCCCCCTCCCTCTTGCCCATCTCTCTCTCTCTCCCTCTCTCTCTCTCTCTCTCTCTCTCTCTCTCTCTCTCTCCCTCCCTCCTTTCCTCCCTCCCTCTCCCTTGCCCATCTCTCTCTCTCTCT
>JANHMN010000021.1:38642100-38698861 GCA_030674055.1 Rhabdomys pumilio
TGTGTGTGTGTGTGTGTGTGTGTGTGTGTGTGTGTGTGTGTGTGTGTATGTGTGTGTGTGGGGGTGTGTATCTGTCCCTGTCTCCCTCTTTCTCCCTCTTTCTTTCTCTCTGTCTATCCATCCCTCCCTTGGATAAAGAAATGTGATCTCTGAAATAGAACACAGAGAAATACCACATTGGTCTTACAACCTGGAAGATTAAAATCAGAAGCAAATAAATAAATAAATAAATAAAAGATGACTGTTAGGCACTGATGTCAACAAGCAGCTAAGTTAAAAAAAAAATAAAGCTAATGGTGTCTTCCCTGATTCACATCTGTATTTTAGGTAAGCTTTATCCCTTTAGAGAATAAATGCTTCGGCACACCTTTTGAAAAGGTCATTTTTATCCTTTCCTTTTGATGTCTCAATAAATCTATAGCTGCAATACTCTTGGTTTGGTAGATATAGATTAATACATTATATTCTTATGAGCAGCCAGTGAAGCAGTAAAAATTGCTAGTCTTCCATTTCAACTGAAAGCCTGCCTCGGAACAAGTTGTTAGAACATGTTCAGAGATGTCTATCACAGGAACATATAATAGGATAAATTGACTGTGGGAGAGGAAGGCGGGAATTAGTCACTCAGAAGTCGGTGGTAGAGAGCCAAGGGTAACCTCCACACCAGGGTTGGCAGCCATAAGATAAACTGGCACCCCGCCTTCATTTTTCTTCATAATGCAGTCATGAATTTTCTGTCTGTTTGGATAATAAAGCTACAAAACAAACAAAAAAAATACAATATATGAGAGAGATTTAAAGCTTCTTTATTCGTGGAATGTCCCTTTGACATTCTTAATTTCATAACAGAGGAAAGCACGGTCAGCTTAATTAGATAAAAAATGATAAGGTTTGTGTGAGATCCCTTCACTGCAGCCATGAGGGCAACTTAATGAATCTTCCTTGCTCTCCAGTGGTTATAGAAAGACACCCTCTACAGTCAACTCTTTTCTAGAAAATCGCCTCATTTGTAGATGCCAATGATAACGGAGATAACCCATCTGTAACCTATGTACTCTGTGCTCTGGAGACAAGTCTCATTCTAACTAACTTCTCATGGCTGGCTGGTGCACCTTTGCTCCTGGGATAGTGCAGAGTGGTGCAAGAGCCAGGCCTGTGTAAAAGGATGGTGAGTCCACCCAAAGGTGAAAAAGGGTCAACATACAGCTGAGAGAGTTCTGAAAAAGCTAGGAGCCTTCAACAAGGAAAATACAATTTTCTCTTTGAAATTGATGGAACCGAAATGAATAGCTGCAGACGTGGCTACACTTGAAACACCTAGCCCTTAAGCTAGTTATAAAAACAAGATAAAATCGAGTTCTTCCAGATTACTGATGGCTATAATGAGAAGAAAACTCCATCCAGAAGAACACGTGGAAAGGAGAAACCGAGAACAAAGGTACATGATGGTATTCTCTGTTCCAACAGAGTGTTATCTACTCTGAGGTCTAGGTAGAGCTGGGAAGTCCTGGTAGCTTCAGCTAGCCCCAACTCCTTGCTTATTATTTGCATAGGGCTCTGCAATTTTCTCCATAATGTATATAAGCCAAATATAGACCATGTAAGTGTGTGTGGTGGTTGGGGCAGAGATCTGCCATGTTAGGCCAATTTCAACCTTTCTGTTGGAGGTTGTTTCATAATATACAGCCTTACTGGATTGTTTCTGGTATTCTAGATTATGTCCTCGATAATTTTTTTTTAAGTTCTCAGCAAAGAATAGATTCTAATATGCAGCGGCTCATCTCTCAGATCTCATTATCTTGTACTCACGAGCATCACAATGAAACAACTGACTAAGGGCTTCTGAATACAAGTAAATATAGAAGCTCCATGCAAATACGCCCGTCAATGCAGAAGACGAGAGAGAGAGAGAGAGAGAGAGAGAGAGAGAGAGAGAGAATTCTGAGCAATTGTTGATGCTTTCTTTCATCTGAAGTGCCATTTTCTCCGTACATCAGATAACACATTGATTCTAGCATACTTCAGTTCTCAATTTTCCATAAACCATAAAAACCTTAATGACTTTTCTAAAGCTCAAGGGATGAAACAATCAATTAATTTTCACAGTAGTACAACACTGTCAAAACCAGACTACTATTTTAATAAAATTTCAGATATTTAGGTTCTACACATTAGCAGTTCAACACCAAAAAAAAAAAAAAAAAAAAAAAAAATCAACTCTCCTTCTTTCACCACTGCATCCAAAGTTAAAATATGGACCAATTAAAAAGAGAGTTCAAGTATCTTAACCTTTATTATAGACACCAAATTGCAAGGCTCTTGAAAGTTCATTTTTTTTTCTAGGGTTCAACCTAATTCTGAGCCCTCAACATAGTTGCTCCCAAGTCTTCACAAAATGTACACACACACACACACACACACACACACACACACACACACACACACGGGGAAAGAGAGACAGACAGACAGACACACAAACATACATACACACACAGGTAGAGAGAGACACATACACAGATATACACAAACATACACAGATACACACATGCACACACAGACAGACAAACATAGAGAAGGAGAGAGAGAGAGAGAGAGAGAGAGAGAGAGAGAGAGAGAGACATACACACACACAGGCACACACATAGACAGGCACATGCTCAAGCAGGCAGACAGACAGACAGGCACACAGACTGACAGACATACACACAGACATGTGTGCACATGTACACAGGCTGACAAACACACACACATATACAGACAGACACACACAGACATATGGACACACACTGACAGACACACACATGTATACAGACAGACAAATGCACACATAGAGACATATACACAGAGACAGACACACTGCATAAACAGACAGACACACATACACACACACACACACACTCACACACACACACACACACACACACACACACACACACACACACACACACACGGGGTTGGGGGAGGAGAGAGAGATAGATGTTAAATTTTTACCTAAAGTTATCACTGCCAAGTTGTCTATCTCTTTTGGGTGTTTCTTCAAAGTAGAAATCCCCAGAAGGGAACAGAAGATAGAAAAACCAAAGTCCTTCATCCTTTGACTAGGGACCAGACAGACCTTAGCATGCATTCTGTCATATAATCTATTGTCTTTTGGAAGCAGAGATTATCTGGTGGGGCCAGTACAGTTTGGGGAAGGCAGAGGGGAGGTGGAACGGTCTGCATCTTGAAATGGCCCCATGGTAGCCTGCGGGTGGGTATGGGGGCGGTGGATGGAAAAGAGGCTGGGGAGTCTGAATTTGAAAAGGCTACAGGCAGCTTCAAAGAGAATTTTATTTCAGGCTGTTCTGAATATGACTAAGACCAAAACACTGGATAATTGGGATTGTGAACTGAGGTAAAAATAGAACTAACTTACAGGTAGATAAGTAGAATCTGCTAAGTTTCCTTAACTTGGATGTGGACTGTGTATTGCTGAAGTAAGAGCATGGCCGTGTCTCTTGCTTGATAAAGTCTACATTGTGGAAACTCCACACGGTGCCTCATTTGGGACTGCTTGGGGGTTTTGTTCTGTTTCTGACTTGGTTCTGGACTTTTCTGCTTTGGCTTTTTCTGTGAGTGATAATATAAGTAATTAGTAATTGTGAATGGGATGGGTATTATCGTGAAAATTCTTCAATTCGTCTCTGGTCTCTCTTTCACAAGCCTGGATCTGGTCTAGTCTACAGGACCCACACTTTCTCTCAGGAAAACTTGCCATTTGTCCTGATCGTCTGTTCAGTTTCAAGGCAGCTGTTGATAATTACATCCTTTAGTGCCTGGTCTACTGTTTCTTACAATTTTGAATCACTGCATTGTCTGCCTGTTAATCATTTATAGCCCTTTGTTTCTGTCGTCTCAATCTTTTCTGGTCTTCCACGGAGCTATCTGCACAAGACCTCACTCTGCCAGTATCTGCATCAGGCCCAGGACAGCCTCACTCTGAGAGCAGGTTTCCAGTTCCTCCAGGAAGCTGACCTACCTACCTTGTGGTGTCTAGACTTGCTATTGCCATTGTAAAGTGTATGTAGTTGTGTTCTCCAACCTTCATTCCCAGCCATATCTAAAGATCAGACGGCCGTGTGGGTGGGCAGATAGAAAGGCTGCTCGGCATTCAAGACATAAACAAGAAGCAAGAGGCAACCGAGTCACCAAGTGCAAGAAAGCTAATCATATCATAAATCTTCTAAGTTATTTTCCATTTACATAACTAGTAGCAACCATCACTGGCGGCGGTTAAGTGATGTAGACCCAAACCAGGAGAGACTCTCGCCATGGATCTTAATGAAACAGCGTATATAATAAGTGCGGAATAAAAAGGCTCATTGAACAGATTTGAACACGTCAATGAGAATATAAACAAATGCGCCTACATGCATAATACATATGTGTCAAGCACTTCGCATTCCTTGCTGAGCCTGAGTTTTGTGGGCTGTAAGAGGAAGTAAGCTCATACATTCTTAAGGGATTAAAGAAAACCGTTTGCTACATTAGAGAGCAACTGATCTGAGGTTTGTGTTCCTGGGATTTCAACAGATTGGCTGCTCAGGGCCCCACAGCTAGAGGGGCCAAGAGTGGAACTTAGTGATAAGGTAAAGGGAAACATTTTGTCCTCACAAGATATTTTGTGCTCTCTCCTCTCTGAGATGTCCTGCCTTCATGATGTCATCGGTTTGTTTCCTTCCAGAGGTTCAATCGCTGTTAGTTTGAAGTTGGCAAATTGAACCTTATTGGGAATTTTGACACAACCAGATAGGGACAATTCTACGAGAGAGTACAGCTTTGCAAATGGCTCTGTTGGCAGAGGCAAAAGTGCAACTGAGATATCTCCTCTTCAAGCCCTTAGTTTTCTGACCGCAAAACTGCTGACAGATACATCGACTCCAGAGTAGCATTACAACAGCACCAAAGTCATTTGTTCTTGCTACTTAAAAAAATTTGTTAAAATATTCCTTTAAAATGTGATTGACATGGGCTGGAGAGATGGTTTGCTGGTTAAGAGCATTGACTGCTCTTCTAGAGGACCCGGGTTCAATTCCCAGCACTCACATGGTGGCTCACGAGTGTCTTTAACTCCAGTTACGGAGGACCTGGCATCCTCACACAGAATAGTTATAAGTTTCATGACAATGTCTCAGCCAGCTACTGTCTACTTAGAGGACGGTGGTAGTTCTGGGGGAATATATCAGAGGTGTCACCTTGTCACACTGTAGCCATCAAAAGATAGTAGTGCAAGTTCTGTTGGGGTGCTGCTGGTGTCAGCACACCGGGTGTGTGTCACTCACACAAAAGCACATTGCACATCCTTCTGGTATAGTGCGTTCCTCTTGGTAATGGCCATTAGGCACTTCCTGTTTACTTCCTATTTTCTGTGCTTCGAATTGTTTCCATGCTAGGTTGGTGCTCTACCATTCCACTCCCACTCCTCACTGTTATTTTAGAGGTTTCTCCTTTTCCTTATGTAAAACAGAACAGTGTCCTGGGCGATGCAGGCCCTAGACTCAGTCATTTCTGAAGTTTTGTATCTCTTGAGAGCATTGTTCTCCCCCATGCTTGATTTGCACTTGTGTGTTCTTCTGACTCTAGGAGCCACAGGGCATGACACACGTGTGCATGTGCACACATGCTCAGATACACACATACTAGGTACCGACCAGAGCATCCCATCTAGTGCAGACGCTCCCTGAGACACGCACACAAGACCAGCAGATGATACTTTTCTCAAAAACAAATCTCCACCGTTGAAAAGAGATAAGGCCACTAGCAAGAAAGAAGCATTTTTTTTTTTTTGATATTTTGCTTCTTGTTAACTTAAGAAATCGTGTGTATTGATAAATACCATTGTTTTATGCTTTTTAGGAAGAAAATTCCCGGTGGTGCACAGCGGCAATCCTAGACCCGAGAGGCTGAGACAGGAGGGTGGTGGGTTGGAAGCTAGCCAATTTCACAATTTTTGGTACACAGTGAAGCCTTGTCTCAAAGACCAAGGCTTGGGCAAAGCGACTCAGCCAGGAAAAGGGTCTTGCAACACAAGGCTGGCAACCTGAGTTTGCTTCCCTGAACAAGAAGAGAAGTGCCTTTTGTGAGCAAGTTGTCCTCTGGTGTGCAGACATTATGTGCGCATGCACACACACATACACACACACACACACACACACACACACAAACACACACACAGAGACAAATTATTAAAAATTCAAGAGAAAGGCAATAAATCTGTCTTTAAACATAGATCCTATCCAATACCTCACGATTACATAAGTATAATATAAATGAAATTAGCTGGCTAAGCATTAACTAAAACTTTGCTACACTCACATTTATGATTCACTAAATGATTCAGACTTTTTGAAGGTTGTGGTTTTGCATAAAATATCTTCTCCCAGTTGGGGTAGCAGGAATGCTCGAAACCCTGTCTTGCTATTATTCTCTCTAGATCTTCCCCTCAGGCTGATGTCTCCTTCCCACAAGTCTTCCCACAGAAACACCTACAATGCAAATGTAAGACTCAGGGCTCTCCCTGACTCCAGACATGTAAACACGGCAAAAGCTGCAGACCAAGGAAGCCTAGATGGTGTGTGTAACCCCTTTGTTCAATGTTACATGATGAGAACTTATGGTTGTCTTTTAAATTGATCGGCGTTTAAGGGTTTTGCAGGGTTCAGTGTAGTTTGTGTAAACAATTCCCTGGTACCGGACATTCTGAATCATTTGCAGCTTCTTGCCATAAAGTAAAGATTCGATAGACATCTTGGTACATAAACTCTTGGCTGTATCCTTGACTGTTTTCTTGGGAGATGCTTGCAGCTGTAGCCAAGGAGGGCAGGGCATGGAGTTGGCAGATTGTGCTTGTTGCCAGGTTTGTTTCCCCAGACAATCGTGTCAGTATGGACATAACCTGGAGCATGATTGTCCTCAGGTAGCTTCCATCCACTTGTCTTTTCTACTTAGGGAAAGTCTATACCAGTGAGATCTTACTTCTCACGCAAATATTTCCCTTTCGTTTTTCTATTCTCCGTTATCACCATGATAATGACTCCATCCCCCCCGGGGGGGGGGGGGGGGGGTTGTACACTCTGTTCTATGCCTTGGTTTGCACCAAGCCTCTTTCAGTCAGTCTTTACTGGCTGCAGTTTCTCTCAGTATTCACAGACACTCCTCTGTTCCACTTTTTCAGACCCTCAAGGGACGAAACCTAAATCCATTATTAGTCGTCCCCTGCCCCAAGTCAGGAAGGTAAGAATCACCTATTTAATTTTCTGATGAAATGTTTATTTATGTCTAGTCTTCTAGTCAATTGGCAGCCTGTGTTCTTGCTAATCATGTCAGTAACCATCACCCTGGAACTCGGCTACTGACTTCTTCTGTCTGGACCAAAAGCATTCTCTTAGAAATATTGTTAGGCTTCTTAATTTTAGGAACAAATAAAATTTCTGTCATGAGTACAATTATGAGCTCTGTCTTCCTGACCGTACGGCAGGTTTATGTAGGAAAGAGACTATCTTTTTAATATCCGTTCCTTTTAGGGAGTTCCTAACACACAACTTACAGGGAACAGTGGCGGATATCAGGCCCATTCCTAACACTGTGATACCGATCTTAACTAAAACGTATTGGGCCCTCTCAGAACCAGCATTTCAGATTTCAAAGGATGATACGACATTGCTTCTATTGTTACTTTTGCTTGACAGACAATTCAGAACCCAAAGTAGCAGGGGATACAGGTTTTCTCAGGTGGAGAGCTGGGGTTTGAATCTAAACCTCTGGGCTTCAGAATTCAGCTGGCTAGACACACCCTTCTACGATGGGGCAGATCGTATCTACGTAAACCAGAAGCTATATATGGTGGTGTGCGTCTTGGCGAGATGACGGAAATCATGATCTAAAGAAACAGTAGAAAAAGTTGGATAGGCATAAAAGCAGTACTTCGAGGTGGGGTGAGGAGATGGTAAGAGCCCATCACTCCGGGGCTCAGATTCTGAATCTAGCACATTTTTGTGGTACAACGATTTTTCTTAGCCTCAGGCACTCAAACTATTTTAGTTCTAACGAGCAATTGTGTATAGAAACGCACATTCCATTAAGGAATGGAAGCCGCGTGGAAGCCGCGCGAAATGGATGGAAGGGGCTTCAAGGGACTTCCAGGGCAGCTGAAGCAAGCAAGCAAGCAAGCAAGCAAGGGAGAGAAGGAAGCACAGGCAAGTGTGGAGAGCTCTGGCAGAGGGGGTCGAGGAACAGCCACCAGCACTGTGGCGGGGAGAGAAGTGAGCAGGAAGACAGCCAGGAGTTTTACTTTAGGGAGAGCAAGGTTGGCGGTGGTGCCCACGATGAGGAAGTGAGTTGGGAACAGGCTGTTGGGATTATCCAGGAAGCAGATAATAAAAGGCAGGAATCAGGGCGATGCCACCGAGAAAGAAGAGAGATTAAGAATTACTCCCAAATTAAGTCAGAAAGAAATTGGTAACCAACTGGGGATTTGGGACTGACTGAAAATGTTCTTTCCTTTTCAGCCCCAGGAGCCCCAGGCGATGAGACTGCAAGTGGAAGATGGGCCCGGTGTGAATCAGAATCCAAAACTGGGCCGTCAGCAGTACTGAGGCCTTTGTGAAGAGTTTGAAGGGAAAGAGCAGGGCGTGGAGGGGGAGCGTTTGGGTGTCCGTGTGCCAAAGGCTCCAGTAGGAAGGTGAGTTCTTTGCCATTAACCACTCCTTTTAAGAGTCAATCCCAGAATTCCACACAACGGAGTCTTCTTTCCATGCGCATCAGGGGAATCTTTATACTCTATCTAATCTAATTATTCTTCTGAGAGTTTGCTGAAAACTGGATTGTTATTGGGCCTGGGTATGGTCATGGATGCATTCACTCACGGGAATGCTTTTTATTCACTTGTAGGGACTTGAGCACATTTTCCCTAGCCCTCGAATGTACTCTCTAAGGCTTCTCTTGTTGACCAAGTCATTACTGTTTCCCACCCATCATTAAGTACCTACCAGGGACTGGACTAGGCATCTGACCTATGTTAGCACACTTAATTCTTCCCGTGACATGAGCTTTCCGTTTTCAGGCCCCAGAAGAATACAGTGTTTGACTTGGGGAGGTTCACAGAGCTAGAATGCGGTAGAACCAGAAACTGAACATAGGTCTCTGTGTTAGCACTCTCCGGAGACCCAGACAGAGAGATTCATTTAGAGGACTTGGCCCGCGCCACCACAGAGGCCAATGATCTTCAGGCTCTGCGGGCTGTGCTGGGGAGCTAGAGACCCAAGAGATGTGATGGATTTTCAGCCTGAGTCAAAGTTCTGAGAATCACGCTGACCAAAGGTTTGGGACCCAGACAAAGGTGACTTCTTGTTTACACAAAGGAAGAAACACCAAGTCCTCTTCCATGTCAGTCAGTGGGAAGAGAGTTGTTTTCACAAAAGGGGTTAGCCTTTTGTTCTTGCCAGACCTTCAAGTGACAGGATAGGTTCTCCTCACCCTGGGGGTGGGTGTGGGGTGGGGTGGGGAAGCAGTCTGTTTTAGCCACTTAACTAATAGACAAATTTGTTTCTCCCAGAGACATTCTCTCAGAAACACCCGAACTAATGTTTATAATGTTTACGTTTTTGTTAGTTGTGCATTAAGTGTGCAAGCCAATGGAGGAGTACATTGTTACAGTTCTATACCTCATGTAACATGATTGCTCCCACCAGTTACTCTCCCTGGCCTCCCTACCTTTGGTCCACTTCCTCGTTCTTGGTTACTCTTCTACTTTCTTGTCAGTTATGGTTTTCTCTAGACTCCACCTGTGAGTGAGCACACAGACACTTATCTTTCTGAACCTGGTTTATTTCACCTAACAGGATGATATCCAGTTCCTTTCCAGCTATCAATTTCTCATCAATCTCTTATCTCTCTCTCTCTCTCTCTCTCTAGTTTATCATCAATCTATAGTGTATCATTTATGTATCTATGTATGTATCTAGCTATCTTCTATTATCTATTATCTATCATCTATCTTCTATAATCTATTTATTTATCTATAGTCTATATATCTATTCATCTATTTATCTACCATCTATAATCTATCTATAGTTTATCATCTATCTATAGTCTATCATCTATGTATCTATATATGTATCTATCTGTCTATCTTCTATTATCTATCATCTATAATCTATCATCTATCTATCTTCTATGATCTATTTATTTATCTATCATCTATCTATATCTATCCATCTGTACTGGCTGGTTTTGTGTGTTAACTTGATAGAAGAGTCATCAGAGAGAAAGGAGTCTCCGTTGAGGAAATGCCTCTATGAGATCCAGCTGTAAGGCATTTTCTCAATTAGTGATCAAGGGTGGGCAGGCCCAGCCCACTTTGGGTGGTGCCGTCCCTGAGCTGGTAGTCCTGGGTTCTATAAGACAGCAAGCTAAGCAAGCCATGAGAAGCAAGCCAGTATGAAACACCCCTCCATGGCCTCTGCATTAGCTCCTGCCTCCAGGTTTCTGGCTTAAGTTCCTGATTTCCTCCAATAATGAAGTATGATACGGAAGTTCGAGTCAAATAAACCTTTTTCTTTCCAACTTGTTTTTGATCACGGTGTCTCTTCACAGCAATAAAACCCTAACTAACACACTATCTATCATCTTTTAAAAATCCATTCTTCTGGGCAGACACCTAGGATAATTCTGCATCTCGGCTCTCACAATGTGCTAGGTTGAGTCTTTTCAGCTTAGACCCAAGAGCAGTGTAGCTGGATCATAAGTGAGTTCTGTTCATGTTTAGATAAAATGTCCTGCCCATTTCCATTCTGGACGAACTAACGCACAATAAAGGGGCACACAAACTGCACACACAGCTCTGTAGAGAAGTACAAATAACCAGTAAAGAGAACTCAACGTCTTTGGGGATCTGGGAAATGCAAATAGAAAGTACACAGAGATTCTATTTCACCCTGGTCAGAATGGTCACCATCAAGAAAACAAACACAAACCAAGAATGCTAATGAGGATTTGAGGGGCAAGGAACACACGTATGCTGATCGTGGGAATGTCAATCGGTCTGGATTAATGTTTTGCCAAAGATCCTGGTGCCTGGTGGTCCAGTCATGTTGACCTAAAATGAGCCAACTTTTGACTGGAGTATCTGTGCTCTCTTCTGTCATTTTATAGCACACTGTGACTTTTAAAAAGTGAACATTCTTTTTTACTTTTGGAAGTTCTTTCTCCTGTTACAAACTCCCAGCTCAAGATTTTAAATAAAAATCAACACAGGCTTCTCCTGTTTGTTTTCTGCTGACTACCCTTTTCCCACAAGAAGATAACACTTCCCCAGAAGGTTCTTTCATTTCAAATGTTCAAAGAGGGCTTTGCAGGTAAAAGTGAGTTAGTAACATCTAAAAAAATGCACTTACCCAGTAGGCGTATAGATGGGGCATTAAAAGAGTATTAAAAGAGTTTTAGATTCACTGCATGCGGTGGCAAGCAGGTGCTGGATTTCTGTAGCATGGCTGAGACTCTCGGGCTGGTTTAATATGCTGTAGGTTTCTGTGAGAAGAGTCAGCGCATAGTTTTTTTTTTTTTTTAAATATGAAGCGGGCGTTTCCAGGCCTTGGAACAAATTTAAAATAATGGCTGGGATTTTACCTCTCCTGCAGAACTCGTCCCACCCCTAAAACCAAATACCTCAGACTCCTACCATCATTAGAGTGAAGGCCTCGTGAGCAAGAGACTAGATAGAGGGTCTAATGCCAGAATACAAAGAAATGAGAGGGACACACATGTTTTCAGGTCTTTAAATGACTAATGACAGGAAAACTATGACAAAACAACACAATTAACACTTTCTGTTTACAGAATCAGTCAATGAATCCTTTTGTTTTGTTTTGTTTTTTGGTTTTCAAGACAAGATCTCACTATGTAGCCCTGGCCATCTTGGAACTCACTTTGTAGACCAGACTGGCCTCAGACTCAGAGACCCATCTGTCTTAACCTCCTGAGTGCTGGCATTAAAGGCATGCGCCATCACCAACTGGCCTAGAATTTTCCTTTCTTCTCAGGTGAAGAGGGTATTAGAATTAAGAGAATATGCCTCCATTCCTTTTTCTTTAGAAAACTATAAAATTGAGACCAAACAAGGCCACCTTTAGGAGTGTGTTCCATGGTTTTACCTTAACCTAACTTGCTTAAGGTAAATCAGTGTCAATTTTTAATTCTGCAAACTTAGGTTATAAAACCATTCAAGCTGCTCTAGATTCTTAGAAGAATTTATGTTCAAAGTATTCCACAGATTTGAGATCTTGTCTGGAAACCATGGCTTCGGGATAGGTACTTCCTTTTTTATCTATTTATTTATTTATTTTTGAGTTAATTTAATTACAGCTGTTTTCCTTTCCCTTCCCTCCTCCAAATTCTCTTATATATCCTCCCTTCCCCACTGTGGTGGTCTGAATATGCTTGGCCCAGAGAGTGGCACTATTAGGAGACGTGGCCTTGTTGGAGGAAGTCCGTCACTGTAGGGGTGAGCTTTGAGACCCTCTTCCTAGTTCCCTGGATGATAGTAGTCTTCTCCTGTTTGTCTTCAGAACAAGATATAGAACTCTCAGCTCTTTAGTGCCAAGCCTGCCTGGGTGCTGCCATGTTTCCCACCATGATGAAAATGGATTGAACCTCAGAACGAGTGAGCCAGCCTCAATTCAATGCTGTTCTTCGTAAGAGTTGCCTTGGTCATGGTGTCTCTTCACAGCAATGGAAACCCTCAGACACCAACTCTTTTTCAAATTCATGTCTCTCCCCTCACCACCTTGGATTAATTATTGCCCGTTTTGTTTTGTTTTGTTTTGTTTTGCTTTTTGAGACAGGGTTTCTCTGTGTAGTCCTGGCTGTCCTGGAACTCACTCTGTAGACCAGGAAGGTTGGCCTTGAACTCAGAAATCTGCCTGCCTCTGCCTCCCAAGTGCTGGGATCAAAGGCGTGCGCCACCACCGCCCGGCATTATTGCCCATTTTTAAAGGACACTGATTTTTCAAATTTACTAAAGAATAAAAAGAATGTGCCTAGCTATTTGAGATCTAGTTTTTTTTTTTTTAAATAAAGCTCAAGATAATGTTACAATTTCTTTGAATAGACTTTCAGATACATTGTTTTGAATATAAGGCTACATCAGACAATGGAAATAAAACTGAGCACGTTAGACTCAATTTAAATAATCCAGTATTATTTTTCTAATATTTTTTCTGTCAAGTTATCTGAGTAATACAATGAGAAGGATTCATAAAGAGAATATTTTCCTACAAGAAATGCCAGGGGTAGCTCAAGTGAGGGCAAATGCTATATCACCATTGAGTATCTTTGAGCTTGTTTCCTTCGTAGCTAGAGATACAAAGAGAAAAAAGCTATGTTATCCCCGACACAGCTCAGGACTTAGTTGATGATGAGTTATGCAATGATGATGCAAGATGTTCGATATCAGTGAACAGATGTTTGAGATAAATAACATGAGATGGGGGAAGTTATGACTTCAGGAGTTTGTTACTTGCAGCTGTATAATTCACAATATCTGACCCTAATATCTAAGATGTGCTAATCTGAACTACTACTAAAATAAAAAAAAAATTCTTGTATCCCTAAAATAAAATAAAAAATAAAAAATTCTTGTGTCCAAGAGTCCCCCACACAGTAGGGATTTTATCAGAGTTAAAAGACAATCAGTAGGGATGAATTAGAACTCTGTCATTGATAGGCTATCACTTTGGTGGGGCAACCATACTGTTGATTGAAAGAAAACCGTGTGAGTCAGGGTTAGCTCATATTAGAGGTTTATTGGGTAGGTCCCCCAGAATAACACCTGTTAAAATAGTCATCCACATCTTAAATATTACACCAAATACTCCAGCGGTTTTTGTGCGGCTGGGAACTGAGTATATGCCTGTACTTGTAGCCAGCCTGGCTATAGCTGGATGGCCTTTAATCTTTCTGGAAAATCAAGTCACATTCTTGCAACAAACTTAGGGCAAGATCAAAGTTATGCCATTTGTTTCCCGGACTTTACAAAGAGTCTGAAAGGAGCAAGATCAGATGAGATTGGGGGTAGGGGGAGGGCAAGACAGAGTTTCTCTGTGTAGTTCTGGCCGTCCTGAAACTCGCTCTGTAGACCAGGCTGGCCTCGAACTCAGAGATATACTTACCCCTGCCTTCCGAGTTCTGGAAGTAAAGGCATTCGCCACCAAACCACCACTGCCCAGCTCAGATAAGATTTCTAAGAATAACCCCTGGGACTATAGTATAGTTCCCTGGTGCTGTATAGTTCTGCTCCTGAATCCTTTCCTTTCTTCCCTTAGGAGAGCCAGCCACTGGTTTTTGGCAGCTGGGCAGTTCTGCAATGACAACCAACCACTCACACAAGGGGCCACTGCAGGTGCTAACATCCCTGTTTGATCAGACTGTTTATGAGACGGCAGGAGAAGAGACCTTATCTTTAGGTGGTGTCTGATTATGCTAATGCTCTGGCATTGTGAGAGGGAAGACTGGCAAGAGCTGGTGTCCCTAATGAGGGGGAGGAACCACAGTTCCTTCAGAGGCCAAAATAAGCCGCAGAGGCCAAACTCCCAAACCACATTCTAGTAGGTATAGCCTCTGGGGCTTCAAATTCTTCAGAACCTATCAGATAGGAGGGGGCGGCATGGTTATTTTCCAGCCAGAGGCCCAGGCTTGAGGAAATGGATGGCATCTCCATGCAAGACGGACAGCTGCCAAATGTCCCTCTCCTAGCTGCACTGAAATCTCAAGGAAGAGCCCACACGCCTGGGTAGAATCTTCCGGGCTCCGCCACAAAGGCTTCCCCCCCTCACCCCCTCCCTACCTTTATTCATTTTCCACTGAATTTTTTTTTCCTGTGAGCCTATGACAAGAGGAAGAAACTAATCATAAAACCTGATCATAAAATTCCTTCCTACACTTGGAAGACAGCTATTAAATATTCACTCAGCTGAGGATCTGCTAGCATCCTTTAAAACAAAAGGGGCTCCCCGCTTCCACCGTCCCCACCCCTGGGACCAGTGCCGACCATCCCGAAAGTTGCCACTGCCCCTATGTTGAGGGCGAAGTTAGCGAATCCGGAGCTGCGAGTCTCAACTTGGGGGAGGGGGCAACGGGCAGGGCTGGGGAGGGGGAGCGGCGAGAAGGAGGGACTAGAGGGAAGGACACTGCCCCCTGCTTCATCGAGGTCATCGCCGAAGCCGCCAGAGCGGCCGGTCGGGCTCGGGGCGGGAGGCCCGGGAGGAGCGAGCGAGGGCTCCGCAGCGGCGGCGGGTTGCCAGGCTCTGTACCTGGCGGGCCGGGCGCGCCTCGCAGGCCGGCGATCCGGGCGCGGAGGGTGTGAGCGCGCGCGCCCCTCCGTGCCCGCCCAGCCTCGCGCGCGTCTCGGGGGAGAGGCTCCGGCGACAGGCGCCCCGGGAACCCGCTGCTCGGTCCCGCCCGCCCGGAGGAGCTTTGTGCGGCAGCCGCGGCTCCGAGTCCCACCTGCTGGCGGCGGAGGGACGAGGAAGGAGAAGAAGGAGGCGAGGAGGAGGAGGAGGTGGAGGAGGAGGAGGAGGAGGAGGAGGAGCGGAGCGAGGCGGCGCCAGCCCTGAGCTCCCGCCGGCGCCCACCTCCGGGGGCTCGGCGGTCCTACACCGGCCTGCTCCGGTCCCCCGGCCTCGCGGCCACACCGCGCCACCGCGGCTGCAGACCCCCTCTTCCCCACCCCCTCCCCTGCTTTGCCCGGTTACCGCGCGGCCCGACCGCCACCGCCACCGCCACCGCCACCCCCGGGGAGCTCCGGAGACTTGGAGGCGAGCAGCGGGGCGCGCGGCGTCGCCTCAATGTATCGGGGAGTCGCCTCGGCGCCCCAGCCCCGCTGAGCAGCCTCGGGCGTGTTGCTACCGGCCGGAGGGCGTGAGCCAGGAGGCGCGGCGAGCCCCGGAGCCGGCGACCAGCGAGCAAGCGAGCGAGCGAGCGAGCCCCGGAGCAAGCTCAGGGAGCAGACACCATGCCGGGCTGGAAGAAGAACATCCCCATCTGCTTGCAAGCGGAGGAGCAGGAGAGAGGTGAGCCTGGCGGTCGAGCCTGGGGGCCGGGCCGGGCGCCCTCGGTGCCTCCCTGTCCCCCAGCTCCCCGAGACCTGTCCTCGGGGCCGGCAAGGGAGGGGCGCCGTGCCCTCCGGGGGCCGCGCTCCAGGCCAGGTGGCACCTTGCGAAATCTGAGAGGGGGTTTGGGGGTCTGGAGGGGGGAAGCCGAGGGGAACAAGGGAACAGTAATGCGGCAAGCAACTTTTCGCCCGGGGAAAGATTTTGTTTTTCCTGCCGAGGACCTAGAGGGAACTCCAGCTTCTCCTGGGCCCGCTCGCACGTGGAGCCCCGGCTCCTGTCTGTGCGGTGGGCGCTCCGGGTGCTGGGGGTAAGGGAGAAGCTTGCAATGCTTTAAGTGACTTTTCAAACTTTCCTCCTCCTGCCGCGGCCGCCTTTGCGATGTCCCCGCCTCTGGCTGGGCTACGGTGGTGTTGCCAAACCCAAAGTTGCAGGAGATTGGTAAAGGAGGAGAAGAAGGGGGAAGAGTGTGGGGGCGGGAAGGGGGCGCTGCCTTGGGTCGCTGAAAGGGGGGAGGGGAGACAGAGAGGACTGCCCCTCCCCACCCCCCTGGCCGGTAGTGACTGCCTAAAAATGAGTTATGCCCAGCGCAGTCCTGGCTTTCTAGTTAATACCGCAGGACTGCGGAGTTTTCATAATTACTGTCTATTTTCTTCGTGAGAGACGGCTCTCAGTGCCAGGTGGCTTTGCAGCCCCTTTGTGCTTCAGCCTGGCAAGTGTGTTGGGCACGTTGGTTTGAAGTGACTTGCGGAGAGGAAAGTTGAAGGCCTTTTGCACTCTCAACGCTTGGTTCTGTTGTCATTTTATGGTGTTTGGGTTGTGCAGTGGTTGGCCGTAACCTGGATATGATGTGCCGAGGACACCAAAATTTCCTACCAAGGCCCCATGGGGCTGTGGGGTGCGCAGCATCCAGAGGGATTCCTGGCTGTCAAGGTCCACCAGGGTTTATATTCTCCTGCTGCTTACTCCAGCCTGCCTTGGCTTGTTCAAGGAACAGGCTTGAGAACTGAATCGCTTTCAGGATGCAGGGGCTTCATGACTAACAGTTGGTGCTGGAGGTTAAATGGTGCTTCATGGTGGGCGGCGAGAGAGGCAGGAAGCCAATCTGGTGTGTAGAAGGGACAGCGCCGCCCTCCTCCCCCCCCAAGAGAATTTGATTCTGAAGCATGGGGAAGCGGGTATGGACTGTGGCTGGCTTTACTGGTCATGCTAAAAGTTTCAGGCTTTTGAAATAATGCTTGCAGCAAAGAAACCAATGTACAGTTTCCAGTTTTTCTCTAGGTGGCACAGCGGTCTTTGGTTGATAGCCTGTTTAATGACTCAGGGAATTTGTCCCTTTAAAAACCACTTCCTTATTAGACTTGTGCATTCATTTCCAGTGCACTTGTGGTATGTGACCCTGGATTTACCCCCTCCAGTGGTATCCCTGCTTTCAGAACTGCTTCTGGGTCTGCCTTCCCATAACCGTATCTTAAACTGTGCAGATCTAGGTGCCTATAATTCACCACCAAGTAAAAGCACTGAAAGGAAATGTTCTGTCAAGCTCCCAGGTCTGTCCTATCAGCTCACTGCTGCAACGTACCTGATGTTAAGTGTGTCAGTTTGATTAAAAAAAAAAAAGCATCAGAACGCTATAGTGGGTAGGGTTTTTTTTTTTTAATTGTAACAAAATGTACTTGTATGTCTTTTAGAAATATGGTAATTTTGAAAGATGATCACCTAATCTGCTTGGTTGACATAAGACCGGAATTCCTCCAGTACACAAAATCTGAGTCAGAAAACTTGGACTGCCTTAGCTCCTCCAACAGGAGGAAACGGAATGTATGGCACTTAGTTGCTTTTATTTATTTATTTATTTTTTAAATGTTTCTTATTCCTTGCTTATGAGATGTTTTTCTAAACAACAAGTGTGTATAGAAGTGTATATATATTTATATGTATATTAGTCATATTTTTTGAGGCCCTGTCTTATTGAGAGTGTGCAAATGATTTTGTTCTTTAAATATCATGCCTAAACCTAGAACTTGTGTATGTGGATGTATTGTGTGTAAGTAAATGTATTAAATGCTTATGTGACTTTTAGTATGTCTGTTAGAGGACACTGTTTGGATTATGCCCTTTGCAGAATTTTATTATAAAGTAGTGAGTAATTGATGGTTTCTCTTTGCATTTGAAGTAACACCGTGTATAGTCTGCCCCACTGCCCCATGATTCCTATAGAAATATAAACAGAAGGATTCAACTATGAGGCCAGTCTGGAAAAAAAATCAGCATGAAATAGATATATTTTTAATATTGTTTGAGAATATAGTCAACCAAAAGGCCAATTTGTAGCATCTTAGCATTAAATTCTAAGGTGGGCTGTGCCTCCAGCCCTTTCCACACCTCTTCCAACCTCAGTCTACATTTACCACTCTGAAACCATTCTGGCATTCTGGAGACTAGCATAATCTTTTTTTTTTTTTCATGTGAATTTTATTTTTTTAAAGTATCTTTGTTGATTATAACCCAAATTAATGTGAAGTTCTAGCATATATATTTCTATCTCAGCATTATTTTTTTAAAATGTTAATTTTGGTTCAGAGCTGTGGAGATAGCTTAGTCAGCATCCTTGCAAGCATGAGGACCTGAGTTCCAAACTCCCAAGCTCTTGTAAACAAATCAAGTGCACTGGTGCTTGCCTGCAATGCTCCTGCTGGGGAAGTGGAGTCAGGTTGGTGGATGACTGGATCTTGCTAGGCAGCCGATCCAGCTGAGTTGAGGAGCCCTGGGTTCAGTGAGAGACCCTGTCTCAAAAATAAGGCAGAGGAGCAAATGGGGAATTATAGTGCATCAGCTCGCAGTGAAGACTTGGGGGGTGGGCACATACCTTCTTGGTACTTACTCTCATATACAAAAGGTGTTTTGGCTAGTCTATATAGTTTCCTGTCAAATCTACATGCCATTGATAACTTGGGTTTGTCTTGGAGGCCTCTGTCAAGACAATATTGAATGAGCTATTGCATTGCATGCAGGGTTGAGCGGAGCAACGGCAACATATGGGTCGTGGCACTCGGTGCTCACACTGCTGAGATGACATGTGGAGACTCACCCGTGTGAGGTGGCACGCCATTACAATTCAGAGCACACTTCTCTGTCCTGTTCTCTCCCTCATTTTTCTGCTTGAGTTGCTAAACCCAATCCATTCAGAAGCCACCAATACGCTTTGGGGGTAAATGATTTTAGGACAGGAAACAGTATGATGTCCTCTTTACCATCCCTTCCAATCAAATGAAATTAAGCAGTTTATTGGTTGTTTCACATCTGCTTCTTAGCGGCTATAATAGGAATGCAGTTACTGAGAAGACAGCACAAAGGCATAGGTACCTCTGTAATTAACAGTGTCTGTCTTTTGCCTTGTGGCTTTCCTTCTGACTCGCGAGGCTTTGGTTAGTGAACATTCATTACTGTTTAACAGCATGTAGTGAACATTCAAAATCAAATGTGCTGCTTTAGGAAGACTGACGTCTTTCTATTGTAAACATAGCCCTTCCTAGTTTATTTTGGGTCAATAGAATAACACTAATTGGCGTTTTCTTTAAATTTGAAGTTTAGGCTTAATAGGGTATATGGGTATTATCCACTGTAACAATGTTTCAACTGCATGGTATCTTGGCATGTGTGCTCATTTGGGAGGAAGGCATCAGTTTTTTATATTCCTCCACACCTTTGCCTTTTGAATTTCTCTTGTAAGTTTTGGAGGTCTACATGCGAACGGAGCATCCCTGCTACAGAAGTTACTGTCTGCGGTTTCTGTGTGTAGTTTGGCAATGAGAGCTGTAGATACCTTTCCTTGTAGTTAGCTTTGATAAAGCATTGAGGAGAAAGGAGGGGGAGAGGCAGTTTTCCTTGTTGTCTTTATTGTGTACCCTTGGTGTGTTTTATGTCTACATCACATGGAGAGCTGGTGACATCACGTCACACCCTGTGTAATAAAATGCCAGCCTGACATTTAAATTTTGACTGGGGAGCTTTGAGTGGGAGAAGGGAAGAAGGGGAACAAATCTAGAGTCGGCTGGGTGTCGGACACAGTTGGATACGGCATCTGTGGGGCTTTGTGGAAGTATTGAGTTCTATTCTACTTGTAGGCATTGCTATCTGATAAGGAACTTGTGACCCACAATCTACACATTTGCTTTTAGTTACAAAGTCAATACCCTGGCTACTAATTTCTAAAAAGAGATAATCAAAAACAGAAGTTACAATTCCTTAGAGAAACTTTGTAGTATTTTACTAGCCCAATAACATCTTGCATTATTCGGCTCAGAAAATGCTGCTGGCAAATCTTTCATCATGAATCCACTAGACAGATTTTTTTTTTAAGTTACTTATATGGAAAAGCACTTGTCAGGTATATTTTGTGCTTTCTGTCCACTGACTTTGGAAGACAGACATGCTAACTTGAGTCGTAAAGATGGCGGCGACATGAATGCATTTATTCACTGGTGTTATCTTTAGTTATTTTGTGTATGTAGGTCATGCCACAGCATGTGGATGGCAGTCAGAGGGCAACCTGTGGGAATCAGTTATCTCCTAGCCTGTGAGCATCAAGGGTCCAGCTCCGATGGTCAGGCTTCGGAGCAGGTCTTATTACCTTACAGACTCTATTTATTTAATTTTTGATACATAATTTCTCCATGTGGTTCAGGCTTCGCTGGAAAACTTTATCCTTCTTTAGCCCCCAAGTGCTAGGACTTACAGGTGTCCCCCACCATATTTGGCTCAATATCTTTGTCAGTAAAATTATTAGACAAGCTTAAAGTAACTCATTTAGGCTAATAGCTTTTCTCACCAAGGTTCCAACATTGTTACAGTTTTCCCTGTTGTCAAAGTGTATTAGCCAGGGAGGCAAGCATTAAGGAGAACAAGGTATTGTTTTTCTGTTGTGAACTGGTAGATGACTGCATTGTAGTGGGTATTGCACGGTTGCTTTGTTGCCAAATATATTATGTAATTAAAACCATATATCTGAACTCACAGCCTGGCTACCAGTGGCCAAACAAAGGGACCTCCTCCAGTAATGCTTTCTTCTGCGGCAACCTGATTGGCTTCTTATATAGAGAAAAAGGACTATCAATTCATACCAGTGAAGGAAATTGAGAACTGAATACCATGTTGTGCTAAGCACTCTACAATGGCAGACAGTTTAGGAATTATTTGCTTTCCATTAAACTGCAAGAGTAGTTGGTAATACCAAATGCAAAAGCAACAGCAATGGAGGGTCACTGGTCTAGCTGCCTCGGCTCTGAAAGGCAAAGCTGATTCTAGGCTTCAGTCTCGTACCTTTGACTTTCTGAAATGCACATATTTCTTAAGTGTAAATATGGAGAACCTATTGATACCCATTTCCTCCGGGAAGAGGCCCCGAGTGGGTTAGATGCTGTCAGCTTTATGGGAAAGTTAATGTTGTCTAAATATATCCAGCAATTAAAATGCAGCAGATTTAATGTCCCACCATCTTTCATCTCTACAGTGTTTAACTTGTAGGCACCAAGTGCGGACTATGGAGGAGACATAACTTGTATCCTGGATGTTAGAGCCCTTGGCTTCAACACAGTGAGAGAGAGCAAGTAATTTGAAGAGAAATGGCATCGAGTGCAAACTGTCCACTCTGACAAGTAACCTCTCTCTTTATGTAACAGTGAGATGACACTAACAAACACCGAAGTGTCCTGGATGCTGTCTTGCTACTTCAGGGTTCACTTATGGCAGACACTTTCATTACTTCCATGATGTCTTGAAGTAGAAGACCTGTAAACTTAGCACCTATCTAGGTGATGAGATGATAAGAGTTTGTTTTTTTCTTTACAAAGGTCCCCAACTGGCAGAAGGGACCAAGTCCAGTGTTTCCTGAGAGGTTACAGTGAAGCAGGAGCTTTCTGAAGCCAAGACCTTTGATGTAGTGTAATGTGATACTTCTACAAAGATGCAAAAACTCAATGAAGAAATAAACAAGCCAAGGCCACATTTCATCCACTTGTTTGTGGGGTTCTCAGATGCTGATGGTGTGTGAATGGGAAGACTATGGTTTGTTTGTTTGTTTGTTTGTTTGTTTTGGCTGGGGGAAAATAATGGTTGCATACAGTTGTGGAGCCCGGGGTATGATCCACAGCCTGCAGCTGCTGCCTCTTTCCCCTGTGTAGACTAGTGCCAAAGAAGAGGGAGAGAAAGTGTTTGTGCTGGATTAGCGGAGGAAGATGCTCTGAGAGCAGAAGCCCAGTGGTAGTGACATGAGGAAGGATAGGACAACTTGAAAGGAGGAAGAGGCTTCTGGAAGATGGGGAGGAGATGTGAAGAATGGTATGTTTCTGGGCATCATTGAACAGAATATATCACAGGCTGCTAGTGGTTTCTCAAGGGACTGACAGGTAGACAGTGGCCATGTGTGTATGGGGTATAGAGTAGGAGGAAGACTGGCCTCCACCACAGTGGAGAAGGGGAACATGAGACTGGAGAAGGCAAGATGCAGGACTTCCAGTTTTCAGGATGAAGTGCAAGCTATTCAGCGGGGGATGTGGATTTGTCCAAGGATGAGTGACTGGATCCTATTCGTCTCTCAGAAAAGTTACCTGGGTAGCGTGGTGGAGGGAACCTGTGACAGGTAGGGACTTGGAGGAGTCAGGGAGTGAACAGGTGGCTGCCTTGATTGGGTGATTGATTCCCTCCTCCCCCTCTCCTGTCTCTGTCTCTACCTCTCCTTTCTCTTTCTGTCTCTCTCCCATCTCTCTTTGTCTCTGTTTCTCTGTCTCTCTCTCCTCTTTCTCTCTGTCTATCTTTCTCTGTTTCTCTCATTTCCCCTTTTTTTCTCTCTTTGAGACGACGTCTTACTATATAGCTCTAGCTGCCCTACCTGTATAGACAGGCTGGCCTTGAATTTTATTTCTTCAGAATACCTGATGCTCTTTCTGGGAGACTTAATTAAGTCTGGTACATGAATGTCACAATGAAGGACCGCCAGAGTGGCTGTTTACCAGTCTGGGTATAGTTTACTATGGATTAACATTTTTTCTTCCTTCCTTTCTTTTTTCTTTTCTTTCTTTCTTCTTCTTCTTTTTTTTTTTTTGACAGGGTTTCTCTGTATAACTCTAGCTGTCCTGGAACTCACTCTGTAGACCAGGCTGGCCTCAAACACAGAAATTCACCTGCCTCTGCCTCCCCAGTGCTGGGGTTAAAGGCGTGTGCCACCACTGCCCGGCTATGGATTAACATTTTTACTCTTTTAATTATATAAAATCCGCATGCTGTCTGATTACAAATGAGAAGTAACTACTGTCCTCTAAGTGTATCTCTTAAAAATAATTTGAAATTTTAGATGACCTTTGGCTACTGAAAGAGAAAGTAGTGTTGATTTTATAAAAGGTGCTCCCTTCTTGATAGAATTAGATTAGATAGTTTCATTATTTTAGCATTCTGAAAATAAATGAATGTTCTGTGGTTACTTTTAATCTACATCTTACTCTGGACTGGATATTTTTCCAGCATTTTCTTATCTTTTGGCCCAGGTAGACAGTCCCTAGTACCTTTGATTTTTCTCATCTATAGAGCAAGGATCCTTCTTGGCATGCTTACAGCTATAGTGATGTGCAGAGGTGAAAGTTGTTATTGTTACGTGGTTGTTTTACACAGTGGGAAGTTGGCAAAGACTTAAGACTCTTGAAGGACATCTACCTATTAGTAGGCCATCTCAGGACTGGACTTTTATTTGAGTTATTTTTGTCTTATAAAATATAGCAAAAATCTCTCCTTCATTAAAATCTTAACTCTTAGTTTTCCAAAGTGAAGTCCAAATGAGCCTCAAGATTTCCAGCTTGGACTTTATAACCGTTGACACAGTGTCAGGGAACAGGGCACACACAACAAAACAGTGCATGTGTGCATCTAAGATACATTGCGTATGGTGTTCAGCTCTCCTTCCTCATAGCATTCTGGGCTGTGGACTGGGGTTGGGGGTGCGAGTAGGGGTGGGGTTCAGTTCAAATGTGGGAAGAATTCTGCTTCTTACTGTTGATTTTCTGACTCTCTCCAGTTAGGCCCCTGACTTCAACCCACTATCCCAAGCTCCATCACCATGAAACAAACTGAAATCATGTTTGTGATCTTTGTAAGTGAGGAGAAAGGTTTTTTTGCCAGTCTTTACTGCTTTTCCCTTCATTTCTATGATGCGACTTAAATACGTAGTAATATAAAACTAGGCATAAACTCCAAGTGCTTGTGGTACTGTGACCACAAAGCCAAGCAGGTGAAACACAAATACTACCATTCAAAAATCAGTCACATCGAAGCGAACATTCGTTGCATGTATTTTGCTGAAACTGATTTCCCTCTGCAATACAAATGCAGCCCTTGTTATTGCAGAAAGCAATGTCGCTACTTTTATTATTTTTTTTATCTGAACTTATGAATACCACCTCATTTTCCTGGTCATAAACACACCATTTACATGGCATGTCCTCTCTGGTGATGCTAAAAATATAAAACCTAATTTTAGCGTCAAAATTGGTGTCATATTTAGGTTGTCCTCTCCAATTGTCCCTTTTGATCTACGTTTGTCCTTCTTAGACTGTTTGTGGTGAAGCACTATTTTTAGTTAGTCACAAGTTGAACTGTAGTTGCCCAACACAATGCATTTGGTATACTGGGCCCGCCCTTGTCTTTATTCCATTGGTTGAGACGAGTCTACCAATCATAGACGAGCATGAGATGAGTCTACCAATCATGGATGAGCATGAGACAAGTCTACCAATCATGGATGAGTATGTGATCGCATCAAATGGAAGCAGGACTTTCTTCAGTCTTTCTTTTCACTTAGGTATTTACATGATCCCACCCCACAGACCACACTTCAAATAGTACTAAATTCGAGTGTGTGGACAGGAGGATGATTCTGAGTTCAGTAGCCTTGGAAGGGACTGCATAAAACGGACACATCACTTGAAAGTTAGAAAATGAAACATAGTTTCTATAACTGCTTTTACCGCCTCTGTAAGCTGGTTCCTACTGAAAACGAAGTCTGATCTTGTCAGTCAAGAGCACTTCAGTCCCGTTTCCAAAACTCTCCTGCAGTAACCCTGACTCTCAGTGCTTTCCTTCTCTCCTGTCCCAAGACGGTGCTGATGTGAAGGGGACCGTCTAGTGTCCTGTGATGCTGGGTGAAGGGCATTGAGCCTCTTTGCTGTGGTAACTCTCAGTGTGTCCGCTGCTCTGAATTTGGCATGCTTGGGACCTGGGCGTTGTGCCCTGGTATCTACTGAAATGAGTCTGTTCCTCTTGTTCCTTTGAATGTCAGCTGATTTGCTCTCCCTGGGCCTTATCACTGTGTCTGCCTGTAAGATCTGTTAGTCTGTGACTTTCCTCCATATCTCTCCCACCAGCTTCCCCACATCCCCGTTCCTGGGAGCCAGAACTCTCTTTCTGTAAAGGTTGCCACTCTATCAGCCTGTAGCCATATTGAATATTGTCTGTGTCAAATAGGGGACCTGCGTATTAGGTGATGGTGGCTTTGGCCACTGCTTTCTCTAATGTACTCAACTCTACCCAGGAGTTAGTCTTTCTCTCCTTCCCTACCATCAACAAAGTTTGAAGCTTTCAGGATGTATAATGTCTGATCTATAGGCCCCTACCTCTCTTCTTTTTGATTCCTGCCCTAGGTCTGGAGTTAAGTGACTTGAAAATTTAAACTGGGAGAGACAGGGATCAAAAGGGTGAATGAACAGTGAAAAGGGAAGAAAATTTCTGTTTCTACATAAAGTGGCTACTTCTCTGAAGATCCAGAGGAAATAGAGACAAATGGTTCAGCAGCCCAGGATGACATAGCTTCAAACGGACAGTTCCTCCTCAATATCTTCTACTGGTGACATTGCTCATCATCCTTTTCAACTGATCAGCTAGTAATCTGTCCTCTATATTTCTTCAGCAGGCATAGGCATATAAGAACTGATGTGTTTCTCCTCAGAATTAACACTGTGTGTTTCCTAATAGATACTGATAGTTTGTTCTAAGAGCCTCTCACTCTTAGAACTCTTAGCCTCTCACTCTGTAGTCTAGACTCTCCAGGGCCTTATAGTAATCCTCCTGCCTCAGTCTCCCAAGCGCTGGTCTTACAGATGTAAACCACCCTGCTTGGTTTGACATTGATGCTTTTTTTTAAAAGCTTACCTTAAATTTCAAGCAAAGATTCATAGAAGAAATCACCAGATACACTTGAAATTTTTTGTATGGATTTGCAGAATTAATCATTCTCCTCTTCCTCTTCCTCTTCCTCCTCCTCCCCTTCTACTAGCAAAGGGTTGTTGTCTTTGATTTTCGTAGCCTTTGAATATAGGACCTAGCAGGCCATATGAAAATCTTGTATATAGTTTGACAGAATAAATTACTAGAATTTATGTCTTTATTGGGTACAATTCATTATGTAAACAAAAGACAATGAATGATGTTTTTACCTATTTGGTATACTTAAAAATAGGAAAAGGGCAGAATTAAGTCCTATAGGGAAACATTTTACATAATAATGTGTTCGGTACCCATTGTTTATTCTGTATGAAACCTGGGAATACTTTCCCTTCTTGCTATCTTGTGATGTTTATGTCTCTTCTTACTGATGTTCATAAATCTCACTAGGAAAGATCGAGTGGAATGCAAGGATCTCCCCGAGAAGCCAGAATGATCTCGTCACCGGAATTTCTACCTTGCCCCCTTCAGAAGCTTCGCAGTTATTAACTAAAAGAGTGGCATTCAAAATTGGGTTTCTCGGAAGAATTTAAATGTTTCCTTTTAAATGTATAATTTTCTAGTATGGGGGCCCATTTTCATCAAATGAAACTCTCAGGCAAAGCAATATAAATTTAGCTTCTTTGTTACCATTTTGCTTTTTTCTCCCTGTAATTTGAGTTTTGAGAATGACAATTGGCCAGGCTAGAATCAGGCACCCTTGGGCGGCTGTTACTGGCAGAGAACCTCACTTGGCCGTGTCATCGAGCTGGTATGTGGATACAGAGGAGAGGGGAGCCCTATCACAAACCTGTAACCTTGTTTCCTCCCACCCACATCCCTGTGAAGTTATTGAGTGCATTTTAACTCTACATTCAGGTACCACACTGACTCAAACCCCTACTCTAATAATCATACTGGAAAAAAAAAAGGATGCAGGCAGTGTATTAGCCTGATCAGGGTCTCTAAGAAAAACACCATAACTGGTAGACTGGGTAAGTTAAGCGGAAGAAATTAATTTCTAAAAGTTTTATTATAAACGGAGGAGGGAGAAGGGAGGGAGGGGGAAGGAAGCTGACTCTGATTTAAGACACACTCTCTTGTGTGTCTTCTAAGGAGGAGGACATTGATCCTATTAGATCAGCATCCCACTCAAAACTCCAATTAGCCTTAATTACTTTCTTAGAGACCACATCCCCGAGTAAAGCCACGCTAGAGGATTAAGCTTGTGTGTGGATTCTGAGTGAGCGAAGCTACCCAGTGAACAGACACAGAAGCTTATTCGGGGTCTGCTATTATGTTTCTGTAAATTTTATCTTTCGGCTTCTGGAAGCAGCCGATTTTGAACAGAAGATATCTTGTTTTTAAAAACATGACCTCCATTTGCTTTTTTCCTTTCATGCTTATGTGTGTATGTGGGATGGGGTGAGCTGAGGGGCTGGGAGTGTGTGTATGTCCGTATGTATTCATGTGTATGCCAGTGTCCTTGTGTAAGTGGGTGCACATACATGTTTGTGTGGAGGCGGAGGCAGGTGTGAATCTTCCTTAATCTTTTTCCACTGTATTTATGGAGGCAAGGTCTCTCCATTGAACTTGGACTTAGCTCACTGTTGTTTCAGTGACACCCCTACTCCCATCTCTGCCTGCCCACCCAGAACCAGAACTCTGACTTTCATGTTTGGTTGTTGTTCTTGCAAGTGTTTTTAATACCTAAGACACCAGCTCTGAACTCTTCATGTTCTGTATTGATGTTTTTCTTATGCCCCACCATTTAAATATTGTCTGCTTTAACCAACAGTATTGAAGGGCTGTTGCTCTGTGACTTCTGGGTCTGGGATGCAGAAGTTGATGGGGGCTCCCCTTTGTCATCTGGAACACTTGTGCCTGGACCTCATGGAGCCCCCATGTGTCTCTGCTCCCTCCAGCCTCTCTGAATCCTCTTTGCATGGGCAGGCTGCATTTTCTCTAGGTGGCAGTTCTTCATGTCTGGTCTTCTGAGCCCAGGCACTAAGCAAGGGGGTCGGTGAGCCTTGTGAGGATTAGAATCCTGGTTGTTGTGTAACTTTGGGGCTAACTTCATACTGAGGTTCTGGACAGTATGGACTAGCCACCAGCCACTTTGATAGAGACCTCTTTTCATCCCTGGTCTAAGGAATTCGAGCACTGGAAAATGGTTCAGTAAAGTAGTTCCATTTTGGTTAGACTTTGGTTAGACTTAGCAGGGATATCAGAGCTGATACCAGAGAGCTCCTATTAGGGGATTTTATTTCTAGCAGTCAGTTCATGTAGATAAAATTTAAATGGTGCTTACGCTGAACATGTAGATGGTAGAAATGTATCCTTTATGTTTTTTTTCAGGCTGGGAAGTTTAAGATCAAAGTCTGAGCAGATTTGGTGAGGGCTGCTTCCTGCTTCTAAGGCTCCAGCTCGTTGCTGTGGTCACACATGATGGAGTGTGGGAAGGCAGAGGGCACGAGGTGCTCCCTCCAAGCCCCCTTCTAGGAAGCCTCACTCACTAATGAAGGCAGAGCCCTCATGATATAGTCATTTGCCAGAGGGCCACGCCTTAATGCTGTCACACTGGGTTGGAGTTCTGACATGTGGCTGTCGGAGAGATACACACACCCATGTCTACATGCTGCTGCAGTTTCTGCAGCCCACCGTCTGTCCTGAACAAAATCCTTTGGATCCCCAGCTGCCTCTGTCAACTTCTCCTTCTTGCTGAAGTGTGCCTCTCACTTGACTTATTGTTTCTCCCAGTTGGTTTCTCAGTCGTGTGTCATGGTCTTTCACTTTTTGCATCCAGCACTGTGTGGTGGTTACTCATTCCTGCCTGTGGCTGTTGGTTCTCAGAGGTGGCCCAGTGGTCTCTGAATGTCTCCTGGATGCTTTTTTAAAAGGAGAGAGGGCAAAGCCTTTTTCATAACGGTATCAAGACACTGTTTGCCCTTGGATGTGTGCTGTGTCGTGAGTACATCCTGGGGGTTTTCGCAGAATATTTGGCAGGTGGAGACACTCATTCTAGCGGTAAAAAGAACTGTCCGTGCAGATGCTTGCGTTTCAAATGGTTTATTTTAATTTCCATTATGCCCACTATCTACAATTGACATAACCAAAAAATTTTCTGGGTGGTGGTGGTGGGGGGGTGTTCCTTACTACATTAAAGTCTTCAAACTAGAGTTTGAAAACCAATGTTCTATAATTTGTCATTGGCCTAAACTCTCCATTTTTAACTCATTTTTAGCCATCCTGCTCTTCAGTCAACAGGAGCCTTTCTTATCCCGACTCGTACAATCCTCCCATCCTGTAGAGCCTCAAATCCACTGACTGGCCCCCCCGAGGAACCCTGCTTCTTCTCTCTGAGACTTTAATGTATTTCCACAGGACCATGTGATATCCTGCTAAGATTATCCACGTGTCCATGTTTTTTTACATGCTCACGTTTAACGCTAATGGAAGCTGAAGGCAGGAATTTTGTTTTTTAAATATGTTGTGTTTTACTGTGGATTCCCCATCATACAGAATAGCTCTTAGTAAGTCCCTAGCGAGTCCTCAGCAAACAGCTATCTGTCCAAAGAGTGAAGCGCATCCAGGTCATAGAGAGAAGCAGCATTGAGGGTTATAATTTGAACAAGGAAAGGGAAGAAGGTCTGACATTTATGGGGATGTTTGAAGAGGTGAGAGGTTAAAACATACACAGGAAGAAAAGAGGTGGAGGCAACCTGGGCGTTTGTCAGGCCAGCAGAGCATCAGGAATGTCACTGCAGAAAGAGGAATGGGTACTATGCTCACAGGTGTGCGTTCATTATTTTCAAGGCTTGTATTTGGACTCGCAGCCTCTTGATTCCGTCGGAAAGATGAACTAGGAACAGCTTTGGTACTCTTGTCACTCTTTCTCTCTGTGCTAGTTAATTTTGAATGCCAATTTGACACACCGTCAAGTCACCCAGAGAAGAGGATCTTGATGAGGACTTAGCTAGATCAAGTTTGCTTGGGGGTGTGCCTGTGGGGAGAGCATCTGGTTCGTCAATTATTGGAAAGACCGAGGCTGAATATGGGTGACATTCCTTCATGGCGGTGGTGAACTGTGTGAGAGTGAAGAGAGCTAAGATGTAAGCAGGCAGGCAAGCAGGCATCAAGGAGCCCCTCGTTCCTCTCTGCCCTGGACTGTGGACGTGATTGTGATTATTTGCTTGGGTTTGTGGTTTGTCTTCTTCTCAGGAGTGGCCTGTAGCCTGTAAGTCTAATAAACCCTTTCTTCCATAAGTTGCTTTCTGTCAGCATACTTTACCACAGCAGTAGAATGAAACTACAACCTCCTTATGTATGGAAGGAGTTGGGGAGCTAAATAAACCTTCCACCAACATTCCCTTCACCCCGCTAAGAGGGACAGATGATCAGGGAGCTTCTTATCCACTACTGGGTGTCCAAACACTGATCCTTGAAAAATGCCTCTTCGTGATGGGCGCAGGTGACGCTTCCAGCTAAAATATTCCTTGGCTAAGGGTCCGCTTGATGCTTTAAGGCAGGGAAATGCCAGAGGAATGCTTAGCAGAGAAAAAGCTTTCTCTTGACATTTACTCTGAGGTAGGATTATTTTGTCAGCAATTGTGTTACAATCTCTCCCGATTTATGTCTACGCTGCCCACCACAGTGCAGGGCGCAGTGCAGATGCTTCACCTTTGCTGGGTGAACAGAAAACAGGGTAAGAGTGTGTGGGCACTAAGCAAACACAGTGGCCAAAAGAAACAGACCTCATCCTCTTCCCCTGTCCTGAGACAAAAACTATGTAAGGTCAAAGAAAGGTACTGGACATTATCAATAAGTCATGTTATCTAATTGATTCAGGAGAACATGTTCTTATTTATATTACATGTAAGATTAAAAACTATGCTAAGAGCAAGGTGGTTTTATAAACAAAGCTAAATGGTTTGAATAGTTCTTCAACTGTGCTGTTTGTGTTTCATCCTTGAACCTTAGAGGAAAAAAGCTGCAGGCCTTGTCTATCCAGAGCCTCCTCCTGCACCCGAGATTGCTTTTATCAGTGTATAATAACATGCCAGTAAAATGAAGATTAGTGTGGTTTATACTTTTTTTTCCTCTAAGCCAATTCAACATGCTCTGTTCACTCTGGAATGAAATAGAAATGGCCTTTAATTGAATAATTTATGGTGCCATTTTTTTTTTAATATCAAACATGAGAAATAAGTATTTAATTAATTTCTTTGCTTAAAGCATTGTTATAAAGAAATCTATTAGGATCTCTGTAAAATTATAGATAATGTAATATATACATATATATTTATAAATATAAAATTATATAAATATAATATATTACATATATTATATATATTAATATATAAATTAATTTATATATAATTTATATATAATTTATATGTGTAAATTAATATATATAAATATATATAATTTATATATAAATATTATATAATTTATATATAATTTATATATAAATTATATAATTTATAATATAAAAATATATTTATAAAATGTATATATTAATATATGTGTGTGTATATATATACACACACACACACATATATATACATATATATATATATATATATATATATACACACACACACACATTGTCCCTTTATTTTAAGACTATATGTCATATGTTTACACATCCCTAGCCACACCATTTTTCTCTTTAGGTACAGTTGATTACATAGTGGATAATACGAAATTTGAGTGTAATCGTAACTCCTACTTAGATGAAGGTGGTTGGCTTAATTGGGTAGTTTTTTTCTTTTTCCCCATCCAGGCATATCTCTAACACAGCTTCCCAGGCCCCAGCACATGCAAGCTGCCATCTTGTTTTGGATCTTGTTACTGTTCCTTCCCTGCCTGAAGTCCTGCATCTTCTTTGCTCTCAGTTTCCTTCGCTCTTTCTTTCTCAGTTCCATGGTATCTGCTTGCTTTTCCCTTCAGCCTCCAGCACTGGAATATCTGAATAGCAATAGGTTTGACGCCACTGTAGATTTTACTGCTCCCAGGCCCGGTGCATCTCAGGCGTTCTCTCTAGAGCTGTAGATTCTGATCAAGGCAGTCTCTGAGTGAATCACCTGCCTCTCAAGGATTCGCCCTTGTACAACAGTCATTTAGGTTTGGGGAGCATGCACTGGGTGAGAAAGTATTCCTTGAGCAGACTATTATTTCCCATTATGGGAAAAGACAACTGGCTTTACTGCGGGACAGAGGATCTGGCTTTAATGACCGGTTTTGTTTGAATATTAACGCTTGAACTAACTGACTCGATGGCTTTCGGCAACTCTTTGATCTTTCAAGATCTTCTTTCATAAATGGCCTGTTGGAAAGTACACATCTCCATCTTTACTGTAAAAATATCAGACAGCGGTTGGTCCTTAGAGGGAGGTTACTATGGAAAAGTGGGATTAGATTTCCAAGCACGAATGTAAGAATATACAGTTCCCGACCAGGAGGCCCACGTATCGCTGATGGTGCAATGTCAGGGACATTTTCTGGAATGCTTGCACATCCTAACATCTCATCAGGAATGAGTGAGATGTTCCCCAACTGCTCTTGCTAAAGTAGACATCTGGCAATTCGGGAATCATTCCATAAGAACAACTGGAAAATAATTATGTATGTAACTCAGAAACTTAGATACATTACGTTGTGTGAAACTTTAGGGTCTTCAACACTATAGAGCAATACATACACTACTGTGCATTAAATAAAAGACTTCTTCTTCTTCTTCTTCTTCTTCTTCTTCTTCTTCTTCTTCTTCTTCTTCTTCTTCTTCTTCCTCCTCCTCCTCCTCCTCCTCCTTCTTCCTCTCTCTCTCTCTCTCTCTCTCTCTCTCTCTCTCTCTCTCTCTCTCGGCAGGATTTCTCTGTGTAGCCCTGGCTGTTCTGGAACTTGCTCTGTAGCCCAGAAGATTCACAGCGATGTATCTGCTTTTGCCTCCAGAGTGCTGGGATTAAGGGCGGCGTGCACCTGGTCAGAAGGGTTGTTTTTACAACCTCCTGGCTCTGTTTGTTTGGCTGGGCCTGACACCAAGCTCTCTACTCCCAGTTTTTCCATTTTCTATTAGTACCTTCCCGGGAGGGGCACTTTTACCGCAAGGCTTTCAATTTATGCGAAACCAAGACAAGGAAGGTACTGTTATCTTTCTGAAGCATTAGAGCACCTGCAAAGAGGCCAAGATTTGGATTTTGCTTCGGTATTTCAATTACTGTTTCCAGATAAAAGCAAAAGAAGGCAAACATAAGAAGACAGGAAAGACAAGGAAGGACAGGAGAACAGGAAGTCTAGTAAAGCTCTGTGTGGTTGAGGTCTTGGAGATTCCTTTTGCCTGGTCAGAGTCCCTGTGCTGCTCATAGCATTTATTATTTATAACCATTAGCAACTTCGCTGCTCCCTGCACCACTGACAGTAAAGTCTGTCTCTCGGACTTCACTGTGATCCATGGCTAGCTCGGTTGAGCTGAGTCTCTGAACACAAAGAGATAGCGACTCGTGCTTTGGGGCCCTGGATTTGCTTCTGAGGTCACGGCGGACCACCTTGCTAGGTAGCCGCTCAGTCACCATCACAGCAGGATGAAGGAGCCTACTACCAGTCTTCAGCAGTTCCACACATCACTAAGATCACTGGAATTATGGTGCAAGTTCAGTCTTCACACTCGGCTCTTCCACCACAGTACACAGACCTTCAGTGGAACTGTGAACAGCCCTTCTGCAGCGTGCTTTGGCTAAGCCCCTGGTAATAAACTGGTGTTTAGTGAATAAGCAAGCCTTCTGGGAAGCAGGTGAACAGCATCCTTAGGATCCCAGGTGCTGTGGTCCAGCGAGGCTTTGGTGGTTAGGATTGGTGCCGAGTCATGCTATTCTGCCAGCAGGCTCCGCCCACCTTTCCACTTCCTGTTCCTGGACATCGTTTTATAGCATCATTTACTTTTTGCCCACAAGCATGCAGTCCAAGCCCTCTCCATGTCTGTGAATATTTCCTACCTGCTCCGTGTCTCCTCCAGACGTGCAATTTCTTCTCGATTTCCGATGCAAATCTTGTCTAGTCAGTATTTTCTCTGGAATCCAGAATGCTATTTATTTATTTGTTTGTTTGTTTGTTTGTTTATCCCTACGACCCACACTCTTTTCTAGTTCCTTAGTATCTGTCTGGGCACCCCAGCCAAGCTGCGACCCTAGCTTGTACTCTATTGCTGTCTTAGGGTTTTACTGCTGTGAACAGAAACCATGACCAAGGCAACATTTATAAGGGCAACATTTACTTGAGGCTGGCTTACAGGTTCAGAGGTTTAGTCCATTATCATCAAGGCAGAAGCATGGCAGCATCCAGGTAGGCATGGTGCAGGAGGAGCTGAGAGTTCTACATCTTCATCTGAAGGCTGCTAGCAGAATACTGACTTCCAGGCAGTTAGGATGAGGGTCTCAAAGCCCACATCCACAGTGACACACCTGCTCCAACAAGGCCACGCCCACTCCAACAAGGCCACACCCACTCCAACAAAGTCACATCTTCTAATAGTACCCCTCCCTGTGGAGCATATACAAACCATCACACTTGCTTATGAAGACTGGTGCCACAGAGCTTTGGTGTGTTTTGGGAAAGGATAAAGTCATGTTCTGCAGCTGGCAAGTTTATTTGATCACAGACCTCTTTTGCTGCTGAGGCGTCTTGTTGTAGGACACAGCTCAGAAGACACTTGGAGAAATGCCGCTTGAAAAGAAGCATTAAGAGCAGGCGTTGATCCTCTTCACGCAGAAGAGCTTCCGTGTTCCAGAATGTTTGATTCTGAACTTTCTTGATGACTTTTCTGCCTTTCTGTGTTGTCGTTCCAATTAAAGTCTTGATCCTCCACTCTGAAATCTAGTGTCCTTCCCCAAAACACCCTATTCTCTAATTGAGCCAATTCAGCATTTACGGAGAGCCAAGTGTATGGCCTCCGCTGTGGTATTTGCCAGAAACGAAACAAATTAGCCACATCTGACCTTGAGAAACCTATTATACGGTATGGTGAGGTACGGTGATCATTTTATAGAGTTGGTCCTACATGAAGCCAATTATTATTATTTTTTCCCATCTTAGGACTAAAATGTATGTAAAGGGCATTTATTCTCTTTCCACTCCAAATAGTAAAGGAAGCCCTAAGGGCAAAGGAAGTGTGCCTTTTCAAAAGGCATGTGTGTGAGAGAAAATGTCATAAGTTATGTGAAAATTTAATAGTCTTACATGTTGAAATGTGCCATAGACAGAATTAAAAGGCAAGTAGTAAGCTAGACAGAGTATAAAAGACAAAAATTTAATATCCTGTATAAAACAAGCACATAGTGGCACCTAATAAGTCAGGGGGCCAATAAATGAATGAATGGCTGGATAGATGAATGAATGAATTGAATGAATTAGAAGCAATAAGGAAAATAATTTCCCCAGTGGAATGAAAGGTGATGTGAACACTTGAATCAGGGCATGTAGCATGTCACACCAGGCATACACACACACACACACACACACACACACACACAAAGAAATAAAAATAGTAAGCACAGGGAACTCTTTATCTTATTAACTCGGCAAATGCTTTTAAAGCCTCTGCCATCATAGGCTTATTAATAGATCATATTACCTCATTTAATTTAAACAAAGCTTCATCTGCAGTTGATGTTGTTGCCCTTGTTTCAGCAATGAGCCCCGGACTCCAGGAAGCTGAATCATGCTGACTCGTCAGGATCTGAGCGCATCCTCGTCTGGCTCCATCCCATCAGGCACCAGAGTCTTCCTTTGTGTGGAAAGGGTCAGGAAGGGTATTTGACCGTGTGGAGCGAAGCTGAAAAGCACAATAATACGCACATACATAAGCCACACGTGGCCTTGCAAGCATAGCATGTTGTGTGTGCTGCAGGCGGGTAGTGCTTAGCCCACACATATACATGTACACGACATGTATACATGTATACATATATGTGCATGTATCATATAGTGGAACAACCAATGGTTAAAGTGTTATCAAACTGTGGCAGAGGAAATGGCCAACAAGTAAAGGACTTGCTGAGGACCTGAGTTTGGATCCCTAGAAACTGGTATAATCTGGGCATGGTGACATGTGTCTGTAACTCTGTTGCTGAGGAGGGAGCAGGTAGCTCTCCAGAGCCTAGCGCTTGTCCATTCTAACACAGGTGAGAGACGCTGTCTCAAATCGTACAAAGGAGAGCAATTGAGGAGGACATTTGATGTTGATCTTTGGCCTCCACAGACACCTGCAAACACGTGCAGCTACATACACAAGTGACTACATACGCACATGCATACATATGACCACACACGTGCGTGCGTTCCGCACACACACAGACACACACACACACACACACACACACACACACACACTCACACACCAAACTTACATACCACACACAGAAAAATATTATCAGTGCTATCAGACTTGTATGTGTGAGCATAACAAATGCTTTAAAGTTTGAAGCTTGAGCAAATAACAGTAGCATGTGCTGAGAGGATTAGAAACATGGAATAGATGAGCAAATAGATAAACAGCCAGAGACGGGACATATGAGCTCTTGATATATGTTTACATAACATTTTTTTGCTATGTTTTCCATTTTTTTAAAATCATACAGAAGTGTGCCATTTTAGGTTAAAAAAGTAAACATAAAATATAATTTCTATTACTTATCGAATGTCTACAATATTCTCTTCACGTGAAAAAAAAAAGAGGAAAATCTTATGTCCAAGCAATGCAGAAAGTTTAGTAGCTCTCAATTAAAATACCAGGAGTTGGGGGTTTTATTGTGCTCCTAAAATGTCTTTGGTGTTACTGATATGTTTAAGGCTTTTAAGATGTTGCCTTCATTAAAACTCCGGCAGTAATAATTGTGGATTGAACAGATTTAAAAAAAAAAAAACCCTTACATTCAACAGATCAAAAAGTCTAGCACAATGCCAGTTTGATTAGGGAAATGCACAATTAATAGCTTAGTAATTCTTCCGACTTCTTATTTTACATGCCGGGAGGAGAGCAGCAACATAATTAAAATTGCAGAAACGGTCATTTAAGATAATGGTCGTTCCCTCCTTCCTCTTTTAAAGTAAGATGAGGGAATTTAAATTTCTACTGGAGCATTATTTCCTGCAGCGAAGGATCCCACAACTGTGATTCTAAATAAGCTTTAATTATGTTCCATACTTACGTGTAAATTTATTTTGTGTAATTGAGTCATGGTTTTTTTTTTTATGTGTAAGGATAGCGCTTTTGAACTTAGAGATTGTTTTTACATGTTGTGTTTGAAAAGTGAACTGAAATGGAGATTTTTTTTTTTTTTTTAAGACAGCGCAATATCATAAAAAACTTCTGTAACACTTTGAGATGTTCAGCGTGTGTCAGAAATTCTGTCCTGGTTCTATCAGGAGAGATTGTGGAGAACGTAAATGTATTTAAAGTCCAGGGTAAAAATTATTATAGATAATATGAACTTCATGTGAGAGTCTAGTCAAAGCTCAGATTAAAAATAACTACTGGGATATCAGGAATCACAAGCACCAGACTCACCGTGAGCTGGGCGTGAGGAGAATCGCTCTCCAAAGATCAGTTGCAAACCGAGATACTAAGTTTGGGTCACCTACTGTCAGAGCTCAGCTGTCTGTGGGAAGACACTGGCTTCCTTCTGCCCCTCCCAGAGGGACTGGTCAAGAGTCTTGGCTTTCTTGGGCAGTGTACAAGTGTGGGGTCACATGAACAAAGGAAAGCATTTGCAAACTCTTCTCTCTTCTTTGGGAAGCAATCTTAAGATGTTTTAGAAAAGATAGCTTCGTCTCTGGCATGTACCTTTGATGCCACAGATGTACCTCCCAATTAGGTTTCATTGCACGCATCTCAGGTTCTTGTTATCGTTTGTGGAGTCTCCCATTTCCAAATCAGCCAGCGAAATGCACCCTCTTTCTCTGTTGCTGTCAGCCTCGTCCTTGTCATGCCATGCATGGAACTGCTGGTGGCCTCTGCTATGCTGGTGACCATAGACAAAGCACAGGGCCATCTGCCTGCCCTACTACCACCAGGGTGAGGGAGCATCTTTGTGTTCAGTCTTCCTCTTAATGGAGCTAGCTGTGGGTTTGTCACCTAAGACTCCCTTTTCTGTCTTCTGAATTCCAGCAGGTCTCTCTCACACTGGTGGAGTCTGATCTTTATTGCCCGTGTTATGGGTCTTTCCATGCACGGTATGCAAAATCTTTCTCTTACGTCATAATCTTCCTCATGGGCCCCGAGGGAACCGTATCCTGTAACAGGCTGTTGAGATGGAAGACCAACACAGCAGAAAATATTTTTTTCTCAAATAACACTGCATTTCCTGCTAGATTATTTGGGCTCTGGAAAGCAGCGCAGTTGCAATTTTCTTTCTTCTTTCTTTCTCCCTCCCATCTCTACCCTTGCCCTGCCTCTATCCCCACCTCTCTTCCTTGAAACAGAATCAACAACATTCTTGCTCATTAACTTAAAGAACAAAATACAGAAGAAGGCACCATGCCCATCCTTTCAGATGTGTTTAAGAGATAATGGTAATTTTTTTTTCAGCATGACTAAGTGTCCTCGGTGCTGGGCCCTGTGTTTTATTTACTTAGTGTCCTGAAGGCAGGATTCGGAGGACAGAGTGAAAGTGGCTTGTGTCACTGAGGTCATGACTCTGCCATTTCTTAGTTGTGTGACTCATGGGGAGTTGCTGAACATTCCTGTTTGTTCACTAAGGTTTGAGATAGTGAAAACGGATGCATCGCTGGAGGATGCTCTGGGCGAGCATGTGCAAAGCTCTTTGGCTCGGTTATGTGCTCTGTAGGAAACACTATATTGTTGGCTAGCCCAGTCTCCCCTTATGTATTGATTTATTGGAAAAGCATGGGAAACATGTACTCAGGGCACGCATTTCGATCTATGCCTGTTTGGGTTGCTGTTTCTTTTCTTAAATAGATACAGGTTTTTTTGGTGTACCCCTGGCTGTCCTAGAACTTGCTCTGTAGATCAGGGTGGCTTTGAACTCACGGAGATCTTCCTGCTTCTGCATCCTGAGTGCAGGGTTTAAAGGCGTGAACCACCACTGTCTGACTGAGTTGCTCTCTTTATATTACCTTGAGGTAGAATAGTACATTGCTTGACTTTGGATTAAAGTCTGTTTAGTTTCTAAAACGGAAACATTGTGACAGTCACTACCAGAGAATTACAAGAAGCTGGTGTCAGCTTAAGCACAGCAGAATGAGATAAAGAGCAATTATGATATGGGAAGCGCCCTGGGACGTCACAGGAATTTTACAGCAATTATGATTATGACAAAAGTTGTGAGATTTTTTTTTCCCAGCAGCCTTTTTTATTCCAAAGATTTATAAGAGGAATGTACAGCCACTTAGAAAAATCTGTAAGAAGGTTTTTTTTTTTTTCCATCAATCTTATTTTCTATAAAATGTAAAATTGAACAAGAAAATGGTTGAATAATGCTTCCCTGGGGAATAATACAAGATCAATAAGTGGCAAATCCAAGCAGCTTAATTCCTGATTTGTTACTTTGTACATACAAATCCCAACTCTCTCAAGATGGGAGCAATTTGCATGTGAAATTTAGGGGAAAAGTTCTTTAGATTAGTCCCTTAGGTGAGCATAGCATGCCTGCCTTCTGCAAGACATTTAGTTGGTGGAAGAGATACCCTCACTACATACACCACGGTCCTGCAGGAAGGGAGTGATGGAGCACGCTCCTGGGAGGGACCGGAAGTAGCATTAGCTTTTCTCCAAGCATTGCTGAGGCTTCCTGGTTCTTTCTGGGTTGAATGCTCTGAATTAACAGGCAGATCTCTCAGGATTAAAATTCACTGTGTTATTATGAAGGGCTCTGTCAGGGTTAGCCTTGCCTATTGGTGGAGTTGGACCTAAATGAGTTATCCCAATTCAGAGGCTGAGAAAATGCCTTTGAATTCCTTCTCAATATCTTCTTTAATCTACTCATTGAAATTCCACCTTAGAGAGTCTCCTCCTTTTTTATTTTTACTTTTTTTTAAAATAAATTTTATCTTTCACGTATTCTATACAAATTCAAGTATTCTGGGCAATAGCACATATCACGTGGCAATGTGAAATGAGTTAATAGTAAGGTGCCGTAGAATGATGAAGCCATTCTGTGCCTTTTGGAGGGGTTGTGCTTTAAATAGTATTGATCAGGAAGAAGAGCTAAGGTTGTAAGACAGCAGTGACTCTCTGGTGAAGATGAGACCTACGGAGGGTAAGCTGGGTGACTGGAAGCCCAGTGTCATTTGCTTCTACTCTGGGCTTAAGTTTGCTTTCAGAGTCTTGGAGTCATTGGGGGGAAATCCTTACATCATACCCAGAGTCAGTCAGGTGTGCTGTTGGGCGTGGCTGATACACGCTGCCTCTAAAAGCATGGGGCCACACTCATACTTTCTGAGATGTTATTGCGGATCTGGACAGTTACGGTTTTATTGAAACTCACAGTTTCCGGTTCCCTCCAAGCCCTCACTAGAGGACTTGTCCTAGAGTCAACCCATTCCTTTTAGCTGTAGACTCCAGAACAGAATTCTGGACATAAAGATGAATCCTTCATTTGTGGCACCTAAGACGATGCAAAGCAAAGGGAAGATGCACGCGCTCTCATTCCAGGACTGGCTGCGGACCTGGACCTGGACCTGTATTGGTGGCTGGAGTCACTCCCACCTGCAGAGCCAGCCTTGGCCACTGCCAGTAAATTAGCTCACACCTGCCAGCCAGCATTTACCCACATGGACCAGACCATTCAAGGGCTGGACAGGAGACAGATGGCATGGCCCTGAGATCCTCTGTCATTCCAAATTGTGCTGTCACATGAACATGTCTGCTTGTCCCCCGAGAGGCTGTTCTCTGCCTCCTTCCATGTACCTTTTATGAGTGGTGTTCCCAGCTCTAGTCCATATGCTTCCTCTGGACTGGACTGATTCCTTCTGGCTCTCACATATAAAGTCTAAATGCTATGCCACTTGCAACCCAGCCTTGTGAAACTATAATTCTGATGATTAAAAAAGTTCAGGTATTTAAACCCGAGTGCCGGGTAAGAGACAGAACACGTAGGACACGTTCACTTTAAAATATGGACAAATAAGGAAATAAGGTACCCAGCAGAGAAATAAGGATATTTATATTCCGTGAGTTGAAATAGAGTAAAATTACCAGGCTTGCAGATCTTGTTGACTTTGCTCAAGAGAAGTATGAAAAGAGATTGTGAATGATTTCATACTTCACAGACATGCTGTTTCTTTATTTTATCACCATACACAGAAAGAGGGGGTTTGAAAGGAAAAGCACATGCTTGAAAAATCCCATGGGTGCTGGGTTTGGTGTGGTACATTTCTATGCCCAGTGTTTAGGAGTTAGAGGGCAGGTTTGGCTACATAGTAAAATCAAGCCAAACCTTGCCTATACTAGAGCGTGTCTCAAAACATAAACAACAGGAAAGCATTCCTACAAAGCTCATCTAATTCTCTCCTACCCCAAACCAAAACCAGCAAGACAGTAGGCAGTTGAATAATGCTATGGTCATAATTACTGTGTGTTACATTCATATGTGTGTATATATATCTCCTCAATGGGAATGGCTTCAGCTGCTGTTTTGATGCACATGCTCGTCTGACGGAGAAAGCCACAGTGGCGACATTTTATGGATTTGCTGAGGATCACACATTTATTTTGGTCTAAGAAGGGTGAGAAGAGCATGTCATTCTTCCTATGGAAAGAATACAATATATATTCTATAATAATGATGATTATAAATAGTAAAATGATAACAAATACTGTATTACAGCTCCCTAGAGTAACAAAATCAATGGGGTGTGTATGAGTGGGTGAGTGGCAGTGAGGGAGAGAGAGAGAGAGAGAGAGAGAGAGAGAGGGAGAGAGAGAGACTGAGATAGACAGAGAGAGGGAGGGAGAGGAGAGGAGAGACTGTGCATGCTTAATGACTTGTGGAACTTAAAGTATTGTGGTATGGCAGCAAGCTAGACATTAGGAAAGAGTTTCAGAATGAAAGTAGAAATCCCTCTAATTTTGGAGTGTGTGTGTGTGTGTGTGTGTGTGTGTGTGTGTGTGTGTGTGTCTGTTTTATCTAAACCTTCAACCTTATGAGTTTCTTACTCAAGCCTGGCAGTCTCAGACAAAGACCTACAGTCACTGAAATACTCAAGAGAACTGTTGGACCAAGCTTTTGAGTACTGTGGCTTAGTTATGTTGATCCAGACCTAACTACCCGTGAGAGTCTTGTCTGAGCTCATTCTGTGGGCCAGGCCCTGCTCGGCTTCTTTGGAGGACTGTTTCCCTCAGCTTCACAGCTAATATGTATTAAGTTGGCATCTCTGTCCCACAGTCAAGGGAACTCTAGGAGTATGTAGGTGAGCCTCCCGCACCAGGGCACTCAGTAATTGCCAGGACTGGGACTCAGCTTTCTTCCTTTCCATTTAAAGATGAGAATATTAAGGTCGTTGAGAAATCATGGCAGTCCCTGGAAGGGACTTCTACATTGAGTTTCAGAGGACTCTCCTTGGCACAGATGGTTCTATTAGCTACTGAAATTGTGACTTATTTCCATGAGTGCTCTTGCAGTGGGGAGTCACGAGGGGGTTCTATCCAGCAAGTCTCAGAAGCTCACTGAAAGGTTATTGGCAGACCAAGCCATCTAAGATGAGGTAGACTTCATTGCATGTGGCTCAGTTTTCCCTCAGCTATGAGTATACATCAGCTGATCAACAGAGAGAATGTGGACAAGGACTATGGATGCCATTCAGATTTATGCATTATAACTCAGCCTGCGTGTGAGAACCTGAACCTTCGGGAAAAGTGAGAGGTAGAGCATTGGAGAGGCTTGAAGAGGAGGATGGGCAGTGGGAACCCAGCTTGGGGCTCAGGAGAAATAACAGCTGGTTCACTTTGTCTGTCTGTCTGTCTGTCTGTCTGTCTGTCTGTCTGTCTGTCTGTCTGTCTTTCTGGTTCTCTCTATCTCTCTATCTCTCTTTCTCTCTCTCTCTGTCTCCCCCTCCATCTTTATCTCTCTGTGTGTGGGTGTGTGTTTGCACGTGCTTGAGAGTGTATACTGAGAAAAATTGACATGAACCTAAAGCGAATTCAGTAGGTCTTTCCTCTCACACCAAAACATTTGACATGGTTTAGTATCGATTGTCCTAAAGATACCACCAAGAGCTCAGCCCAGCTGTAGCACTCTAGCTTTGAATGTCTAGAACTGCAGAGTGTGTTCTAGAAACATCTCTGAGAAGAGCAGTAGGCTGACCTTTCTTGGGAAGCCACTTTTTCTGAAACGCCTCCTTCGTCAAAGGGCCTGGAGAGGTGTCTTCATGAAGTGTTACTTATCGTCATGAGACCTTTTGGACTCCTATTGGTGCAGAATTTGTGGTCTAGATAGAGTACTTTTGGAAATGGAGGTTTGACATAAGTGACCTTTGCCTGGACACTGTCCTGGTTGTATTTATGTCAGAGAACCCAGCTGTGCAGAATTCATCTCTGTGTTAGAACTGAATTCTTTCTGCTGCTACAGTAACCTGACTGCCTTTTATGCTGCTGGACACAGATTTATTTTATATATTGGTAATGGAAGAGTCGCTTTTAGAATCTTTTTTTGTGGCTATTCCTGGTAATATTCAACATGTTAAAAAAAAAGAAAGGTACTGCTTCCTTTTGTCTAAATTTGTTTCTCAGATGCCTGAAAGTTAGTATGGTATTGAAACTCTAACAGATCCAATGGTGTGTTCACCAGTTGTCCTGGGGATTGCTTCAAATATAACATTCTGTCTGACCTGAAATGAAATGTTTATGTGAATATTGGTTTTCCTTAGGATTATTTATAACTTAAGAAGCTCAGTATCTCTCTCTTTTTTTTTAATCATAAAACTGTTTTGGGAATAAGTTTTGTGTGCATGTGCTAGTTCGTGGCTATTTCTTGTGACATATTTGTGGAGATTTGAGGATGAGGCCAGCCATGCTGCTGTAGTGCTTCGGGAAGTTCTGCTGGGCACTTCAGGGTTCGTGTATTGATTGGAAGTGAGTACAGAGTCATGCTACATTAAAGTATCGATTGATCACATTTTTAAAGGTCAATATTGTATTATCTAAGATAAAGTGTTCATTGGTGGCAATTGAGCTAATACCAAAGAAGAAGATGCCCCTGTGATTTGTGTAAACTCTGTCTTTTCAAGATGGAATGCAGAGAAGCCTGAGGCATAAATTCCTGGGATTTTACTCTCTGGCCCTTCCTTCTCTATTATATACTGAGGTCAAATATCCTGGTTGACAAAACATATTGAATACGTTTATAGTAATATGGACATCAGGGTTTTTTAAGAGACCTGCCTGGTCTCTGTAGAACTAATCCAAATGCTCTTAGATTTTATTCAATAAGAAATCCCACTGGTGTGTTAAATGTTTTTAGATTCCCTGGGATCTTTCTGATGATTTATATTAATAAATGCCACACCATTTAAATAGCACGCAAGCATGTATTTCCTACCTAAAGATCTTTATTTGAAACTACAGACAACAATTGAAATCAATTTTTAAAAGAGAGAGCACTCACTCTAAGGATTCTGGGACAGCTTAGGAAGTCTAAGGGAGAGATTGGATCTGGGTGTTAAGAACGCTCCGGGAGCCCAGCGTTCTGTCTATACATCTTTATTCTGCTCTTCTTTGTCTTCATTCAGTTTCTTCAAGTCTTCTAATGACTTGTTGAAAACCCTTCAATGACACAGTTGAGAGCTGAGTCACTCGCTGGTTAGTTCCTCGTGGGCAGAGCTCAGGACTACACAGACAGACAAGTGCAGGTGGAGATGCCAATGTAGCCTGTATTCGAATGTGAGTCTATGCTTGCTGTCAGCTTAGTTTTTTTACAGCTGATGAGGCTTTTGACACTTTCCGTGTAGTACATAGGCTAATGCAGTTCTATTGGTGCTCAGTCCCCCCAGTATAAAGGTTAAACCTGTTTTAGGTTGTAGATGACACAATGTGGATCGATCCACCACAGTCAAAGCTAGTGTTTCAACAGATTTACTTAAACACGACAGGTAGTAAAGTTGAATCTGAGCATTTGTTCGAGGACCTCTCTTGGCTACCAAATGCACTCATACTTTTAATTCTTTACAATGTAGAATTATTTACTCTTAAATTTAAATAGATGATAGATTCTCATTTAACTGTTCCTGCTGGGGACATCACTCATTTTCTTTAACTTCTGTTTTTGCTTCAGTGTGAAGAATATCATAACTTCTTTTTTTTGTCAAAATATTGTATCAAAGTACTTACACGTGACATCATTTTCATTCCGTAGCAGTGTGTATAGAGAATGCGTGTTTGAAACAATGTCTTTCCGGCACTGGAAGCACTCGATTTTGACCCAAGAGAGTAGACACGGTAGGTTGACATAAGCTTAAACCTTGGCTATTTCACTCCTAGACCATCAGGAGAGCCTTCCACATTGCCACAGTGTTCTCAGAGCACACAGGCTTACAGACCTGTCAGAGATTCTCAGGTTCTTCTCAGCCTCCAGAAACAAATACAACGTCGACTCAATGTGTTGATGTTGTTGGATTTGTGTTTTTTTGAGTTGGAAGAAGTAATGGAGTCAGGGATCCTAGGGGTCAGCTTGGGACCTTGAGGGAGAAGTCTTGGGGACAAGAAGTGGAGTGAAAGCCAGATGAACTGATTTAGTGACCTGTGGGAGTTAGGGAACTGCAGGGAGAGGGACGGTAGGCCTTCAGGCCAATGTCTATAGAAGAGACTTAGTGACAATCTCCCAGGGAAGTGTTATGAAATTGGAAGAGCTGAGCCTGTATTTTCTATTATTGTGATGATCTCCCTGTAGTAGGCAGAGTTAGGAAAAGTGTACTAACCAACCCTGGATGGCTGCTCCCGTGAAGTAAGGAGTCTGGCAAAACGTAGTGCGAGCTACTACACTTTTTATTTTATGTTTGAACCCAGGCTAATAAATCCTAAGCCGTTGACAAGTCACTTAGCTGCATCCAGCCTCTGGTCCCAGTGGCACAGTGCGAGCGTTAACCTTTGTGTCGTGCAGCTTTAAATGGCTCATGAAAATTTCAGACGGACCAAAGTCACATTTGCACCGACTCTGTCCGGTGAACACCACAGTCTGTATGTTTCTGTTTATCATCCTTTTGAGAACTTGTGCTGGGGTGGGGGGTTGGGGAGCTGGATGATGCTTTGATGCTGGGGACATGGCACATTCTCTGTACTCTCAGAGATTAGGATCTTTTGGAAGGGAGTGTGTCACACACGCAATTCAAACACCTATGCATAAGTAATTCACAGAAAGTGCCTCGAGATGTGCTGATATCTAAGGAGGCACTGCTTAGATGCTGCCTCCTTGGGAGAAGTTAGTTTCCAGTTTCCAAGTAGAATCTGATTGGGTTTCTGTCCCTTTTGTTTTCCTGATATTTCTGACGCCCCGTTGGCAGCCTCACGTCACAGCTAACCTCTCCTCTCTGTGGGATCTCATATTTCAGCGAACACACCACGAGCACTTATTTAAATGCCTAATCATTGGCAGAAATGCAGCTGTGTTCATTATTGTCAATTCTGATTTGTGTGATGTTCCCATCCAAACATACCTCAGGGTACATTTGCGCATCTAATTACAGCATTAAAACTAATAATAGCCCGATAAAGCGCTGCTCAGACAAATGTCTAAGCAAACAGCTGGCTGTTTCATTGTGTCCTGAAGGACAGGCATTCTGAGACTTTGTTCTCTAACTGCAGGGCCCGAATTCCAAACTGCAGACCTGTTTCCCTGAGCATCCCCCTGAGGGGAGGCACAGGCAGGAAGTGTTTCATTCAAAGGCCTTGAATAAATGAGTCCCCATCAAACTCAAAGTTTAGGGGGCTGCATGGAGGGAAAAACTGTGTGTATGTGTGTGTGCATGTGCGTGTGCGTGTGCGTGTGCGTGTGTGTGTGTGTGTGTGTGGTGTGTATGATGTGTGTGTGGTGTGATGTGTATGTTGTGTGTTGTGTGCTGTGTATGTTATGTGTTGTGTGATGTATGTGTGTGTTTAGTGTGGTTTGTAATGTGTGGTGTGTGTGTGGTGTGTTTAATGTGGTGTGTGTATGTGGTGTGGTTTGTTTAGTGTGGTGTGTTTAGTGTGGTGTGTTTAGTGTGGTACGTGTGTGCGTGTGTGCATTTGTACACGTCTGTGTTTGTGTGTGTGTATGTGTTTCTTTCCACCCAGTGGTACACTAACTCAGTTCACACCAAAATGCAGCAGGATATTGCTACAAGGTGCCATTAAAATGCTACCCTTTCCATAGCACTCAGAAAATTGATATACAAAAGTCCCAAAGATAAAGAATGCCATTACCTTCCTGTTGTTATCACATGGAAAGCGGTGGCTCATTCTGTTTGTCGGCGTGTTTCTATTACACTTGTTATGGAGAGAGAAGAGATTTTTGTAAAGTTGGCTGATCCTGTTGGCACCATCAGTCTTCCCGTTATCCATGGCAGTAAGGGTGAGTTATCTAGGAGATAGACACCAGTCCTTCTTCCCACGTGCAGGAAGCAGGCTAAAATGCTCACCAAGCAGTTAAGGAATAGAAATACTTAAGGTTCAGGTGATTAAATATTTAGGGTGCAGGAGATTCTTGTGACATGGACCCTAAGGAAGACTTTATTCCGTCAGGTGTACTGAAGCTAAAAATCTCTTTGATTTACATCAAAATGAAAAAGGTAGACTTGTAGAAAACTTTTGAATTATGAACATCGTCTCTTATTGAAATGTGTTGAGAACCAACACACACACACACACACACACACTCACTCATTCACACTCACACAAACATACACACATACATACATACATACATACATACATACATACATAATCTTTTCTTTACCTACTTTCAGTAACTAAGTTTTTATCGACACTGAGAGATGAGGCCTTGAACTCCTAAGGCGTAAGCATGGACTAAATGCAGCTACGGCTTGCTCTTCATTTTCTTCACATGTTGTCACCCTCGTTCAGATTGAACAAGTGCAGCGCACAGTATTTTTATGTAGATGAATTCATTTAAGACGGTTCTCATAAAACAGATATCATGCTAGATGCAAGAAAGCCAGTGGTTGAGGAGTGGGTGTTGAGCAGCTGAGGTAGGGATGGCTAAGGGTCAGGACTCAGAGCTTGGGTTGTGCCTTTGCCTGCAATAAGCACAGAATCTCAGGGTAATTTCTAACTCTGCCAAATTCCAGTTTCTTTATTTGTAAAGTCAAAGGGTATGTGTGTATGTGTGTGTCTGGGGGCATGATTTGGAGAACGTCTCTCTCCTCCTCAGTAATGCACGGCCCAAGGGAAATGTGAATGAAATCAATATTTAATGAAGAGCGCTTTGCTCCTCTGTGTACTAGGAATGTTCCCTTTGGAGGAGTAGGATGCTTGGGGCACAGCTCTCTGTATGACACGGAGATACATGGAGCCCATGTGCTAGAGTTATCTGAGGTTTCCTTCCATATCCCAGTTCTCTCTTATATCTATCTGCTTTGAAGTTTTCTGAGTTTGTCTAATGCTGAACTTTGCTGTATTTTATTAAAAGTATGAGTCATTATGGAGCAAGAAGAAAGGCTTTCTTTTCTTCTTTCCTTCTTTCTTTCTTTCTTTCTTTCTTTCTTTCTTTTTCTTTCTTTCTTCCTTTCTCTTTTTTTGTCTCTAAAAATGAGCTCTCAGTCTAGGGGAAAATGTCTAGATCTGAACGTTCTAAACAAGAGGCTACCAGCACCTAGGGCAAAGATATTGAAACGCAGCTAGTGCTCTGCTTAAAATACACGCAGGGTTTCGAAGACTAAGAAGAAATAAAGAATGCAAAATTTTCCACCAATTTTTTTTCATCTTGATTACTTGTTAAGATGATATTCTGAATATGAGTTAAGTAAAATATGTTCTTAAAATAGCTTAATATTTTCATTTTTATATTATTTACGTTTGTTTGTTTTGAGATAGTCTTGCTACCTTACCTAGACTGGCCTTAAGCTCTTGTGTTCAGCTGCCTGAGAAACTGGGATTAGAGGTCTGTATTCCCTTGCTTGGCTTGTTTGTTTTGGTTTTTTAATTAATGTAAAATATGATGTTTGTATTGAAAACCTGTATTCTAGTTGAAGGCAGTCAATGTGCCTGGTGGGTAGAGACTGGAGATACTATGATATACCCTGAAATATATAAGGTGTATTCTCCCCACCCTCCCAGTCTAAATGATACAGACAGGAGGGAGAGAAAGAGTAGAAACAAAAGCTGTGTTTAGGTTTATTTAAATGAATATATGAATATGTAACTAGCAATCTTATTAAAAGGTTGCTATAGCCAGTACTAGGAGACTGTAGCTGGTTTCCATGGAAACATAAAAGCAACAGGTTTTCTCCATCTTTTCAACAAATCTTTATTGAAAGACCACAGATCATTTTGGAAAGAAATGAGGGAGATACGTACATAGGTGTCACTGTATAGAAATACTGTCTTCTGACTGTATGCAAAGCTTCTGTAAAGAAAACAGGAACAAAGCAGGATTCTCACCTTCACAAAGTGTTCAGGCCAGCATGAGGTGGCATAGCAGGTACATTATGTATTGTCATATAATGCTGGGAAAGTAGCCATGGGAGAAACAACCGCCCCAATCCTGTGGATTTCAAAGACCCATCTATCAGTTTTGTTTGGGGAAGCCAGGAAATGTTTTCTGTAGAAAGTTCTATTTGACATACATTCCTAAAGATGGGCAGTCAGAGAATCCATGGAGATTTGGGGTGTTTGTGTGTGTGCAAGGCAGAGAGAACAAACACAGGAAGCAAGATGCAAGGTGTGTAAGCAAGCGCCTTAAAGTAAGCTGTCTGATATGTAGAATCTCAGTGGCAAAAAGTTAGAGATTAAGATCATCAATCAAAAGCAAGCAAAGCCAAATGAGGGAGATAATTTGTAATGACAGATTGGCAAGGTAGAGTCAGAGGGGCTATCGAGGTGTGCTTGCTCTGGGTAATGGATGCCATATGGGTCGATGAGAGAACTCAAGGGGGTTGTGGATTCTTAGCTTGTGTGTCTGGGACCTTAATAGGAACAGAGAGGCCAGGAGGATGGATTGGTCCACACTCATGGGAAGATGATAGGCATGGGGTTGCCTTGCTGCATTTGAGGTCATAGTAAGTTATCCACTCATGGTGGTGAGCGTAAGGCAGTGCCTGAAATCAGATCTGTAGGCCAAGGGAGAAGAGACTTAATGTCATCTTCTGTAAAGTGATTATTGATGCTACTCTAGGGAGACCTTGTCAGTGAGCGGGTCAGGAAGCAGAGTTATTATGACTGTGTTTAGACAGTAGGAGGAGGAAGAAATCAGCCAGCGAGGGTATTAAAAGTGTGGACCAAGACACTGAAGTTCAGAGATGTGTCCACTGGGAACGACCCACAGTGATTAAAACAACAGAGTGCAGGAGAGAGCCAAGATGTGTTTAGCATTTTGATCTCACAGTTGGAGTAGTGTTAGTAGTGTCTTGTAGCTCGGGTGGACCGCAGTTGAGGGTATGGCCAAGCTGTTCCCTATGGACCTGCACTGACCCAAAATGTCAGCATTTGTTCCCTTGGGTCTTTTAGTCCTTCACCAGATAATCATCAAGGACAAATCCATTATTGTATTTGACGTACTGTGGCTGGTTATCTATTTATGAAGAAGTTTGAGATCAGAGCTCAACCTGTACATTGTGACCTATTTGGGCGCCATGACCCTTTCACAGGGGTCACCTAAGACCATCAGAAAGCACAGATGTCTGTATTATGATTCATAATGGTAGCAAAATCACAGTTATGTCATCACACCGTGAGGGACTGTATTAAAGGGGCACAACATTAGGATGGTTGAGAGCCACTAGGTTAGAATCTCCATCATAAGCAGAGCCCACAAGCCATGGCTCAAAAGAACAGCAAGAAGACATTTTTTGGTCACTGGGCTCCTAACGTAGATCTTGTTGTTTATTTATTTCCTTCGAGGCTCTGCCCACCTCGAGGACTGCCATCTTTGATAAAGTATCAAATCTAGTCTCCCTTCTGTTAGGCAGCTTAGGCTGAGGAGAAGGATTCTGGTGAGAGATTTGAAATAGAAATGGCGGGAGGTCAAAACTAAGTGAATAGGTCCATTCCGTCCTTGATGACATTGTTATAGGTACGAGAAGAAGAAAAAAAGCAATTTAATGTTTACATTTTATCTGCTGTCTTCAGAAAGTTTGGCGAATCCTGATAAAACAGCCTCCTTTTTGATAGTTATGATGGAAGGGAGCTGGGAAATAGATGAATAAAGTTTTATAAACCAAAAGAGAGAAAAATAATAGTTTTAAAGTCCATCTCCAAGTTGGAAACCTTTCACCGTTTGGTTTTCGAAAGCCATGCTGACTGAGATTTTTAGCCTTTCCTATGCATGCTGCATGCTGCATGCTCGGTAACAGAAGGCAGAGTGCTTCCCCGGGCTCGGTTGGATCAGGATCTATCTTACCCTGAATTTGGCTTTTCTGGGCAATGTTACTGGCGGGAATTTATTTCCTTACAGTGATATTCTTACCATTGGTGATGACTCTTATTTCCATGCAGAAACCATGCTTCTGATGCTTTAGAGAAACTTATAAGAGTTGAAGGGAGATTTTTTTCTACTTACTTTTATTGAGAATAAGAAGAGATTATAAAGATGGGAAATAGCTCACATTTGAAGAACTTGGGATCCTTTAAAATACAAACGATAGAAGGCACAGCAGTAAGAGGGCTGTCGCTGTCACCAGCCGTAGGAATAGCTAAGGCTGTGGTCCGTGTGACCAGTGACCGTCAGGGACCACTTCTGAAGAACTTGCATTCTAAAGTAGATGGAAAAGTCAAAGCAACGCCTCGTGGGTGTTACAGTGTCAGTTCAGTGGTAGAAAATGCACTAAATTTGCGATAGATTCATTGCCTGGCCTTGATTAAATTTTATGTAAACACCTATTTAATATTTAGGCCCGAGATTCCATGTTTATAAAATGAGGGTGCCGCGGATTCTCACTGGCAGCTTCACGGTGATTTAGTCCCCGGTGTTATCTTGGCGGTGGCAATAAGTAACAATTATTAAAATCCTGTAATAAATGTTCTCCTCCGAAAAAGCTGCTAACTAATTAATTTAAAAACTGATTTGTAAAGCACTGGCATGGGGGAATGTAAAACATACATTTTTTTGAAGGACGATGGAAACGTAGCTCAGGGGTTTCTCTGGGTGCTCCTTGTTTGCTCCCTTTGGGATATATGACTTCTCAAACCACTGGATGTAGGAACTCCATAGGGCAAGCAGGGGAGGGCCTTACAGCACTGGAACTTATTAGTAAAATATATTAGTGGAGTGGGAACAACTGAATTAAGAGAGTTCTTAAAAAGTTACTCAAATATGTGTATAAGCCACGCGAGCTACATCTTCCTATGTCGTAACCCAGCTGCAGGTGTTTCCGTTGCCAGCAACTTCCTTTTGAAAGTTTGTCTTAGTTAGGGTTTGACTGCTGTGAACAGACACCGTGACCAAGGCAACTCTTATAAGGACAACATTTAATTGGGGCTGGCTTACAAGTTCAGTCCATTATTATCAAGACAGGAACATGGCAGCATCCAGGCAGACATGGTGCAGGAGGAGCTGAGAGTTCTACATCTTCATCTGAAGGCTGCTAGCAGAATACTGGTTTCTAGGCAGCTAGGATGAGGGTATTAAAGCCCACATCCACAGTGATACACCTACTCCAACAAGGCCACACCTCCTAATAGTGCCACTCCCTGGGCCAAGCATATACAAACCATCACAAAGTTTTACTTATGTAAACACTAAAATTTGTTATAATTGCACATAAGCATTTTGGGCTGAATCCATGGCTCAGTGGTTAGGAACACTTCCTGGTTTTCCTGAGGACCTCAATTTGAATCCCAGCATTTCTCTCCACTGAGTGACTCACACCTTCCTGTAACCCCAGCTATGAGAGAATCAGGTGCCCTCTTCTAGCCTACTAAGGCACCTTCCCTCATACCCGTGGCATACACAGGCAGACAGACAGACAGACAGACATATAAAAAAGTCTCTAAATAACCAAGTAAATATTCAACCCAAAATACATTTATGAAGCGACTGCATTAAAAACTTAGCCTACTCAAATATGTTTCTATTCATGTATAGTAGCTTGTTTTAATGTTTAGATGGGTTTTGTTGTTGGTGTGTGTGTGTGTATGTGTGTGTGTGTGTGTGGTGTGTGTGTGTGTGTGTGTGCATGTGTATGTGCACACTCACAGGAGCCCAGATCCTTCTACAAGGTACAGCTCTGCCGTAGAAGCCCTAGTGTTCAGTTTTAAGGAGTTAATAATGGAACCCTTTGGTCATGGTTCCCTGTAAGTTCCTAACAGTGTGGCTGCCAGGAGCAGAAATATGGAACTCAATACAACCAGAGAAAGCACTCAATCTCTGAGGTAGAAAAAGAAAGTTTTTTATTTTCTGTGGCTCACAACCAAAGGGTTCTTGAAGTGCCTTCCCCCTCAGAGATTTTAGTGAGTTCAAAAAATAAGCAGAAACTCACGATGCAGCCTTTGGGGGTCAGGGCAGAGTCAGGCCAAGCTGCTGGTTGTCTGACCCATACATCCCAGAGCTTGGTATCTGGTGGTGTACGGCATTGTAGTCTTACTGTCTAGCCCAGCGAATAGCATATACAAATCTTCGGTAAGTATTTATTGAAGAGATGGACGGATGACAGGAAGGATGACTTGACAGATGGCAGCACATGGATCCCCACAGCTATCTAGGGAGCCTCTCATGTTTACAGCTTACACAACGTTGGTGCAAGCATAGGCCAGATACCGTAGTGGCCCAGGTTTGCAGGCTGCTCTTGCTGTGTGTGCCACCCAGGCTGGGGTTTAGAAAACTGTACGTTTTTCCAATGTTCTCTCTGGCTCCTTTTCTGTCTCATAGGCCACTGGATATCTTAATGAACAATCCTTGCTTCCAGTCTTTCCCTCACCAGGCTAGTTCCTTCTCTGGGCAGATTAGGCTGTGTCTCTGAGAAGGCTTTGGAAGAAGATCTCTCAGAAAGTCTGTCACAGAGCACCTCAGTACCCATTAGAAATCATTTTAATCAGAAAATAAGATACTGGAATAATTCTGTAGTGGAAAGAAAAGAGACTGCCGTTTCCCAAGACTTGTGGGCAGTTGCTTTCCTCTGTAATGTTTACCTGCAGGACAATCTTTTAAAATGCATCCTTGTGTAGTCAGTAGCACTGTATGGGATCTTGCATGTATGCAGCTGTGGCCAGAGTAAGCAGAAAGAAAAAGACGGCATGTTGAAAAGCTCGTGAGCCAGCGGCAGTGGAGATACGAGCTCGAATAGACCAAGGGTATGTTAGATACCTAGCCTTGTTCTAAAGGCCTAGGGTAAGCTTTAAATTACTGAGCTCTGAGGACAGCTCTCCAAAGAAAATTATTATTATTATTTAAGATTTATTTATTTATTATGTATATACAGCATTCTGCCTGCATGTATCCTGCAGGCCAGAAGACAGCACCAGATCCCATTACAGATGGTTGTGAGCCACCATGTGGTTGCTGGGAACTGAACTCAGGACCTCTGGAAAAACAGTCAGTGCTCTTAACCACTGAGCCATTGCTCCAGCCCGAAGGAAATATTTTAAAACTCACTTAGAAAACCTTTGTAGAGAAGTGAATAGAGAATAAAATACTATGACTTATCAAAGTAGTAAGGTAGAAAACAAATGAGAAAAAAAAATCCTCCATGCCAAGACCAAAACAACAACAACGATGTGACCTTTCACAGCGCTGATGGCTGTGGGTTGTGGACTCGGTGTGCACTCTGTTTCTTCTTTATACTTTTCAATATTTTAAAATAAGACATTCAAAAACCATTGTCCTTATAATAAAAGAGTGCAGTTGACAGAGAACACCTAAAGTCTTCATTGAGTGATTGTCACTTGGCGAAAATTAAGCTGCATTAGGAACTGCGTCTAGGGAGTCGTCAGGAGTGAGGCCTACAAGGCAGGAAGTAACTGGTCATTAGGAAAATGGAACCGGAGATGTATGCTACCCGAAGGAGGATCCCTAAGAGATGATGTATACTGCTTGATGGAGGAGGCCGAACTGTGATGCTCACTGCTGATGGAGAAGCCTGAACAGATGACGGACACTGCTGGAGGGGCGGAGGTACCCGAACACGTGTTGCTCACTGCTGATGGCGAGCTGGACACTGCTCAGGGAGAAGCCTGACCATGTGACGTCCCAAACACGTGTCGTTCACTGCTGATGGGGAGCCGGATACTGCTCCGGGAGGAGCCCGATCACGTGACGTTCACTGTACAGCAAGGATCCTTGCGACTGTACCTTTCGTTCTTTCAGTTGGGAACACCAGACAAGACTAAACCATAAACTCAGGCCAAACTAAACCACATTCAAACAATGAAACTGCAAAATTCCGATAACAAAACAAAACAAAACGAAGCCAAACACCACCCCCCTGAAAAGCATTACAACTAAACTAAAATAAACAAGGAAACAAACATATAAGGACAAGACACTCATTGTTAAGAATGTTTTGAAATTTGGGTTGGAGAGATGGCTCAGTGGTTAAGCATACTTGCCGCTCTGGCCTAGGTGTGGATTTCCCTCTCTCCCGTGTTAGCATTTACATGGTGGCTCACAACCATCTGTAGTTCTAGGATATCTGAAGACCATTGGCCTCTGAGGAAACACACATACCCATAAATTAAAAATCACACTCTGTAAAAGGATATTTTGGAAATTCAGGTGAAAGTGTACTATTACACTTGGTCACTAGGAGCTGGCTAATAAACTGGGGTGTGGTGGCGCACGCCTTTAATCATAACACTTAGGAGGCAGAAGCAGGCAAATCTCTGAGCTTGAGGCCAGCCTGGTCTACAGAGTGAGTTCCAGGACAGCCAGGGCTACACGGAGAAACCCTGTTGTGAAAAATCAACCAACCAACTAATCAAGCTACCAACCAGCCAGCCAGCCAGTCAGCCAGCCAGTCAGCCAGCCAGTCAGCCAGCCAACCAACCAACAGAATGAGCGGTTAATAACTTATGCATATAATGTTCACAAGCGATATACTTGCCACTGAATGCGTGTAGTTGCTTGCATCATTTCTGTTTTTTATTTATTCGCATTTGGGGTCAACCCATATCATAACCCAAGGTACCATCTGGTGGCAGGTGAAGAACCTGCAGTTAGGAGAGGACACCGAAGGTGCCTGAGGACCCCCTCCCCCTCCCCCTCCTCCTCCCCCTCGCGACC
>JANHMN010000021.1:38699261-38719188 GCA_030674055.1 Rhabdomys pumilio
CTCTTTTTTTAATGGAAATAGAACATGAAAGTATCAATGTGGAGAATGTAAACATTTTTCATTTTCTGTAAAAAAATATAATAGTTCCTGTTTTATGAATTAGTTTTTATCTCCCTTAGGATGTGAAGCATTAGAAGAGGGTGTTTTCTGTTTGTTGGTACTAGTAGACATGGGATTAAAGATGTCACCATGGCTTGGTCTCCTAGGTTGTTCTGTGTATTTTCAATCCCTCTCCGCCTTTTTTTTTTTTTTTCCGAGACAGGGTTTCTCTGTGTAGTCCTGGCTGTCCTGGAACTCACTCTGTAGACCAGGCTAGCCGCCTGCCTCTGCCTCCCAAGTGCTGGGACTAAAAATGTGCGCCACCACTGCCCGGCTCTGCCTTAGTTTTTAAAACAGGGTCTTCCCTTGAGATCTCACTGAGTCCATTAGATTTACTGACCAGCAAGCCCCGGGGATCTTCCTGTGTCTGACACCCTGTATGCGGATCACAGGGGTGCAGATTTTTTTTTAAATCTTTCTTAATACTAGGGTTGTGGGTGGAACTCAGGTCCCCTTGCTTATGCGACAAGCACATTATCAACTGAGCTATTTCTCCGGCTGCATGGTTTCTTTAAATTGTAATAAATTTTTGAACACTTTTGGTGGGAGAGCTACTGACAACCAAGAGTAATTGTGAAAAATCTTATTACTGCAGAAGTCTTTTGCTTAAAGTGCATGCGCGTCAGTCAGTTTGTGTCGCTAAGTTCCTCCATCACAGTCTCCTCCCCGGTGATGCGGAGGAGTCCTCCGGCCTTTGTGCAGTCATGGTTATAATACTAAAGGGCCGCCCTTCTCAGGAGTAATGGGAGATAATAATGGAGAGGAGGGAAGCAATATTAGTTCTGATGAATTATGACTATTTGTCAAAAAAAAAAAAAACGCCCCCAAGTGAGGACTTCCTTCGGGGACCTGAGTAGAGAGATAGTTATGACACATTGAACCCTGGCTGGAAGCTAATGGCTCTGCTAGTGGGAAGAGAAACGGGAGAGAAAGACCATAATCTCTGCGGAGGAACGGAAAGCTGAGAAGAAAGCAAAGAAAGGCAGCCAGGAACTGGCCTCTCATCACATGGAAGGAGACAAGTGCATGGAGGGTCACTGTGGAGGTTAGAGAGAGAAGCATTCCCCACAGGCTCAGACGCTCATACTTTGTTTCAGTTAGTTAGCACGTTTGGGAAGGTTCTGGAACCCTGAGCTGATGGAGCCTTGCTGGAGGAAGTACATCACAGGGGTGGGCTTTGAGGGGCTACAGCTTTCCCCCACTTCCTGTTCTTCCCCTCATCTTCCTGGGCGTGGATGAAAATGTGATCACGAATCATCTCTGTGTCTTTGCCTTCCTCTGTCTTGATGGGTTTTGTTCCCTTTGAACCATAAGCCAGGATAAACGCAACAGAAAATTAACTAATAAAGATACCCTACTCTTGTTTCCTCTCAGCCACCGGCCTGCCAGATCGCCAGGTGCTGGCTTCCATCTTCATCCTGTGAGAATAGTTGACCAAAGAGAGGAAGGGGTTAGAGTAGACATTCTGGATTGTACTGTTTGATCTAGAGATTAACTATAATTCTGACGAAACTCCAACAAACTTTCAGATTCATAAGGAATACAGCAGACTTCAAATAGCTTAAACAAGGAGAAAAAGAATAAGCACAGACAAGTGACTTCCACTGGTTCTGGTATTTAATACAAAGCTACAGTAGTCAAGCATGGAATGGAGCTGGTATCAGGAGAGACAAACACATAGGACTTTATAGAGAGTCCAATGTAGACTCGGTATTTATGGCCCAGCTTCTTAATTGTTAGGATAAAAGTGCAAAGGGAATTCAGTGGATAAAGAATGTTTATTTGAACAAGTGATTCTGAAAAGTATTGGCTTTCCATAGGTACGAGTTCAAGTTCACACTGTCTATCATATGAAGACAGTAATTGAGAGTGTTTAGACCTAAACCTAAAGTCTGTAGCATCAATACTTCTGTAAGAGAACAGGACAGTTCTGTTGTGACCCAGGATTAGACAAGAAACTAGTAAGAGATTCTTAATGTTGTAAACCATTAGGAAATACAAATTAAACCCACAACCAGGTGCCCGTACATATATATGTACTAGAATTGTTAAAATCAATGATTGACTATCCCAAGGGTTGTCAAGGTCATGGAATTCATGCTGGGACTGTAAAACAGGCCAACTATTGTAGAAAACAACTGGACAGTTTCTTAAAAAGTTAAAATTTCATACACCAAAATGGTCAAGGCATTCCACTTCTAGATGTTTATATGAGAGGAAAAAGCCTGGTATATGTGTGAAGATTTGAATACACATGCTCACGTGGTCTTTAAATTTATTCATTTGTTCATCCGTCTCTTTGTCCATTCATCCATCTATCCATCCATCCATCCATCCGTCCATCCATCCATCCATCCATCCATCCATCCATCCTTCCCTCTGCCTGTCTTTCTGTTTGGTCATCTATCTATCTATCTATCTATCTATCTATCTATCTATCTATCTATCTACCTACCTACCTATGTTTATTTATTTATTGTATGTGAGTGTCTCTGTGTGTACGTGTTCACTACAGTACACATGTGGAGGTTAGAGAACACTCTGTAAGAGTCAATTCTCTCTTTGCACCATGTAGATGGAAGCTGAGTTCCTCAGGCATGGCAGCTGGTACCTTTCCCGGAGGCATCTTTCCGGTCTGAGCTTTATAATCAGAATTATAGACAGCCCATGCGTGTATCAATAAGTGGAAGGTGAATAACATGGGTATGTGCACATAACAACTACTATGTAACAACGAACAGAAATGACCTATTGATACATGACACAGCATGTGTGTGTCTCAAAGATAATTATTTTGAATAAAGGGAGATAGCTCTCTCCATCAGTGAATATACAATACAAAATAATTCATAAGAATATTGATATTATCAAAGCAAGTTCTTTACGTAGGGACAAGAGGAGCAAGGGGTGATGTAAAGACATGAAGAGATGAACTTTTTTTTTAAAAATGAGGAAATGTTTAAGAGTGATGAATCATGTATTTTACATGTGGATATCTTGATTGTGGAAATGACTTATTGAGCACAGGTAAAGTCAGCTTATTAATTCTATATTTTCTGAGCTGTCATGTGGGAGCTGAGAATTGGCCCTGCTGAGGTCTCTCCACAGTCCCATAAGTTCTGTGTTTTAAGTTTTAATTGTTCCTTGTATGTCAATAATGATTCATAAAATTAAAAAATAATTAAAAAAAACCCCTAGTTTATAAATGCAGGATTTCTCTTACTGGTTTAAAATGCAATTCTGTTATGAATGTTTGTGGTTTGGTAACATTTTCTGTCAGTTTAAGCAGTTTCCAGAGCATTAGTGATGTGTTAGGTTCTGCTTTTTACTCTAAATGCTATATGTAGGCTTAAAACACCGAGGGAAATGTAGAAGACCTTGGAATTGTGGGCAGTACTGTGAAACCCAGCCTGACGGATTGTTGAGTCAGACTTGCTCTGCACAAATGTTAAGGTACGCAGAGCCAGGCAGTGCTTTGTGTCAGTGTGGAAAACCATTTCCTAAGTCTGCTCTTTTTCATGTATGTATTAAATGTCTACTTACGGTTCCATATCTGAAGTGCCCAAACAAAGATGCCCAAAGAAAAAAACATTATTCTCTACAAGTTCATAATGGATCGCACAGATGAGAGGTCTGAGCCATCATGAAGTTAGGATCAATGAGAGACAGGCTTTATCCAATATCTACAACACAGTGACTGACATTTCTTCTTGTCATATATGACTTTTCAAGCTTTAATCGTGAGGTATGGGTCTCTTCTGGGGAGGTAAGGGCATTTTCTCACCAGATCTCTACAGTAATTTTTCACGTACCTGAAATATTATAAGAACAATCCGTTTTTATTTTACGAATTACATGCAAAGGATTAGAGGAGAATTTACTTCTTTGTTGAGCCTTCTTTTGAGCCTGTTGGCCTGAGACCTGATTCGGAAGTCGGTAAATGTCATTTCTGGCCTAGTCACCCTCACTGGGAATCATAGCACAGCCTCTGGGTATAGGAACATTACATTTCCCTACAGGTTCTTTCTCTGTGTGCAGAGTTTCCTTACGTGAAGGGAACTCTTCACACGTGCAGGAACGGAAGGCTCTTTTGAGAAGGATCTGCTCTCCCTCTGCTCTTGTTCCTGGTGTCTCTCAGCGACTGCTTTACAGGGTGTCTGTCTTTAACGGGCTCCCTTTCTTTTCACTGTTTGTCCTTCTGCCAGCTCTGTGTAGCCAGGGCCAGCCAAGGTCTCTAGCAGCTGTGCCTGCAGCTCCCAGTCAGCCTGGTGGAGGATGTGTCTGTATTTATAGCCTGTCATGTCTCAGCCCTCCTTGGTTGCATTGTGTGGCAGATTCTTGGATTGCAGGCTTCTCTCTCTCTCTCTCTCTCTCTCTCTCTCTCTCTCTCTCTCTCTCTCTCTGTCTCTGTCTCTGTCTCTCTCTCTGTGTCTGTGTGTGTGTGTGTGTGTGTGTGTGTGTGCGCGCGCATGCATGTACACATAGTGTTAGTTCTGGGTAAGATTATGACTTGCCTTTTATATCTAAACCACCATTTATAAAGCCATTCCTTTGTCTTTATGTGTGCTTCCCCCTACCCCCCAACCCCATGGAAGCTACCCAGGTTTTTGCCCGTGCTAGGCACTTCACCACTGTGAGACACCAAGTTCCACCCCCATCCAGGTCCACTCATCTGTCATTTTCTTGTGTTCTCTTTATCATTCCTGCCCTGAGAGGAAAAAAGTTACAAACTGCAATAAATACAAATTTGATTTAATTTCCCCATGAATGTGTGAATTTTAACCTTAGTCTCTTGAGCAGTGTGAAAAGGCTTTTTTCTTTCTCTCGATGGGTTTCAGGATCTGAAAAGAGTTTTTCAAGAAAGGTTACAACTTGGTGCTCTGATTTTATACTGTGGGGCAGTGAGTTAGTCTGCCCCTGTGGTCCCCTGTGGAACTTTTAGGGCTCCCTGGGCCACAGTTTAAAAACCAACTAGGTGCTTTTGGTTCCCTGGGGAATGTAGACATCTGACCTTGATGCAGAAGTCGGCACTTACAGCAGCAGTTCTCAACCTGTGGGTTTCGAATGACTCCTTCACAGGGGTCGCCTAAGACCATCAGAAAGCACAGATATTTCTGTTACAGTTCATACCATAGCAAATTTTACCCTTACGAAGTAACAACCAAATAATTTTATTGTCCATCTTCACCACAACCTGAGGAACTTTTTTAAGTTTCCCAACATTAAGAAGGCTGAGAACCACTGACTTATAGGAAGGAGAAGCCGTGGTGATCAGCTTCTTTGGTTATCTACGTATTTAACTTGCTGTGCGGGTGCCTCGTTAGCTGCTGTGTTCCCCTCGATTAATAGTCTCTGCTTAAATCTCCACCCATCAAAATAAACCCCACCCACCCAGCCCTAAGCCACCACTGTCCTGACAAGCTGAGCCCATAATTCATAGTACAAGTCGGGACACTTGGGGAGTCAAAGGGGCTGCTGAAGGGAAAACAGGCACAGATTTGGGGACTGTGCCTGGCAAATGTGGGCATCCATAGCTATTTCTGATTCGCTCTCTGCCGTTTCTGTTCACCAGTGATCTTTGCCTTCTGCTGAATTTGTTCAAACCTGTGCACATCTCATCGTTCCTGGTATTTTGAGTGAAAGCAAACTGTCAATGTTCTCTTAAAATCTGAATTCCTAGAAAGCAGATGCGCTCTCCTGTTCATCTTTTCCGAAGCACTTGGCATGGCAGAGCCCTGCGCATGGAGTAAACATTGATGGGGGTGGGAAAAGAGAAGTCAGCAGAGTGCCAACACCAATATGTCCTGGTAAATACTTCACAGAATGACAGCCATCACCCCATCGAACATCTAGTAACTGTCTCTTTCTAAAAAAAAATAAACTTCCATAAGGTCCTGGGCATGTGACTTAGCATCTAGGCCTCTTGGTTTCTTCTTTTCAAAGATGAATAAAATTGAGCTGGAGAGATGCCATAAAAGTGTGAGGGCGGAAGTGTGCTTTCTAGCACCCACATAAAAAAAGCCAGCGGTGACCATATGTGCCTGTAACACCACCACCACTGGGACAATGCAGATGGAAGGATCCCAGTGATTTATCGTCCTGATAATCTAGCTAATTGATAAGTTCTAGGTCCAGTGAAAGACTCTCCCAGGCAGAGAATACTTAAGAAAAACACCCAAGCATGCACCTGATGTGTTTGTTACTTCCTATCTCCAGAGTAAAACACCATGACCAGGACAACATAGAGAAGAAAGAATTTATTTGTGCTGATGGTTCCAGAGGTTCAGAGCTCCCAATGGCAAAGCAGAGGCAGCTTTAGACTTTCAAAGCCAACCCCCCAGTGTCATACTTCCTCCAGCAAAGCGACACTTCCTAAACACACCTAAACAGTGCCACCAACTAGAGACTGAGTTTTCAAATGCTGGAGACTCTGGGGGGACATCCTCATTCAAACCCCAGACTGATGGGGAGCATTCTACTCATGCAGAGTACTTTCTAGGGATATTATAAGGCCAAAGGAAATGAGGTGTACAGAGGCATTTTGGAACGTTGTATGTGGCAGCCTCTCTGTACAAAGCAACAGTATCGTTTCACTGTGCTTGTTTCTGAAAGCAACAGCAGTTGCGTGCTCAGGGGCCGGTTCAGCTGATCAATTTGGAGTTTAGATTTTAAGTCTCTTTCCCTACAGTTCTGAATTTGGCTTAAGTAAATGTGGTCAAGATAAGGTTCGAGAATAACCAGGACATATACCATTTGAGCAGATCACTTAGTTTCTCTGAGTGTTTCCCTTTTTGCTAAGTGAAGCCATGCCTGTGGTCCATCCCAGGGCATGGAGTGGGGCTCAAGTTGAATGCCTATGAGAAACCTTTCTCATGAAGCTAAGGATGACCTCAGAATGCTTTTTTTGTTTTTGTTTTTGTTTTTGTTTTTGTTTTGTTTTGTTTTGTTTTTTGAACTCATGGTTGGTATCTTATTATTCATCCCTTTACCCTTTGGAGTATATATGGCTACCCATTCTTCTGCATATAAGTACTATTATTTGTTTGGAGTTATCGCAACAGATATTCCAAGAAGTTTTTTCTGTGTATGCTCATGGTTAAATTTCTGACATATTTGTTTATGTTTCTATCTTCACACACACAAAAGGACCATTCCAACTAAATTTCTTCCATTTACATAAGATATGAGGCAGGATAAAGTTCTTCATCTACCCCTTGAGGATAGCAGCATGTATATCCAGACAACTAGATCTACTCGGGCATAACTGGCGTGAAGGGCCTTAGACACGTCGTTATATTTTAGTAAAATGATTCTGTGTCCTGAAATCCCGGCTCTAGGCATGGTGCCTAGCTGCCTCTAGATGCCTTGAGCAAGGTCAGTAGCGATCCTTCAGAGCAGTGGCCAGCAGAAGCAAATGAGGAACGACAGAGCCATTGGTGAGGCCAAGAGTGGCTCACCTTCGGGCTCATCCCACCACCACCTCTGTTCTAATGCAAACTGGCTGTAACTCCATCTCAGAAGTTACCAGAATTTTCTCACTCTTTCCTGGCAGTTGTATTGTTAGTGGCTATGAGATGTGTCCCATACTTCTGTCCTGGAGAAATTACAGGGAAATTGCTTCCTTGCTAGAAGAGCACAGGAGGAGCCCTGATACAGAATCATCTGCACTCGGGTTCCATCCCAAGGTTGTTTCTATCTGACCCATAGATAAACCATACATTCTCCCTTCTTCATCTGTCTCTCCGTTTCACATAGCCAACATGCCATTCCTGTCAAAACTGCTTTTTGGCTTGCTGCTGCAAAGCTCTGAGGATTCCCTGGATTACAGAATTCACCAGCCCAAGTTGTAGCGAAGATGCCAGTCTTTTCTCTGTAAACAAGATTTATCTTAGGGAATCTCTAAAGCTTTTTGTTTTATTCCACGCCGAGTCAAGAGAACACCCCTTGGGGACAGTGAAATATGCCCCGGCACATTTCTCCTGAGCACATGTTTATATTTCAGCGTGAAAGAGCCCCCTTAGCTTGCTAAAAATTTATATAGCGAAGGTTGCAATTCTTCAAGTCCCTTGTAAAGTCGTTATGGTTGATACGGCCTCTGGGACACTGCACATCTTGGAGTGCTGTAGGCTGTGAGCCTGGGCTCGTGTGCGTCTTGATCAGTGTGGCGCTCTGTGTAGGACTAATTACTGCTGCGCATGTGTGCTGTTGTGCTAGCTTCTTTATTGCTGTCCTGGAGAATCAACTTGTAGTCTTCAAAGATGTCCTTTTCCTTACACGATAGAGATGGTCTCTGTTATCCGTGACTCTACTTAGTCATTAGGGGAGTTCAGCTTTTTTTTTTATTATTATTTAAATTTTAAATGAACATGCTGAGTAGCATGTGTCTGCACATGTGTGTATGCATGTGCGTGTGGAGGTCAGAGACTGCTGTCTGATGTCTTACTCCGTTGTTCTCCATCTCAGTTTTGGTTGATACAGAGAGATCTTTTGGTGAAACCAGTGCTCACCGGTTGGCCAGACTGACTGGTCAGCAAGGATTGGGGATCTGCTGGTCTTCACTCCTTTATTCCTAAGCCCCACGTTAGGGTTACAGACATGTGCAATCGAACCCAGAGTTTTAGTGTAGATCCCTGGGATCCAAATTCAGGTCCCTACACTTGCATGGCAGGTAATTTGTGATCAAGCTGTTCTCCTAGCTCCTGGAATTTTTTTTTTTGTCATTTGTTTGGTTTTAATTTTTTTATTTACTTATTTGATTATTTAATACTGAAAGATTTAAGCACCCTAGCAAATTTTCTTCTTCTTCTTTTTTATTTTTAGAATGTATTCATGACTCTAACACATTTTAAGTCAAAGACACTAAATTTCCTACAATTTTGTTGACCAAGCCTTTATTATCTGCACGCAGCTCTTCCCAAGCTGCGGTCAGCAGAATGGTTATTGATTTCATAGTATTGGGCATCTGTCACAGAACAATGGTATTGCCTAAATTCTGGGTGTGACAGTTGGTACTGACTGTCAACTTGACAAAATCTAGAATCACACATATCCATGAGACAAACATATCTATGAGAGGTTATTTAGCTTAGGTTAACTTCTGGGCATGCGTAGGAGGGATTGTTTGATTGGGTGACTCTGGTGGCACTGTGCCTTGAGCTGTATACAGAGGAGCTAGCTGGCTACCAGGAAAGCATTCAACTCTCTCTTCTTCCTGAATAAGGACACAATGTGACCAGCTGCCTCAGCTCCTGTCACACTTACTAACCTACCATGACGGAATGCACCTTTAAATTGTAAGTCGAACTAAATAAACCCTTTCCTCCTTAAGTGGTTTGGTCAGGTTACTTTATCACAGCAACGAGAAATGTAGTTAATACAGTGAGTGTGCAGAATTAAGCAGTATTCTTTTTTGTTTCCCAGGAATACTGTATCGAGTCAAGGTTTAATTCAACACACAACTGTCGAATGTACTTACCTTTCTCGAAGACAACTGACCAGAGAATACCGTGTATATTGGTTTCACTAGCTACAATTCCTTAAGAGCAACCGTCCTCAACCTTCCCAGTGCTGTGACCCTTTAATCCACTTCTTCCTGCAGTGGTGACCCTCAACCACTAGGTTTTTTTTGTCAATACTTCACAAATTTTGCTACTGTTATGAATCATAATGTAAATATTTTTGGGAGACAAAGACTTGCCAGTGGGGCCGTGACTCACAGGTTGACAACCCTGTCTTGAGAACTTATTATCATTGATGTTTCAATATAATATCCCCCTGGACCATCCCTGTGCATACGATTGCTTGATAATACGTCTTGCTTGAAATGATGTTGACTGCTGGGGATATTTGGGCACCTTTCTCTCCCAAGCTTTCATTCTTGATCACTTGAGTTTACCTGGAATCTACAGGTGGTGGAAGAAGAAAATATCTCTCCCGCTTATCCTCTGACTTTGACACATGGAATGGCATGTCTTGTCCATATAAAGAAATAAATATAACCCCTGTTTCTGTTCTTACCTTATACATTGAACATTAATATATGCTAAGCTGTCTCACTTTTCCTTGTGAATGTGTTGGCCACTCCTACATGCCTGGAGCCCTCAGTTTATGTTACATAAGTTTTGTAGAGCAACTTCTTATATCTGTCAAACCAGAATGGGTTTAGAAACTTCTGTAGAAATGTGAACTGACTCTCTAAGGCAATGGGTTGAACGGTTAGCGTAAATCTACAGACAAGATTTTTCTTTTGTTTGCTTGTTTTCGAGACAGGGTTTCTCTGTATAACCTTGGCTGTGCTAGAACTCAAGCTGTAGACTAGGCTGGCCCTGAACTCAGAAATATGCCTACCTATGGCTCCCAAGTGCTGGGATTAAAGGCTTTTACCACCAATGCCTGGCCAAACAAGCTCTCTGCATTTTATTATATGGTAATTAAAATCTTTAAGGCACTAGTGGCTTCTGATGAGACTCAGACAAGGGTCTGGCTTCATTTTATGACTGATGTTGTTTTTATACATGCGAGGTGTGCACATGTATGGTTGTGTGTAAGTGCACATGAACCCAGGTACTCACCGAGGCCAGCAGAGGGATACTTGACTTCCACCGGAGTTGCAGTTACAGGTGGTTGTGAGAGACACACAATGTAGGTGGGTGCTGGGAACTGAACTCGGGTCCCCTGCAAGAGCAGTATGTGTTTTTAACCATGGTGCTATTCCTCTTGCCCCTTGGTCATGGTATTTTATCAAAGCAATAGAAATGAAGCTAGAATAAGATTGCCGAGAAACTCTTAAGCCATCCCAATCCTATTGGTTCTGATTATTTTGTCAAACAGGTAAAGTATGTCCATTGTTAAAATATAGAGAAGATGGACAAGCAGCTTGAGTAATGAGCACTTGTAGTCCCCAATTCTGACTCTATAACCAGATTAATTTTGACCTTCTTCTGAAAAAAAAAAAAAAAACCTGGCCTCTTTATTTTGAATAAGAATTTATGCATGGAAAGGAACTCTATCTTTGAAAGTAAGAAAAAACAGTATTTATTTTATGCCACACCTACTTCCTTTCCCAACCAACGATACCCAAATTAGATCATTTAACACTTTATATTATTACCCGGCATATATTTCATCTGCCTATTTTTCTTCTCTGAAATACAGATTGAAAAATAATCTTTTTTTTACCACAAAAAGGTAAACACATTCCTGTTAGGCATAAATTATTTCTATTTCCACAGTCATTATATTTATTCAGCATGACTGAAATGAAAAAAATTAAATGATTTTTTTTTTCTGGGGACCTATCTCTGTGCTTATTCAGTCAGCATGCATGAAGCCACAGGTTCAATTCCTTATAGTGTATAAACTCAGCATAGTCCTGCACAGCATTGATCCAAATCCCACCATTCCAGAGGTAGGGACCAAAGGATGAACTTTGTCAGGACAGCCTGGACTATATAAGACTTTGTCTTAAACAAACAAACAAATAAACAAAGAACAACAAACAAAACCAAAGCACCCCCTCCCCACCAAATGAAATAGCAAACAACCAAATGAAATAAGAAAGCCTTCCCTGAATGTTACCCCAGATTGATGGTCTAAAGACACACGTTTTCACATTATTTTATCAGACCCTTAGAAAGAGTTTGATGCAGGGTTTATTTTTGAGGGTTTATTTTTCAACAGTAACCACACAGGTGAGGGAGAGGAAAAACTTTCCCTCCACCTTCTGAGGTTCAGTAGTTGAGTGGGAAATAAACTGACAGTAGACAGATTAATAGGAGAAAGATTCATAAATTTATTATGAGCATAGAGACATCACATGAAAGAAAAGTGAATTCCCCAAATCCCAGCAAAGATCCACAAGTGTACACACCTTGTTGACAAGGAGAAGGGGGGTGCAGCCAATTTGAAGGGGGAACAAATGACTTGGGAGATAGATAAATGACCCCAGAATAGAGGCTTCTCTGTCAAAAAGTCAGTCTGGGCTGTGTGTGGTGCTGTGCTCCAGACTGCAGGGGACTCTGCACACCTGAGTTCCTTTTAGAGACCGTTTCTACACAGATCAGGGAATGCAGAGAGAGAGAGAGAAAGAGAGAGAGAGAGAGAGAGAGAGAGAGAGAGAGAGAGAGAGGGCGAGCTCCTCTGCATTCTGTTGCAGAGGATATGAAAAGGGGGGAGGAGGGAGGAGAGGAGAGAGAAAAGGAGGGAGAGACAGGAGGAAGAGGGAGAGACACAGACAGAGAGACAAAGAGAGAGGAGGAGAAGGGACAGAGAGAGAGAGAGAGAGAAAGAGAGAGAGAGAGAGAGAGAGAGAGAGAGAGAGAGAGAGAGAGAGAAAGCCAGCCCCTTTTGCATTCTGCTGGTGGCCAAGTGCCCTCAGCTTGACCTTAGAGTACCATATTTCACAATGTCATTTCTGGAAGTCTTTTGAAGGAACCTGTTAGGAATTGTATTTCCAGCTTGGGTGCTGCACTTCATGGGGAGGGGATGCTGGGGGAGGCTGTGTCTTTTCGATCGGAGATCAACCACAGTCCTCCATGGGTCCTAAATTTACTTGACCATCTCTGAACCTCAACTTCTTTATCTGCAAAATGAATATAATGACATTTAAGCTAGAGAGGCTTTCCAAAATCAAATAAATTGTGGCCATTATAAAGCTCTTATCTAACGGAAGGTCTTATAAATACACCACTGCCCAAATGAGTGGCTACTAAGTGACAGTTTAGACCATCTCAGTCGAAAAGCTGTCCTGTAGTACTCTATAAGAGGGAACATCTGAATGTCAGAAAACAGTCCAGTGGACCCTGTTGAATCCAAACATAGTCAGTGCATGCATATACATACATACATACATACATACATACATACATACATACATACATGTTGAGACCCGTACTCTGCCTGGCTTGAGGGCCAAAATGTTCCAGCCTGTGCTGCTGTTCCGGTCTACGGGTCAGGGCCTAGCAAGAGAGAGTTGAGGGGAAGAAGGGGAAGAGACTTGAGGAATGGAGACAAGACAGAGGTTTTGTTCAAGTCTCAAGTCTCCTTTATTGTCTCTCTCTTGATGCATATTGACTTCTATTCCAAGGAAATCCTGGGTATTTATAAGCACACGCAGGAGAACACAGGTGAAGACATTTTGCCACGTGCACCATGCAGCTGGGGTCACTAAACAGCAAAACAAGATATGTGGGATACACAAGATGTTTATCAGAGTGTGCTCAGCTGTTGTAGGCTGCTGAAAACAAATCTCTCATCAGGGTATATGGCTCCAGATGGCTGCAAAGATGATAGCTGCTTTCTAGCCGCTTTTTGCTTAAAGTCGGCTCCCAACACATACATACATACATACATACACATATGTATATACATATATACATACATATACATATGTGTATATATATATATTGTGTGTATATATGTATATACATATATACATATATATATTGTGTGTGTGTATATATATGTATATATATGTGTGTGTGTATATATATACATATATATATATATATATGTATATATATATATATATAGTCAGTTGTAAGTCTTAACACCGTACACTTTTATTTAGAATTTACAAAATGAAACAGATTCACAGCTGTTCATTTAGCTCACATGTATAGGGCAGGTAAAACCTTTAGGAAGGTCTTTCTTATTTTGAACACAAATCTTCTCTCCTATAATTTGAACTTACATCCATGTAGAACTGCAGGCAAGAAATTTATATCCACTCAACAGCTTTTTATATAGAGCTATTAATACCATGAATATGCCTAGGCATCAGATAGAAGACTAAGGGTAAATCAGTTTTGTCTACAAATGACTGTCCTGTATGCAAGCCTGCCAAGTTCATGGCTTAGCTTAAACCTCACCTGCTGTCTGTTTTTGTAAATAAAGTTTTATTGGGACATAGTGAAGCTTACTTGCTTTTTGTTACAGCAGCTAAACTGAGTAGTTGCAAGAGAAACTGGGTATTCTACAAAGCCCACAATACTCACGATCTGGTCTTTTACAGAAAACCTTTTTGGAACCTTGCTCTTGTGGATAATGTCAGAATTACATTCTGGAATACATCAATGAAATCATCATTTCAATTTTTTTTTTTCTCTTTTAGTGCTATCAATGAGACTAACACAGACAACATAAGTTAGGTTGATCAGCGGTCCCTCACGTACAGAGAAGGAGCTCAAAAGATGAGAAGCAAGCAGACAGAAGGCCAGTGTGTATCCAGTCCTCCAGGCGGAAAGAATTTGGTATCTTGAAGAACAGAAGCAAATACAGTGTGGGTGGAGCCAAGTCAGGCAGAGAAATGCATGGTTTCAGATTCATAGAGATTTAAGTAGAGGCCAGGTCACCTGGATACTCAAAACACTACCACAAGTATTTAGAAGACTTGATTGAAGTCCTTCATAGAAGTGGAAGGAAGAGATTGCTTTAGCTGTTTGTCGGGCCAAGTGCTTTCCAAGTGTGAATGCAGAGAGAGGAGATGACATAGAACAACTCCTAGACGCCTATTGTAAACCAGTAGGAAACTGCAGGTGTCTTTCATGAGGTGGAGCATCCAGGAGGAGAAGCAGCTTTAGTGGGTATTGATGATGCAAGGCTTGGGGATGTTGATCTTGAGACACTTAGTAAGATGAGTAAGTAGGGATAGCGAGAGGATAGTTTGGCCTGCACATAGGTGATGGCGATAGTTTGAAGTCATCATTTACGGTTCTTTGAAGTTGCGTTGCCGTGTGAGATTGCTTACGGTCCTCAGAGGAGAGCATTAGACCAGAGCCCATGGGGCTCAGAAGTTAGTAGTTTGTATGGAAGAGGACATGAGGGTTCTACAGGAATCTGAGAAGGAACAGCCAGAGGCACAGGAAAAAATCTAGAATAACAATGTCTCTGTGCTTAGGGGAGAGTGTTGCATTAAGGACTGGCTTCACCTAACCCATGATCTGGTGCTCTGAGGCATAGAAGTGTCCACTGCGGTAGAAATTCTGAGTATCTACAAATACAGTGATAACCTGAGCAAAACCAAGGTTCATCAAGTAGTGAGGAAAGATACTAGATTAAGACAGATAGGGAGGTCCAGGAATAGAAGTAGATATTTTACCCCCTAAGATACGTGTCTGTGAAGGATGGGAGAGAGAAGGTACCGGATAGAGAGAAGAGACCATGGAAGGAGCTGCCTTCATGCTGTTGGGAAGACAAGAGCTGAAAGATAATAGATGGAGCCTCTGAGAACACTTGAGAGGAAGGGAAGGGGTCTTGAGCCCCATGGAAGGACTTACTTCTGTCAGAGACAGAAACCATGTTTTTGTTGTTGGTTGTTTGTTTTGTAACAAAGAAGCGAATCACCAAGAGACATTGATGTAGGCAGGTTTGCCCATAAGCTGTCTGGACAAACTTGAGGGAATATTGAGCAGTGAATAGGGAGTCTATTTATGGAGAAAAATATAAGGTAAACTCTATGATTGAATTTGCTATTTGTCTGTGTTTTGCTTTAAACAAGAGACCATGTCAATCAATCAATACCAGTTGAGGCAAATTCTCCACTCTCTCACCAACCCTTAGATGCTATTACCACTCTGCTAAAGAGGTCACATGGAGTCACACTATGGAAAATTCTGGAGAGGGATCACTTTTGAGAGAAGATGTGGTTAGGGTGAGAGAAGGAGGAGGGGAATTGTTTGGGTTGTGGGGCCATGGGATGGTGACAGCTAAGTGAAGCAGTAGAAAGGCCTTTGTCAAGTAACTACAAATGGCAGATGGGAGCCACCCTGTTGGATTTGTTCTTGGTGTTCTCCTGGAGGAGACAGATACTAGGAGATTACATGATGGAGCTCTTGCTGGGATGATGGGCCCAGAAACTGGGTATGAAGCTCTCCTGGTTCCCATGTCTTCTCCTGACTCTTGGTTTAGCCACCATGAGGTAAACCCAAGACTCCTGGCCTATTCTTGCAAAGATTTTATTTTTTTCTCTTGGTGGATCGCCTTGCTGTCCTTTCTCATATCTGATTTTGAAACTACTTGACATTCTTGTCACTTTCCCACGTGTATTCCAGCTTGCCAATGACCTTCTTAAATGTGGTACCCAGAACTGAGCACATCAATTCTTGGAATGGTCCTGGCAGCAGAGAATAGAAAAACCACCATTACGGTCTTTTTTTTTGTGTGTTTTATGTTTTTGCTTTAGGCATTTTTCTTTGTAAATGCAACTTCAGATTGCTTTAGTTTTAGGGGGAAACTGTAATACTGTTGACTCATATTTAGCTTGCAGGCAGCTAAAACACCAATGTCTTTTTTTTTTTTTAAACACAATAGCTGTTAGGTCAAATCTTACACTTGTGTGTTCAATTCTTTGAACATAGAATGGAGAATTAAATCGAATCTGATATACTTTGGCTCAGTCTGCTAAACTCTTGCAGTCTTTAATTTTTTTCTTGTTGCAGAACAACAAGAAATCATAGCTGTCTTTATCTTCGGCATCTAAATCACTATTAAACAAACAAGCAAACATCCCAACCATATTGAGAAGAACTCGAGGACCATCAGTGAATTGCCCTTCAAAACCCTGTGTAGATTGACACAAAATTTAAAAATCCTCTTCAATAGTAACTTTCAGTATTTGCATTCATTTTATCTCACTTTTTAGTAAAAGATGAATGTGGAGATATGATCTGAAAGTAAAAAGAGCCAGTGAGGCATCCCGTGAACTGTTGAAATGTCCACACGATGATCCCTGTGATGGTTAACTTAATAATTCCCCTCTCTCAGAATCTTCGCCAGTTGGATAAACCATATCAAATAGATGTTGGTGGAATTGCCTAGAAAGGTGAGCCTCTAGGCACACCTGTGAGGAATTCTCTAGATGACCATAGCTGAAGTTGGAGGTCCCTCCTTAACTGTGGGTGGCACAGTTTCCTGGGCTAGGGTCACAGAATGAGCAAGAAGGAAGACAGTCAGTTGGCATAGGCATTTAAGATGCTTTATTCCCCGACTAAGAATGCAATGCAAGCTCTTTCCACCGTGACTTCTCCACTGTAAAGGACTGTACCCTTGTAAGACAAAATGAATACATTCTTCATGAAGTTCCTTTTGTCAGGGTATTTTATCACAGCAGATGAGACAGTAGCTAATGGCGACTGTGCTGTCTTCCCAAGCTAGAGTTACTGTGTCACCTGCCTCTAAGAGGCAGCTCTTGAAATCTCCCAGTTACATAGATATCCTTTCTGGAAGTGCTCTTCTGAAATGTTTGGTCTTCATCGAGTAGGGTGGAAGCTCTAATCTCTCTCCATTGAGGGTCAGCAAAAGACCACCGTCATGTCATGTGTTGTGACGCTGATGTCCAGGAGCATCCAAGGATGTCTGCAGCACTGATTGATCTCCATGGCAGTCTCTGCATCTATAAATGGGATAGATTTAGGACCGACTAAAACCCAGTCTGCATCCCTCTTTCACATAAGACCATTCTCTGAAAGGTAGTGGGAAGACTAAGCTCTTGGTGGAAAAGATTCCAGTCCACAGTAACAGGAGAAGGTACTGTCTTCTCCCATCTTTGACTCTCGAATCACTAAACAAGGAAGCTCCATTGGAGATGAGCTTCGTGTGCGCTCTCTGTCAAAGTTAATTGAAAGATAAGCATCTTCCTCCAGGTGCTTAGCAAATCCGGTGAAGCCAGTGGCTAATTGCTCTCAAAAAGAAAGTAGACTAAGCCCCTCTGTGAAATCTTCGGCAATTAGATAAACAATATCAAATAAATTACATTTTTTCATGTTTCTTAAAGGAAACAATACATAGGTAATTCGGTCTGGGGAACACAAGAAGATGGAAGTCTTTTCGGAAAAACAACGAAAGCTGCAGTTTTACTTCTGTTGGGTTATTTCAGACAGAAGTCTGGGCCCGTAATTGCTCTGCCAATCGCTGTTTTATCATCTCTAAGTTGGTGTATTTTTGTTGTCTGTTAAGTCAGATTCCCTTTTGAAAGTAAGCAGAAAGTAAATAATGACTTCCTGAGTAGCCTTGCATGAAAGTGAGTTGTTAGATTCGGAAGTCTTCAAAATAGATCTGTGTATACAGTATGGCAAACAGACCTCGACTTGTGGACGCAAACACATTTTCTTCTTTTTCTTTTGTTTTCTTTTCTCTCCTCCTCCTTCTCTTCCTCCTCTTCCTCCTCCTCCTCCTCTTCTTCCTCTTCCTCTCCTCCTTGTTTCTACAGATTTCAGTATTTATTTCTTTTCTTATTTGGTGTGTATACTGCCTGTTGAGTGTTCAGAGCACAGTACCCTGTAATCTCTGCCCTTTACTGCACATGGGCAGAGGCAGTGAGAGCTGTCAGCGTGGGGCCTGGAAGTACCTTGTCAATGAATATGGAGGGACTGGATGATGTTGCAGCATTTGTCAGAGAGAAAAGTTTAAATACATGCATATTATCCTATGTCATAGAACCCTTTATTATGATGGATTCTTTCTGAACAGCATACTATGCAGATGTTTTATTCATGAATTATTTCTGCAAAAAACTCTGTGGGTTCCTATTTCACTTCCCTCAGCTGAATATGCTATGATTTCATTTTTTTTTTTGTTAAATGTATCCTTATATAGACAGTATTATTTCTGAGATGTTGATGCGTGCTGTAGGCCCAGAACACAGCTGTTTGTAAAATCTAATGATTGTTGGCGGCAGTTAAATTCCCATGAGTTGCTAGCATAGATATCAAAAGCATTCATTGACTGTGCAAGAAAATGCTGTCTTTGACACATCCAGCAAAGCCATGGTCCTGTCCTAGCTCTGACTTTCCTGTGGTGGTGGGACTGGTGGTGGGAGAGTCATTGCAAATAAATGACACCTGACTGGCAACAGTCATGAGGGACAGGGGCTGGGAGGGAGCAAGTGCATCTTTGTAATGAACTTCTAAGCAGTAGTCATTAAAGTGATTCCAGTGCCACATTAGTTTGCCGTTCTTAGTTTATTTGCCCTGATTTCACAGCAGATGGAGCCTGTTTGCGTTGCTGTCTGTCAGATAGTAAATGCAACAGAACACTAAAATTTATGGGAGAGATTTCACATCTTTAAGTGTAAAGATTTGCAGTTGTGGATTATTGAAAATTAGGTTACGATGCTGGTATCATATCATGGTAAGATATCATGCTTGTGAGTAAATCCTGAAGGGATTCTTTCAGTTTCCCTGTTTTAAAGTTTTTTCCCTGAACACTGGCAAAAAGTGTATTGAACATTGGTATGGTGTGTGTGTTTGTGTATGTATCTATGTATGTATGTATGTGTGTGACTGCATATGTATATACATGTGTGTATTATATGTGTGTATGTATGTGTATGTACATATATGTGTATGAATATGTATATATGTATATATAAGAATATGTATGTGTATATAAGTACCTGGGTGTGTATGTGTTTGTATGTACATGTGTATGTATATACACATGTAAGTACATATGTGTGTATGTGTGTACATATCTGTGTGTATATATGTGAGTGTGTGTATGTGCATGATTTATATGTATGTGTGTATAAGTATATGTGTAAATACATATGTATGTATCTGTGCATGTGTGTATGTGTGTGAATGTGGATATGTGTATATGTGTGTGCATGTATATGTTTGTGTGTATGTGCATGATGTATATGTATGTGTATGTGTGTGTAAGTGTATGTGTAAATACATATGTATGTATCTGTGCATGTGGATATGTGTATGTGTGTGTGCATGTATATGTTTGTGTGTATGTGCATGTATGTGTGTGTGTGCGTGCACGTGCACACAAGGGAGAGCATTCTGATGATCTGATTAAGGCATCTTCGTTCCCTCCTGCTCAC
>JANHMN010000021.1:38723595-38765906 GCA_030674055.1 Rhabdomys pumilio
AGGGGGAGAGGGAGGAGAGAGAGGGAGGGGAGAGAGGGAGGGGGAGAGGGAGGGGAAAAGAGGGAGGGGGAGAGGGAGGGGAGAGGGGAGAGGGAGAGGGAGGAATGAAAGAAAACGAAAATAATAGTTATTGTCAATGTAATTGTCATTGGTTACAGAATTAACAACAGACATTTGCACACAGCAGAAGTTAGTTTAGTTGCCTACGAAGATAAACAATAAAGTGCAAAGATCGAGGCATGACAAACTTATCTTTCATTAGTTACATTTTGATTCTTGAACTGTGAACCTGATTAAGCAAACAGATGAAGGGCTGAGGTAGAAGAGCAGAAGTCTTACATAGAAACAGCACGGATGAGGTGATTGGAAGTGACCGAGAGGTGAGCTTACATTTAGATTCTCTCTCTGTAAGCCTCACTCGGGCTCTTGCAGACCCACCCTGGGCATTTCTTCACAGGGTATAGTATGCAGAGGGACCTGATGCCTGCTGTGTCTCAGTGAGGAGAGATCTGGGCACAGGTAGGCAGGGGAAGGCAAAGTAATGCTTCACTGTCTTCCTTGAATTCTTTCTTGATGGAAAAAAGCCAGCAGTGCCCTAATTTAATCCTCCCGGGGACTAGGGGTTTTTCACTTAGAAAAATCTCTGAAATCAAATATTAAAGGAGAAGCAAAAGTCATAAAAAAAAAAAACCCTAGTAAAAGAAAGGAGAGAGCCCCAGGTCCTGGTAAGCTCCCTGGGACATGGTCGGTTGCCTTACGCTCCAAGTTATGATGATCTAGAAGCGGGGAACAGAGATTCCATCCACATCCATATATCCCGAATCGTGAGCCCATTAATCATGTGTGGCTTTTGTAATGAAAGAACATAATTAGTTCTGTTTCTCTGAACAAGCTAGAGAATTTTGATTTGCCTTGTGGAATGAATTGCTTTGTGGAAAAGGCCAACCGAGCCTCTCCGATGAGCACCTAGAATAACAGTCTTTGTGAGAGGCTGAGAGACTTAGGTGGGAGGCACAGCAGAGTTCTCCACTCCAGCGAGTTCCAGGGCTGTGGTGCTGCACCTCCTATTCCCTCTCTCCCCCAATGGTAATTTGCAGCTATCTCTTGTCTGTATTCTTTAATATTTAGGTCAGTGAATTTCAACTTGAAGATTTGTTGATTTAAGTGGCTTTGCTTCGGGTAGACTCCATCTTTTGACAGATTGTCCAATTCACAAACGCTATGTTTTTGAGCCGGGAAGAAGTCGTTGTGTTACAGTTCCTTTGAATGAAGTGAATTGGCTGCATCTATCATGACTCTAATAATAGCGAAAGTGCTACATGTGCTCCTGTTAAGTTTGAATCTAACACTGTTCATTTAGTATGCAGTAGTTTCAGTATTCTAAGGCTCAGACGATTCTCTTGATTTATAACTTGGTATATGTGCTTTCCTCAGGATATTTTTTTTCTTTATCTTGTATATATCAATACAGTGCTGTATTGGAGTCAGCTTTATTTTACAACTGGGCAAACATATTCATCTGTTCCAGGTTTGACACTACTCAGTGGCTAGCGTTTATAATGAAAAGTTGGACCTGGTAGGTGTGATAGGCTTGATTGTCTCATGATGTGTCTACAGATGGGAACAGGGAGCCAGGGTGGCTGAGGGTATGAGTGTGAGCAAGTAAAAGGGTTGTAAAACAGGATAACAAGCTCCAAGGCTTTTACGTATACGGTGGGGTGCAGATGGGACCATTCATGGTAGTTGGGGTGTTTTAGAAAACACACACATGCTGAGTCTTGGCAGCAGCTGCTCTTCAGCCTCAGGTTCTAGATCCCACACCAAAATGCTAGTCAGGGGCTCAGGAGACAGAATAGGGAGTGATTTCAGGTAATATTCTGATTATTCAGTGTGGGGAAATAATTGGAACACAAATTAAAAGCCTACAAAAGATTACAGTTGTGTAGGTCAAATGACACAGACTCTGTATTGCTGGCCTGCGGGTCTCGGAGGAGACATTGCCTTGTATTTATTGCCGCCTCCTTTCTGGTGACTGTTCATATATATTGATGTCCCAATCCTGTCCACTCCTGAAGCCCACAGAAGAGAATTTAGATAGTTCCCAAGTTCTCAGAATGATTTATGTGGGAAATACTAGTGAAGAATTGGTTTTCCGAAGGCAAAGAGCTGAGCTGAGTAAAAATTTAGAGATAAGCAGAAGTCACGGCAAAGAGTCCAGGAGGAAGAGAGCTGGTGTGAGGAAGTGGAGAGAGGAGGAAGTGAAGTTAGCCAGGAAGCATTTTACAGACGCGCAGGCTCGGGCAGCCTGGCATCAATGTGCAGTGACTGTGGGTCCAGGAATATGAGAAGCATGGTTTCTATTCTTTATGGCAGAGATGACAGATGAAATACAGGATGCTGGGCTTCAGTTGGTTGAGTGATCGCCTAGCCTACCGAAGCCCTAAGTTGGCTCCTCAGCGCCACATAGACTGGGTGCATGATATACACCCTCAGTCTCAGTACCTGAGAAGCAGAGGCAAGAGGGATGGAAGTTCAATACCATCTTTGGCTAGAGTGGTGGCTCAGCAGGCAAGAGTGCTTCCTGATTACCAGGACCCACATTCTGATCCTAGCAGGGTCGCTCTCAACTGCCCGTAAGAATACTTCTGAGGGATCTGTTGCCTTTTTAGCCCTATAGGTACCCCCACACATGTGGCATGCACACACATGTACCCCAGTAAAAAAAATCTTAATAAAAAGACCATCTTCCCCATACAGGGAGTTTGAGGCTAGCCTGGACTATGCTACACCCTATCAGAATAAAATAAATGTGAATGTCAGGTAAATAATTTTTAGATATAAGGAAGGATAAAATGTGGAATGGGGCAACCTTATACTAAAGCATTCTTTACTGTTATATAAAATTCAAAGAAAGGCTAACATGTCCTGTTTGCTAAATCTGACAGCCATATACCACGAGACTGGTCAAAATTCATTCCATATTGGAATTATCTACAATCTACAACAGAGAAAAGACTCAGTGAACTCTCTGTACGGCACTTGGCTTGTCAGATGTACACATCGTCTCGTGCCCTGTCTGAACTTACCTGTGTTCTTCATGAGTAGCATGACTGCAGGTGGGAAAGTGGTCCAGGCTAGACCTGTGCAGAGCTAATGTGGAACATCGTAGGAAAATACAGTCCAAGTGTTTGTAATTAGCTGAAGCTTCTCCCAAGGGAGAGGGTGCATACTTAAGGATGCTTTTGAGGTGGACAGAGATGTTTGAGTAGACATGTTAGCAGACATGCAGTAGTGGGACATGACTGTGTGCACGATAGCTACCATTATTCTGACTATTTAGCATGGAATGCCATGACGGTGTAGAAGAACATGGCTAATTTCTTGCTTTGTATGTCCCATAGAATTGGGGTATTTTGACTCTATGTGGCACTGCCCTGCATGTTAGGTATTCATTATATGAGGTATCATTTGTGTAGTTTATATGAGGTATATTATATGTAGTTTATATGAGGTATCATTTGTGTGCTCTGTAGTTTCCTAATTTATTATAGCACACAGAAAGAGCTATGATCTGAAGACAAAAAGAGTTTCATGGCATAAAGTCATCTTCTCCAAAAGGTTCCAGACCAGTTGAACGTGACGCTAAGCATGGGAAAGATAAAAGGGGAATATAAGCTATAAACAGGTGCCGCTTATCCATTGCTTCTTTGTTCATTGTAACATCGATTTTGAGACAAGAAAAAGAAAGACATCTTTGAGCCTCAGAATCCATAAGAACAGCGGAAAGGAGGGACACATCCTTGGGGATTTGGTAGTGAGAAAAATGTAGGTGGAAGTTGGAAGTCACATGTCCAGGGGAGTGGCTCCTCAATGTAGCAGGTGTGAGTGTTGGTGGCTCTCAGCTGTGTTCCATAGTGACCAGAAAACAACACTTACTGTGTGTACATATCTGTGACACAGCATCCCACCCTTTTCCTTGTTCCACCGTTTTCCTTTCGTATTCTGCTTGCTATCGCACAGCGGCCCTACTGCATTTCACGCCTTAGCCTCTCCTCCTTTTGCTCCCATATCTGTGTTGACTAGAGAGTTCTAGGCTGTTTTGCTACATTGCCGGCAAGCATCCTTTGTCATTACCTTTATGACTTTTAGTTGGCTTCGGTATTCACTTTCCTAGTCTTAAGTGGGTCTTTTCTTCTTGAGAATTTTATACAAGTGTACAGTATGTTTTGGTCGAAACCAACCCCCCCCCCAAGTTCCCACCCCCACTCCCTACCCTTCAGTCCCCACAAGTTCTACTTTTCTACCACCCCCCCACTATTATATGTACTTTACTATTTCAAACCAGAGTTCAGTTGTTGCAGCCAGTGTCTGCCTGGGTATAGAGCCATCTACTTGAGCATAGGGGCTGTATCCATGAAGAAAATGTCCCTCCCCTAACAACCATCAACAGACAATAGCTCCTCAGCACGGGGTGGGGTTTGTTGAGCCCTTGCCCAACCAACCAGTTGGGATTTAGCTTGGTCTTATGTAGGTAGACTTTAAGCTATGGCCTTTATAAGCTCATGAATATGGAAATGGGACTTTCATTCTCAGAAAATATAATTTTACAGCAATTCTACCAACCTCTGGCTCTTACAACCTTTCTTTCTCTTCCTCCGTGATAATTCCTCTGTCTTGGGGAGACGGAGTGTGATGTGTGTGGATGTCTCAGTAAGGGATGAACATTTCAAGTTATAGCTTTGTTTTTGCTTCTTGGTAGCTTGGTAAGAATCTCTGTTGAACAAACAAACCAAAAGTTTGAATGCCAGTTATATGGAGAGGCGGTATCAAGTCCTGGCTGCAAGCCTGCTGGGTTCCTCCTGGCTGTACCTTTCCCTGGTCACATGACCTTGGGGAAGACATGTGACTTCTCTTCTGGACTTTAAGATACCAAAAGCAAATTCCTTTGAAAATTGAGCAAAAGAATCCAAAAATTGGATTTTGATAGATGGCCTATTATCCTTTTATTATTATTACTATTGTTATTCATAGCTTTTAGGCTGTGTGGTGAACACAGACGGACTAGAGCTGTACTGTGCTGGGACAGTTTTCTTCCACTGTTCTAAGCGTTATGAAGATGAACCCTAATGTGATAGAGACTGTGGTGATGCGAACCGTGGGCACCTTTGGGTGGATGTCAGCAGACAGTGCCTTGAAGATCAGAAGCCCAAAATGAAGGCCATGAAATAGGGTCGTAGCTTAAGAAAATGACATAGCCACACCTTTTGGTAAAAACCATAACATGTTTTGATGTTTGTGGACTTGTCCCAGCAAAGAGGAACTTGTGTATGCTACAGTCAGAGGAGCTAATGTCCTCAGCAGGGACTTTGACTTGAAGGAGCTGGCCTTTATTAGAATACAGCACCTTTCATTTCTAAAGCAAGAAGGTGACACCAGGCTGGTGGCAGCGGGCTCCTAGCGTATTGTCTTATTTTCCCTTTGAAGAATAAGGTAATGTCTATCAAGATTAAGAAGGGGGGATGGCTGGGAGCTGGGGACCGCTGACTTGAAAGTTTGTAGAGAGAAATGATTGTGTGAAATGAGCTTGTCAGGCCTCAACGGTGGGATCCCAGGCAATCCGTAGGGCCTGTTTGGGATTTGCAGTCATGAATTTAGAATGAGTCAACCCAGTTGCATGTCTAAAATAGCACTTTCTCCAGAAAGGTACACTGGTAGTTTATTTCCTGAGATGTATACATAGCTGAAATATACTCTAGCTTTCAAGGCAGAAATTCCAAGTTGCCTCTGTAATTACTTAAGAATTCTTATTAAGCTATCTCTGCTGGTGTAGACCTGTGAATGCGTGTGATCTGAGCTCTTGGGAAGCGGAGGCAGGATCATGAATGTCTCAAAAAGCCCAAACAAACCATCCTCCCCACTGATTAACAGTGACCACCTCCCCAACCCCCAAAACAAACTATTTCTAGGAAAGACTTCATCCTTTAGCCTTTTCAGCAGAACCTTTCAGAAGAACCCAAAGGTTCTGTATCTCATGTCCAGCACAAAAGCCAGTGGCCATTTATGGTTTTTGATCTCTCTTGAACAGTAGCTAATGCCTCATAGCTAGGGCCTCTGAGAAACTGAAAGTTTTCTTTGATTCTCTTTTCTTTGTTTAAAGAGCCACATATGGCTGGTAGCTATTGTTTTGTTCAACACAGTTGTGGTCACTGCCCTATTGCCTTGTGGTATTTGTGACTGCAGAAGAAGAATCAAAACAGAATTCTTCTGGTTTTTTTTTTTTGGTTTTTTTTTTTTTTTTTTGTTTTTTTTTTTTTTTTTTTTTTTTTTTTTTTTTAATCAAATTTTTTTATAGAAGCCTGAAATTTACAAATTGTGGAAATGGCTATGGGATTTTTTTTTTTAAATTAGTTTTTCTTCTTGGATATTTTATTTACATTTTAGCTGTTATCCCCTTTCCCCATCCCCCACCCCCACCCCCAGAAACCCGGGTTCCTGGGATTTGGTTTTTAAACGGTCTTGTTCAGCACTTGGTAGTTACCAGACTTTTCTCGGGATTGGGGAGGTTTCTACTAGTATAACTCTCTTTTGGAAATTCTGTGATTGACAAAAACAAGCATTTAGAAGCCATGTGGTGGGTTTGTAGCTCCATCCCGGAGACTGCCAATTGTGGTCTTTGGAAAATACCTGCACATCTCGCAGAACTATTTACTCCGAGGTTGCAATGTGCTGTACATGGCAACCCTCTCTTTCCCTCCTGTGCTCGGCTCATGCCTCAGATTCTTCTTTGCGGATGGCTGTGACTCTAGGCAGGACCACGGACCAGAGCTCCAACAACAACCAGTGGTTGTGTTCAGGCTTAGCCTTTTCCAGGTTTTCTGTCGGCTCCTGAGCACCTTTTTCACATTCTCATTTTTCATCCTTACTCCTTTTCTGTGGTGAAACAATGTTGCTCTGTCTGCTGCAGAGTTTCCTTTCTCTCCCGCCTTGGCTTTTTATCTCACGGTCCCTTTCTCTTCTGCCCGCTATCATTTGGTGGAGACAATATGTTCCTGAGTCTTGACAGGTGCAACTGAGATCCAGATGTCACAGTAGCTCATGGCTTGTTTGACAACAAGCCAAGGGAAGGATTGGTTTTGAACTCTAGGGAAATGGTCCCTCTATGTTCCAGCTTTGCTTGAGAATTCATTTGTGAAATTCTTGTCAATGGGTAGTTCTCTAGGTCCACCACTGAATATTAAGGGTGTCGCTGTTTTCAGTGACCATTCTTCTGTCCAGGAATCTCCAGGTGCCTCATCTTAGGTCTTCCATGGGAAGCAGGGAGGTGAAGCATCACCAGGATTCCTGAGATGTGACAGGTTATTGCTACACCCGCCTTCTTCCTGCTACTTGAGACTTCAGTGGATCCTGCTGGTGAGGTAGAAAACGGTTATCTCAGGTTTGGAATGGGGGTGGGGGGTTGAGAGGCCAAAGCTCTTTCATTGGTGAAGTTTCTCTTCTGATTTTAAGTGCTGTCAGGAAAAGGGAAACAATGTGCCGGTGTTAACTTGGCAAAAGCCTACTGTCCATTTGCTGTCTTTTTGAATGAGTCAGTCTCTACCTGCTGGACACCAGTTCCCTCTCTACTCTCTGTTGTCAGGGAAGAGTGGATGCTGAGCTTGGCTTGGCTCTTATATTTGTTTCTGTAACAATGAACAATGGACGTACTGGTAAGGTGAAGGATGTGCTGACGTAGGGGCGACTTAGGAGAGATGCCGGCCAGATTTCAGTGCCTTACACGCCCTTCCTTGGTTTTCCTCTTAAAATGTTTGTTTCTTTGATCCACATTTCTAACAACTTTATTGAAGTATAACTCTCATATCTCAAGCTTTGTTTCATTGAAATACATTACTTAAATGTACTCATTCAAAATGTTCTAGGCAGTGATTTTTTTTTTTTTGTATATTCAGGATTCTGAACTGATCAACGCAACTCATTTTTGAAGAACATTTTTATTGCTGCACCAATAGAAATATCAATAAAACCCCAAACATATGTTAGCCTTGGAAACTGCTAATCAACCATATTTATATCTTTGCCTGCTCGAGCCATTTTACATACATGCATTTGGCAGATATGTTGTCACTTATGACTTGATTTTTTTTTTTGCTTAGCATGTTTTTGAGGTTTATTCACACAGTTAACTGTATCAACCCTTTGTTTTTATTGGCAAAGATATCCCATGATGTGGTCATACCACTCTGTATTTATTCATTATTCAGTTGATGGACACTTGGGTTGCTTCCACTCTGCTATTATGACTAATGCCAGGATGGGCATTTATGGGTTTTTTTTTTTTTTTTTTTTTTTTTTTTTTTTTTTGGCTTGGACATTTCATGTCTTTTGAATGTCATTTAGGAGTGAAATTGCTAGATCGCATAGTGAGTCTGTGGTTAATGATTTGAACAAGTGCCAAAATATTACACAAAGCCAGCAGTGCTGTCTTGTATACTCACGTCTCTGTAGATCTAATGCATCCATCTAACCTGCCTTGTTATCTGTTGTTTCTGTAGAGACCAGTTACTACCTCATAGCAGCCTTGATAGCCACTGACTGGGCTGCAGGCGATGTCGAGAAGGAATCCCTTTGTGACTTACTGAGCACGCTTGTGAATTTTCTGTGGGACAACTCCTACTCAAATCATTTGCCTATTTTCAATCTTGTTTGCTGTTCAATTACTGAGTTACAGTAGTTCTTTATTTAAACACGAGTCCCCAATACCTAAAGTATCTATTGTATAAATGGTATTCGCATTTTCCTGATGGGCTAGGGTTTTATTTCTGGAATATCTACCCTATCTCATTAACCTCTATGCTTAAGTCACTCAGAACCATATTGACTTGATTACTGTAACTGTGTCTTTAATTTTGAAATGCAAGTTGTATTCCTCTAAGCTTGTTGAGTTATTAAAAAAGAAAAGGAAAAAAGACCATTCTGAGTCATTTCAGAGTAATTTTCTCTGAACAGTTTCAAAGTAAATTTTAAGAACAGCTTAAAAGAGAGCTGAGATTTTGATGTGGGGTGTGTGGACACTGGTGATTTTGGAATTGTGCAGTGGTAATAACTTTAAACCGTCTGACTTACGAACATGGTACATCTTTTCACTTAAGTAGGTCTTTTTTCATTGAAGCAAGGTTTTGTGGCACTCAACTATCAGTTTAGTATATCTTTTATTAAAGTCATTCTTACATAGTTTTCCTTTTTCAGAGATATTATGAATTGAATTACATTTAATAAAATATGGACATAAATTGATTTCTGGGTATTTATCTTGTACATTGTCACTTAGCTGAGCTCATTTCATTCATCTATTTGAATATTTTCTAAAAAACAGATTTCGGAATTTTTCGTATGTAAGACTATTTCATCTGTAAATATGGTGCTTTCCCTTTTCCAGTACAGGTGTCTTTTATTTCTTCCTGCTGCTTATTCTGGTTAAAGCCTACAGTGCAGTGGCGGATGGAATGCGTGAGAGTGGATGCCATTGCCTTTCTTGTTCCTCATCCCTCAGAGAAAAAATTCAAGTTTCACCATCATGTTGACCAGTTACAGTTTTTCCTGAGATCTGCTGTTTTCTTTTCTTTATTTCTCTTTCTTTCTTTTTTTTTCCTTTTTGGTTGGGAATTTTTTATTCCAACTTCAATGAATTTGATAAACCATGAGAGATGTTTCCTATTGTTACATGGCTTTCTGTTTCTATTGTGATTATTATGTGATTTAGTCCATTGTTCTGTTGATATGGTATGTTAGACTCATTGACTTTCAGATACTGAATTGACCTTGCATTTTGGGGATAAGTCCCATTTATATATAATCTTTTAAAAATTATGTTTTTAGAACATGTTTGCCTGTGGAAATTTATCATTTCCCTTCAGATTTGCTTTACTTTTCCTTTCTCAGTGTCTTTTGAAGACATTAGTTCATTGCCCCAGTATTTCCTTGAGGTAGACACGTCTAGCTAGAGACTTCTCTATAAGGACTAGTTTTGCTGCATCTCATTAAATTGAGTTTTATTTCATTTTTGTGCATTTCAGTAATTACTGGTATTCTTGTGATTCCTTTATTCCTTTCATTTTATCCTTTTATTATTATATTATTCATTATGTTACGTGTAATATTATCAATATATAATAGACACATAATATAACATATTTTATATAAATATATAATGTAAATATGTAATATAATACACATAAAAATATATAATATAGATATATAATTATATTATATCATGGATATAAAATATAATATATAATATACAAATTATATACATATATATTATACATTTATACATAGTATAATTATATTATATAAAATTGTTATATATTATATATTAATAATATATTATTAACATGTAATTGTTATATAATAACATATATTATTAAAAAGGATATTTATTAATAACCATTAATCCAGTTTTATTTGGAAATGTATTCTTTAAATTTTTGCATAATTGAGAAACTTTAAGATTTCTTTTTGCTACTGATTTCGAGTTTTACTTCATTTTTCTCATCAAACAGACTTTATACATCACCAGTTCTTTCACGTACATACTTAGGCTTGTTAGATGACTTACTGTGGGGTCTATCCAAGGAATGACCCGTGCTCACTTGAGAAGGCTGTACTCTGTTTCCTGTGCTGGAGAGCCCTGTGTGTTAGGCTTTGGTTTATAACAAATGTCTAGTCTTACATTTTTGTTGACTAAGAGCAGATTTACCAAGATGTTTAATCTGTACTTGGCGTTTTCAGAGCCGTGAAGGAGTTTCGTTGTTCTCAGAATAGCTGCCTATCTAAACGCAAAGAAATTAGATTATATTAAAAACAAGGCCAGGAACTGGGGAGATGGCTCAGTAGATAAAGTGCACACTATGGAATTGTCAGGATTGGAGTTTGAACTCATAGACCTCAGGTAAAAGCCCGGCAGGTGTGGCCTTTGCTGGCCACTCTATTTCTAGCACTTGGGGGAAAGGTGTCCCTGGGGCAAGCCTGTGACCCAGACTAGCCAGATTGCTGACCTCCAGGCTCAGCAAGAGACTCTGTCTCAATAAATCAGTGGTGAATATTTGAGGAAGTCACAGTCCGTCAAATTGAGGCAGACATATGTACACATGTACACATGGATATAAATATACATGCATACCACATACACACATATATGTTCAGAAAACAAAAGATTAAAAATTTTTAATAAGCCTTAATATTATTGTCCTAGAATCTGGGTCTCACATGTCTAAGGTGTGGGTGTCAAACAGCCAGACTACTCATGTTCTTATACGGAATTATCTTAAGCCCAATATTGGTTCCCAGGCATCCATAGAACATGTTCACAGATTCAGAAGAAATCCACAGATTCCAATGAGTGAGCATCAGGCTTTATATTCCTGCACATGTCCCTGGTTGTCCACGTCACCTCTGGTTGTCCTTCAAGAGGACAGAATTTCAGATCCAATGGATGCAGACTGTGTCCGTATCTTCATACTTGTAAATTTGAAGACAGAAGCATTTCAAGTTTCTTGAAATTTCTGTCCTTTATACTCCGTTTTGGGTGGTGTGCGGATAGATCCTGTTTTGTGAAAGCATGTTCTCTTTCATGAAACCGCTGTAATTGAGGCCAACATCTCCCATTGGTGTTGTAAACCGGGATCCAAATTGAGATGGTCTCTGGTTCAATGCACCCTGGAGAGCTCAGGAATTGTTCCGTTTGACAAGTAATAGGGTTCTCATTGACATGGCTACTATTGATTAAAATGTGCTTATATCACTAAGTATATATTTTGGGGTGGGTTGACTTTTTCTGTACTGCGTTAGGTTACCATTAAAGATCTATCGGGCTTTATTCCAACAATGTTATTAATAAACCATTTGGCTTTCACAATGTGAATTTATGAATCATGAACCTTCCCATTTTTGAAAAAATAGGTTTGTCCAACTTATTTTCCTGTGGTCTTTTTGCTTAGAAATGATGATTACTTGGTGACATAACTTCTTTATAAATAAACTTTTTTTATGAATCATTTTTATTTTACTTTTATCCTTCAGATTATTATATATGACCACTTGATTGTGTAAGCACTCAGCTCTGTGGGAGAAATATTTCTTCTGTCTCCACCACGTGTGACAATGCGTTCTTTTTCATTTGCAAAAAAGGTCACGTCTCTAATTGTCACTAATGGATCATTTCCATTAGAGACTTTTTGTCGTGGCCACATATCTGTCATTAAAATCTGATTACCCATTAGGATAGTTTGTCTTTTAGGGATCCTGTCTCGAGGGCTGTTTGATGTTATATTTAGACACACGCGTGTAGTAGAAAAGGCGGATGTAGAGATTTTCACTCTCTGCCTGCTCACCGTAGTGGGTGATCTTGATTGAAGGAGCACATAGTTTCCCTGCGTTATGGTAGGTGGTGTCATACAGAGTGGGGGTGTTTCCATCTGCAGGTCGTGAGTGTTAAAGATCTGCCTGGCTGTAAAGTACCTAGTAAGTGCCTGGTCTGCAGAACACTTCTTAGCAGTAGTGGCTTCTCTTTCCATTTCTCTCTTTCTAAGTGGCAGGTGAGCTCGGTTTCTTTCTTTTCCTTTATTAGGACTAGTAATTAAACATTATACCCAGCTGCACTATCAGCTTGGAGATGACTTTTTTTTTTTTTTAAACATTAGTTTTATATGAATTACATCTGTGTTCTGCAGACCTGACTAGGCCTCCAATGTAGTCAGAACATTTTTTTTCCCCAAACAACTTTGACTCCTTCTCTCAGCTATAATAACAACATAAACAAAAATTCCCAACTTTCCTAGGTTTATGACTTTTAAACATTTTAGGCAGTTATTACATTTACTCTTGTTCTGACCTTGCCTATTAAAGAGTTATATTTAATATTGTTGCTAGTCAAACAAATACTGTGGGGGACCCTAAAACTAGCATTATTATTTATCCGCGCCCTGTGCAACCTTAAAAATAAATACAACGGTGCAAAAGCACTTTGTTTCCCCCCTTAGACTTTATGTTTGCTTTTAAATCACTTAGGCCTTTCTTCCCTGCCTCCTCTGAAGCAGTCAATAGAGCCGATCACAGATCACATTCATTCCTTCAGTGGTAACTCAGATTCTATTAAAGGTCTTGGTGCCGCCGGGCTGATTGTGTTTGAGCCAGGGATTTCATTCCCCACCAATAACTAATATCACCCATTAGTTTCTCCCTTACAGAGTGACAGTGTTTACTGGGCTTCCAAAGCCATTTTAGAAGCTTATGGTTGGAATGTTGTAAATTAATCTGACCATATTTGGCTTTCAAAATAGCCTCAAAGAATGAGATAAAGGTTTTCCGTTTAATGATGATTAATCGTCTATTTGGATGTATTCATCTGAGGAGCTGCAGATAATTTTGTCATCAGGCCACTTGTATAAGTGCGCAAACAGATGGGTCTTGCTCCAAACCCTGGAGGCAAACAGAGCAGATGCCCCTTTAATTGCTTGGGGAAGAAGATGTGCACAGGCATGTCTCCCTCCAAAGGACACTTTGATTGTCAGTGTGACAACTTTCAGATTTGAGGCTTCTGAAACCTCATTGCATTCCTTCAGTGAAGTCTTCCCGGACTGTACTGCAGCTATCTACTTTGAGGAAGAACCAAGAAGAATTTCTGATGAACGCACGCTCTAACCCCGAAGTCGTAGCAGATTTCCACAGAGCATCAGATTCACTCAGAAACAGAAATGTTAGATTTTTGCTTGGAAATTTTTTATGCCCTCTGGTAATGACAGTTTGGAGACGAAAAGTTAATGATTCCTACTGTCTCCTACATCCTTATAATCTTGTCATCTTGTAATTTGTATGGAACACATAATGTGTTTCTTAGGGGTTGGTTGTCAAGATGGCACTTTGAGCTGGTCCATGGCCAGCATGTTTACATGGTAGTGAGGATGGCATTTAGTTTCTTGGAAGATGTATAGCTGTGATCACCACTTCGCTCTCTGTTATATCAAGTTCATAAAGTTAACCATGGTAGCCAGTCTCATGAATGTAGCACCTTCCGTGGCAAGGCCAGCAAGTCAGCCTTTCCTTCTCAAGAGTCTATCCAGAAGCATTTAACTTCTCATCTGACGATCTTATGAGTAATTGGATAAATCAAATCATACAGTCTATCAATGTCTGGACCAATAATCTAAAATTCCCAAAACCTTGATCAAAACTCAAACAGATATTATTCTAAGATACAAATTTGAAAACATCAGAGAAGTGACCCAGCACTTTGTACGAGGTGAGTGCTTGCAAATATTTGCTGATTTATTGTTTGAAGAGGTGAGCGGCACATTTAGGTTACAGGAAAAATAGACTTTCTGCATCACGTTGCACCATCGAGAAAGATGATCGTTTGGAGTTTTTTCTTAATTCCTTATCGATTTGAAGAATTTGTGATTGGAGGAGGCTGGTAGATTTTTCTACTGCTTACCTCTAGTTTTATAAGTGAGGCGACAGAAGCTCTGTGGTGTGGGGGTGGGGTGGGGTGAAGTGACTGGACCAACGAAAGCAAGTTAAGAAGCGAGGTGAAGCTAGACCTTAGCCTAGGCTGATGGCAGCATAGAGGACGTTCATCTCGTGGCTTTCCCAAGTCATGTCCATCAGTGCTGTTGAGTGGGAATTCAAAGCAAGGTGGTGGGTGGGAGGTGCAGAGAGAAGGAGAGTTTTCAAGAAATGCTTTCTCAAAACAAACAAACAAACAAACAAAAAATGACTTCACATGAAGGACAGGCATCGGCCATGTTGATCTTTAGTGGGCCCATGAGGCAGAGAGTGAAACAGCTCTATTCATAGGCCATTACACAAGACTTCAGATGCTGTTAGTGAGACATCAGTCCCACAAGCTGTTAAACAGTTCAGGGTGAAGTTAATGCCCGTTTCCATAAGGGGAGGGACTGCATAGGTGTGTGATCATGTTGGTATGGGTAGATCTTTCTTTCAGGCATCTCTATCTGTGTTCCTTCTCAAGTGTTAAGGAGACCCAGCCCCGTACACGAGCCTGGATGTGTTCTACTGTGGTTGAGACTTGGATGCAGGAGAAAGAGCACATTGACAGGAAGATGGAGGTCTGGAGCCTATCGGAAGCGGGAGGGAAGCTGGGCTGTTAGTGTTTCCCGTGGTCGTGTCTTGAAGACTGCTCCCGTTCACCACTATCATTCAATCTCCACTCGGGGATTATTAACTGAGTGACTTACAGACACAAACTGTTCTAAGTGTTAGAGCTACTGGAAAGAACAGTAACTTTTGTCTGCGAAGTGCCTTCATTCTCCTGGGGGAGGAATTAAATTATCGCTCTCTCTCTTCTTCTCACCTGTTCCTTTACTGATTTCTTCCTTCTTACATCCCACTCTCGTCTGGAAATACCCAGGAACTCAACTCTATTATTACCTGTTTCACCTTCTCTGATCTATGATAATTTTTTTAAGCCAACCTGGCCGCTATCAGCCCACTGAGTTCTTTATTTGCCCAGTAGACACCGAGTGGCTAAGGACCCATGCAATCTTCTTGCCTCTAGGTGGCCTTTCATGGAGTTCCTACTTGTAATTTTGAATGCCTTCAGATAACTTTCACTGAGATTTTTGCCAGAGCCACTCTAACAATTGCTGGGACTTTGGGTGTTAATTAAGATGGCGTGTAGAAACCAGGGTTTGGGTTAAGTAACATCTTCAGATCAGATCAGTTAGGGAAAGGGTGTTGCAGCTGGGAGTAGGGTCTCCAGGAGAGCCTCACCATGGAGAAGCAAAGCATGCAGCCCATTTACAAAGACCACCCTGGATTGTAGACAAGGAAGATGCTGAGTGTTTGTCATCAGAAGGAAATCAATGGCTGTTGCTAACCATTGAGAGGATACACAGGAGTTACCATGATGGAGTTCTTTTCTAGGGACCTCAGCAAAGGATCTATGAATGACGTGCCATCTTGGCGAAGGGAAACAAGATTTTGATTTATGGTTCTTTTATAGGGAGAGATGAAACGTCTTGGAGGTAGTAGGTGTTACTGAACATGACATTTTATCTTTGAAAGCCCAGGTGGCAGTGTTCATTTTTCTCCTTTAACGCGAGGATGGAAAAATCTAATCTTTAACAATCTCAGCCCTTATTTCCCTAACTATTCCCATTAGAAAGGTGATTTGGCCTCACATTGGATTCCTAGGAGGTTGAAATTGAATCAGATGCAATGCCATTATAAATCAAAATGTCTTCGAAGCCTGTAATAGAAGACATTTATGTAGTGCATATTTTATTCTTAAAATAACTCACACGATAGTTAACTATAGAAGGATAATGTTGACAGTGTCTAATTTTATTATTTGTTATGTTGGATTCATTATTCTTAGATGTTGGAATGTTCTCATTGTCTTCTTGTGATGTCATATTTTCCAGAATAGGCTGCTTCAGTAGATTGCATATTATAACACACTCTCTTTATAATACAGCACAGACACCCTTTTCCTCAAGGATGTATTTGATGTCTTTCCCCTTTGAATCTGGGTTGCCTGACCTACAGTTGAAAGTGATGGGTTTTAGTTCTGAAGCCACATCACGTAATTGTCATGTCCTTCCTTCTTCTTTCTTCTCTTGGGGTGTTTGCCCTGGGAAATCATCCGACTAGCCGTGAGAAAGAATATAGGTAGACTGTCTTACTGCCCAAACAAGGTCTTACCTGAGAGCTAGCATTAACTCATGAGATGCTGAGATCCTGATAGCCTTCAGGCCTAGAGTGAACCCACCCCCAGCTTCTAAGCTCTTTCAGCTGACATTATGTGAGCCAGAGAGCAGTTCTGTTCAGATTGAGGGCTCCTGGGACAAACAAAAGAGTTGTCCTTTTAACTTTTTGAGTTTGGGGTCATCTATTTCATAGCAGAAGACAAGGAGAGGAAGTTGCTAGCATATTTCTGATATTAATCTGCCGTATGAATCATGTGTTAAAGATGAGCTACATATTTAGTTTGTCCACACTAAAGAACGAGATCTTGACTGAGTCTCACAACTAAATAAAGACCATGAGCCCCACTTTTTGGGTGCTAGTTTCCAGATGAACACTTAGTGGGGTGCTTAAGAATGAGACTATCTATATAGCGCTGTCACACGTTAGTTGGTGAACAAGTTACTTAGTCTCATCATCCATAGAATGGGTATAGTGCTAATACCCTTAGAGTTTTGAAGATCAAGTGATTTAGTACATGTAACCATGTAAAAATCTTAGAACAATATGTGGAACAAACCAAACAAGGAATGGATGATGGATATTGTTAGTAGTAGCAACATAGTCCTGATGCTTTATGGATGTGCCTCAAGGATTTGTCATGGGTAAAAGAACCCACCCCCAATCATGATTATTTCAGCTTTCTATGTGTTCCTATAAACAACGAATCATGCAGTAACCAAGCCATGCTGTCTATTTTCATCGTGGTCTCAGGGTTACCTCAGTGATGTGCTCTGATGACAGTCATTTGCCTGCAGGGACATGGAGATCATTTTGCCCCACTCTTGGTTCTCCTGGAGCTTGCACAGCTATAACGATGTGTGTTTCACTGTAGGCTCTTTATAAATACAGCTTCCTCTTTGCTTCTGAACTTCAGCTTTTAAGTAGAGAGCAGAGGCTTAATTTATCCATGCATTTCTAAGTATGGCTTTCTTTCTTGAGAGCTTTTTAAAAAATTTTAATATTTTTTTTTATTTTGTAAATTGTTTGCTGTGGTCACGTAATGTATCTCTAACCGGAATATCTTCGTCAGCATTGTCTTTGCTGTAATTGCTGTCTTCTGTGTGTTGCAAAGATAGAAGGCAGGCTTTAAATCTCCTTGGTGGGGAGAGGTGCTTCCTGCTAGGAGTCTGATTAGAAAGTAGATGTTGTGCAAAACAGATGCTCTAATACTTTCTGGGGAAGATATTAAGTACAGGCTCAATGGTAGCACCCAGGGGCTTGCACAGTACCGTGTGGGTCAGTGGTTTTCAGTTTGTCCGTTGTGATCCCTTTTGGGGTTGAGAGGTTTGAACAACCCTTTCACAGGTGTCACCTAGAACTGCCGGAAAAATACAGATATTCACATTACAATGGATAAATGTAGCAAAATTACAGTTATGAAGTAGTAATGAAAATAATTTTATGGCTGGGGGGGCGTCACCACTCCATGAGGAACTAAAGTATTAAAGTGTCACAGCATTAGGACAGTTGAGAACCACTACTGTAGCTTATAAAGATGCCACCAGCTGATGAAGTGTGGCTGTTGCATTTGTCTTGCTATTTAGTGGGGTTATACTTTGTGAATTGTCTTGAAAACATACACAACTCATTTAAATTGGCAAATAGCATAGGGGAATATTTAAAACGTTTTTAAGATAGTTGAGTTATAATTTCTTGCAAATGGCGTACCTTACTTTTGTCTGTGTACATGTACATGTGCATGCCTGTTCATTTGCGTGGACATTCATGTGTATGTGTGAGCGCATGTGGAACCAGGGGACAACCTCATTTCTTTTTTTTTTTTCCTTTCTTTTTTTTTTTTTTTTTTTTTTTGGTTTTTCGAGACAAGGTTTCTCTGTGTAGCTCTGGCTATCCTGGAACTCACTTGGTAGACCAGGCTGGTCTCAAACTCAGAAATCCACCTGCCTCTGCCTCCCAAGTGCTGGGATTAAAGGCGTGAGCCACCACGGCCCGGCCAACCTCATTTCTTAAGTGTTTTCTCCATTGGATTTTGAGACAGGGCTTTGTACTGGCCTGAGGCTTGCCTATTAGTCTAGACTTGCTAGCCAATAATCACCAAGGTTGTGCATGTTTTTGTCTCTCTAGCAGTGGGATTTCAAGTGTGGGCCATCATGTGTAGCTTTGTGTGTGTGTGTGTGTGTGTGTGTGTGTGTGTGTGTGTGTGTGTGTTTGTGTGTGTGTGTGTTCTGGGGGTTAAACTCAAGTTCTCCTGATCGTGTGGCAAATACTTTACTAACTGAGGAATCTCTCCAATCCTCATAAACCTTATTTTTTAAATTAATATTTTTATTTAGACAAAGTAATGGGTTTCTTTATGATGTTTCTACACATGCATGTCATTGTAATTTGTCTTTATTGATTCTTCCCCAAGGCCCTCTCCCATTCCCAGGCTGGTTCCCTTCTTTCCTCCACAGAGACCCCTTCTGCTTCCATGCTGGCTATATTTATTACCCTCCTTTCTCCCATACTCTTCTCATAAGCTTCTTGCTTCTTTCTAGTTTCATTACCATCTGCACATATCTAAATAAACTATATATATATATAAACTATATATATATACACACCCAGATATAATTTTAGATTTAGATTCTACATATGTGAGGAAACATGAGGCATTTGTCTTTCTCATTAGGGATTTGTTTATTAAAAACTCAGCGAAGGTCCATTCACAGTTAGTAATCATATACTTTTTGTCATTGTAAGTCAGAGAGCTTTGAGTTCTTAAAGCATTCTTGTTACCTTTTTTTTTTATGTTTGTGTCTTGTGTTTTGGGTATCAATTTTAGAAGAACAGAAACTTCACATCATTGTTTGGGTAGGAAGCTGTCAGTTATCTAGACAGATAGAGAAACCTGAAGCTTCAAACATAAGCCCTGGAAAAGGGTTAACTTAAGTTGTGTTTGACTCTAACAACAAGATCAAAGGTTTCTGTGTCATCTGCAATGAGGCATCAGGAGGAAGGTGATTGGTGCTCTGGTGGCAGGCAGCTCCATGGCTACATATGGGGCTCAGAGTTGGGACAGCTGCCCCTTCAGGCTTGACTTCTGCATTCCAGAGAAAAGAGAGGACAAGGGGGCAGAAGCAACAACTAAGAAAAGATGCATTTTAATCCCTTTAAAATCAAGAAGACTGTGTGACTTCCAGTCACCCTGTTTATTGGACTTCTGGTCACCAGTAAGTCACATGACATCTACTGACATCGTAGAGTTATCTTAGCTATCTGCGGCTGTGTAACTAATCGATCTACCTGTGAGCCAGTAACTCAGTGACAGTTTAGCCTGTGTCTCTGGCCTCAGGCTTCTCATCATGGGTGACCCGAGTAAAGACAAGCAAGGGACTGTAATTTCACCTGAAAACGTGAGAGAACCACACTCTCTCACATAATTTGGGTTCAGAACTGGTTGGGTTTACAGTGTTGGCTTCTGTTCCTCATAGATCATTGACTAGACTTCGTCTGTTCCTTCTCATGAAGCCTCTCCATGGAGCATGCCTAACCCTAAGCCTAACACTAAGCCTAACCCTAACCATACCCCTAATCCCTAGCTCCTAACCCCTAACCCCTAACCCATAACCCCTAACCCCTAATCCCTAACTCCAACCCCCAACCCCTAACCCCTAACCCCTAACCCCTAACCCTAACTCCAACCCTTAACCCCTAACCCCTAACCTCTAACCCCTAACTCCAACCCCTAACCCCTAACCCCTAACCTTAACGCTAACCCTAACCCTTAACCCCTAACCCTAACCCTTAACCCCTAACCCTAACCCTAACCCTTAACCCCTAACACTAACCCTAACCCTAACCCTAACCCTTAACCCCTAACCCTAACGCTAACCCTAACCCTAACCCTTAATCCCTAACCCTTAACCCTAACCCCTAACCCCTAACCCCTAGTCCCTAACCCTAACCCTAACCCCTAACCCCTAACCCCAGCCCCAACCTCAACCCCTAACCCTAACACCTAGCCCTAGCCCTAGCCCTAGCCCTAGCCCTAGCCCTAACCCTAACCCTAACCCTAACCCTAACCCTAACCCTAACCCTTAACCCCTAACCCCTAACACCTAACACCTAACACCTAACACCTAACACCTAACACCTAACACCTAACACCCAACACCTAACACCTAACCTCTAACCCATCATACTTAGCTTGTTTTAAAACGAGCAAGAGTTAGAGAAGGCAGGGAAGATGGTGACTACAATCTTCTATTTTTGTCGCTGGTATTTTTATAGAGGGCTTGTATGGCACAGGGTTTTACTCTGTGGTCTAGGCTAGCCTCAGGCTTATAGTAAGTCTCCTGTCTCAGCCTTGCAAGTATTGTTATTATAGGTGTGAGCTGTCATGCTATGCTTCCATTTAGTTTCATTTTGTTTTGTCTTTAGTTTTATTCAAGAGTGATTCTGTTGCAGGATTCTGCTTTTACGCATTGCAGTGGTCTAGCCTGTGTTCAGTAGGAGTGGCTATATGTGCCACGGACATGTAGAAATTAGGATGTCTATGAACCATCCTACAGGTTTTCTATCATATCGATCAAGGAATGATCGATTTCAGCACATATGCTACTGCCACACAAATTCCAGAAGGACGGGATGGTCTGTTATGCAGTTAACCATTGCCATCACAGAGCGGATGTAAAAGTATCAGGAGGATGGAAACCTGAGTTGAGCTCTACATGTGCCGCCTAGTCAATAAATTAACTCATGTCTTTGACCGGCTGTTCTCTCACCAAAGTCATGAAGTCATTGTCTAATTTAAACGAGGAAAAAACGGTGCATAAACGAAGCATGTGTTGTGAACTCTGTCACCCGTAACTCTTCTATTACTGTCCAGTGGAGTTAAACTAGGATCCAGTTTCCCCCTCACAACCAGCAGCTCTTTTTCTTAACACCGCATGACAGAGCCCTGACGTACGACTCCTGAGACACACGGTAGAAGCCTACCATCTGGATGATTGACATTTAAAAAAAAATAAATACATAAAAAACCACCATTTTGAAAAGACCATTTCCACAACTATCTGGGCAAATGGCAAGGAGCCACGCACAGGAAAGAGATCTATAACTTCGTTGTTAGAATATCTCAGTCAGTGCAACACTGAGATTCCTTTGACTTTGAAAAGCTACTGTTTTATTTTTTTTAAGTGGATGCTTTATATTTTAGAGCTGCCTTTGGGTTACATAAAGATATGTTGACACCTTATTACAAAGCAATGATTTTTATTTATTTTTTTTGTATTTATACTTTAAGTCTAAATTAATGTTCTTGTAATAGATAAGAATTGAAGTTTTTAAATGAAATTTCCTTTTTTTTTTTTTTTTTTTTTACTTTGAGTAGGTTGAATATTCTGTCTCTAGAGTTCAAATTATTATTCTTAAAGCAGAACTTGTGCTTAACATTTAAGCTTAATAGAATGGTCATTCTATATCTCTCCAGTCTTTATTCAACACATTTGGTTTGAAAATCTGCTTGGACAAGGCACCAAGGCAGTTTCTATTGGGGACTTGTAAGTGGACGTCAAAGTGAGCCTTGAACAGTGGTAATTCAGATGGAGTTAGTTTCCCAAAAGTGTCTTCGGAAACACTGAATGTTAGGGGGGATTAGAGAGGAAGGGACCACTTCAAGCTTGTACATCAGAAAAAGGTCACTCTAGAGCAAAGCCTGCTCCTGAATACAGATTAGGCAATTAAGCATTTGAAAGCAAAGTTTGCCTACAGTGTTGGCTCTGCCCAGGGCTTGGTTGACAGTATTGGTTGCTGTCATTCAATACAAGGCCCTTTAAGCCAAAATGCTTAATCCCCTCGCCTTAGGACAAACAAGAAATAGCACATTTGCAGAGAAAACTCAGCCTTGCTGAATGTGGGTCCTTTACAGCCTCACATATAATCTGGACAGTGCCAAAAAATGGAAGACTGAGTCAAAACAGGAAAGCTCCCAAGTAGAAACAGGGCAAGGTAGAGAGCCAGGCTTTCTCCAGGGTGGCTTTCTCACAGTTATTTCACGGTTGTGGAGAAATGGACTCTGTCTGAGACTCTGCTGTTATCTCTGGGCAAGCAGGCATCCTCTTGTTTTGTTTCCAAATTTACAAGGACGCTAATTTCACAGCCTTAAGAAAGAAACGAGGTAACATGTACGGCTTCGTGGAGCCTGGTGCATAGTAAACACTCAACGCATTTTAGCTCTTCCGGTCGTCTGAAGTGTGATGAATCCCCAAGATGCCAGTCTCTTCCATTTAGATGGGAGAGAAGAACAGAATGCTTTTTCAAAGGCAAATTGATTAATTGCTCACAGCACTTTGTCTTTTCACGGATAATGGAGAACCGAACAAACTCAGTGAACTGTACCAGATTAGCCTCCTCTTCGGATCCTGCAGTCTGGAGTCTTGTGAAAGAAAGGGTTTCGAGTAAGCCAGGCTAGTTCTCTACCCTCTATACAGTTAGCGCAGTGTACACATGGGCTGTCACAGCACAGCAGGAAAAAACTGGGTTCTCAAAGACAGTGGGAAGCTCTTGGCTCACAATGCCCGAGGCAGAAGTCCCAGGTGGTGGCAGGCTTGTCTCCCCTCCGAGACTATGGCTGGCATCATCTGTGCTGCTCTCTAGCTTCTGGTGTTGCCCACACTGTCTCCTCAGTTACCAGCATCCCCATTTCTTCTTCAGTTATCTGGTGCCATTCTTCTCTTACGTGTAAAATTCCCCACAGCATCTTCACCTCACAAGGATGGCAGCCATATTGGATTAGGACATACGCTGATGCCTTCATCTTAATTTAATCACTGTGAAGACTCTGTTTTGAGATAGGGCCACATTCATGTTACTTATATGGTTGCATATCTTTTTTTTTCTTTTCTTTGTAGAAACAATTCACTGTTAAATGGCTGTCTCTTCATACTGAGACTTAAGGCTCCAGGAGGGGCTATAGTAGATACTTTGATGAGTGTGTGTGGACAGAGGCTGAAGGGCTTTGAGAAGCTTGACTAGTGGCTAGTGTAGCTGACCCGGCTGCTGAGATACTTACACTCCTGTTAGGGAATTGCAGCCAAAGGTGATTTCACAGATACCTGGAGGCAGCAGCTCCTGTAAGACAACATTGGCTCTTTTGGTTTTGTGTTATTGCTGTCAGCAGGAGTTCTGGGGCATGTGAGTGTGTGAATCCTTAGATGGAGCTATGGAGTCAAAGTGTTCAGAATTTACTATAGTACTAGGAGCGGGCCGTGTATTTTCTGTTTGATTCCTTGGGAGGACTCACATACGACATTTCAGTGGGCTCAGTCCATCACTGAGAGTCCATCAACCTGGAGAGAAGTCCAGACAATGGAAAGCTTAGAGAGCCAGGATGTTGCTGAGGGTAGGCAGCCCGGTCTTCCTTAACTTCTACAGTCTCCAGCCTGGGCTGTGAAATGCTCCACAACTCTCCCATTTGTCTCCGTGGATCCTGAAAGCAGCAGATAAAAATTTTCAAAGGCTTAGCTGCCTGTAATTTAAGAATGAACTTGGTTAGAAGTCAGATCAAGCAAAGAAAATGAAAATGTCATTGCGCAAAGGAAAATGACCAAACTGATAGAAATGCAATATTTTTTAAAACTAGTAATTTGTATCCTCTCTCTGCCCCCAAGGTTATTTTAGTTTAGTTTTTTTCGTTTTGTTCTTTCTTCTTCTTTTTTTTTTGTCTTAATCTTTGAAGCAAATGCTTTTCTTTTTGGGTATAATCTAGTAATGCCTAGTGTTTGAGAGGGAATAAAGTAGAAACCAGCTTGTGTAAGTCTGGAGGGAACGCTGAAGCTACCACACGAAGCACTGTCACCTATAGTGGCATATCTTCTCAGGAAACATGTAGGCCATTTGAGGAGTTGCTAGGAGTTAAAGATGGAGGGTGAGGGCCAGAGAGCATGGTCCTGTCCAATGCTGGAGTTAAAACTAGGTGATGTGAGTTAGGGAGATGGCTCAATGGCAAAGCATTCCTTATACAGGTGTAAGCGCCTGAGTTTGGGTCCCCAGCACTCACGTTAATCTTCAACAGGCCTGGTGATCAGTGCCATCCTAATGTTTGGGAGCAGAGAGAGGGCATTTTCAAGATAAGCTGGTTAGCTAGACAAGCTGAACTGGCAATGTATCATGTAAGAGATCCTGTCCTGTCTATATGTATATGTATATGCATATGCATATGTATATATATACATATATACATATATATGCATATGCATATATGTGTATATATACATACACAAATTATATATATTATATATATAATGTATATATATGACACACATATATATACACATTACACACATACACACACACATACACACACACACACACACACACACACACACACACACATATATATATATGGTAGAGTGTGGTTGAGGAAGTCATATGTGTCCATCTATGAGCTTCATGTGCATATATGTACTAATACATGTATGCCTCCATTTATTTAAACATGCATGCACACATACATGCAAAGGAAAAAAAACTAGGCAAAGCATCTGTAGTCTTTGATTCTGATAGATATACATTATAATTTATATACTTTATAATGAATATATTACAATTCGTAATTCCCATTGTCCCCAGATTAAACAGTATTTCTTTAAAATTACCATGGCAAGTTATATGATAAAGTCCACCCTTATCATCGTTTTGTGAGTGTGATGAATAGCAGTTCCATCTTCCTCAGCACGTCATTCTACAAGTCCTGAAGTTAGAACCAGTGTAGTAGCTTACACTGAGCCAGTTTCTTGGTTCATACTGGAAGTTTGAACTTTCGAACTTGACAGAAAGAAGAGCCCAGTTGTGGAAGTCATTAGAGGGATGGAGGGAGTGTTTACTGCTTGCTTTACTGTGAAGCTTAGGAGAGCCAACTATCATTCTCATGTACAACAACCAAAATCTAAGACAAGCCAGACACAATGAGAATATACACTGTGATTCCCAGATCGTGAACTAAGCATCATCAGAATTCAGAGTCGTAGAATGCCTTCTTCCATATCATGATCTCTACACACAGAATGTCATATTAACTTTTAACACTGTAGGTTAGCTTTGCAAAGCTCAGGGGCTGGAGAGATGGCTCAACGTTTAAGAGCACTGGCTGCTCTTCCACAGGGCCAGAGGTCAATTCCCTGATCCCACACGATGACTTGCTCACAAGCATCCGTAACTCCAGTTCCAGGAGATCTGATGCACTCTTCTGGTCACCTCAGGTACCAGGACATTTGTGATGTCCAGACATACAAAACTCCCACACACATTATATATACATATGTATGTATGTGTGTATATATATATATACACACACACACAAATATATATACATGTGTATAACGTATATTTAACTTTTTACACTACAGAGTATTTTGATCCCAATACACACACACACACACATACACACACACACACACATATATATACATACACACATATATACAACACACATACATATATATGTATGTATATGTAATGTATATCTAACTTTAACAGTAGAGATTAACTTTGAAACACACACAAACACATACACACACATACACAGGGCAAAGCTAATCTATAGTCTTAAAAGTTAGATGTGATTATTCTGTGTGCAGAGATCATAATTTGGACGAAGGTATGCTAGGACTCTCTGAACTCTGATAATGTTCACTTCATGATCTGGGAACTGATGGTTTTACCATGTTCATCCTATGAAAATTTATCAAGCTCTATACTTTTCTGCAGCTTTTATATTAAAAAATCAAAACCACTGTGTGATAGAGTTTATTGAGGACTTACACGTTTTCTAAAGATATTTTTGTCTTGAAGAATTTTAAATTTTGTACCGCTATTGATGTGTGTTATTAAGATTTGTCTTGATGTTATTTATGGTGGATTTGGAAATATAGTCATATACATACAAAAAGTATTTATGCCAAAATTGCTGAATGTTTCTCTGGGACATTTGCTTTAATGTTTCTCATAATTAACAACTACTTTTGTTTCTAATATTATATTTTCCAGTTATATTAATGTATTCAAAGGCCCTCGGGGGGGGGGGGGGGGGGGGGGCAGGATTAACTGTAATTGATATTCGTTTAGAACATAGAATTTGTTTAGCAGATTCCTTATTTCTTGGCAGCTTTGTTTTTATATTTAAAGGTTTTAGGGATCTGAGAACTGGACAAAAGAAAAGAAAAAGACAGGTGGGGTTATGTAAATGAGTCTTAGAAGACATGGCTATGTTAACGGTTGGTGATGCAGCCCTAGAGGACAAGAGCCTAAATTTGCAGTCAAGAGCAGACTGAAGGATTGTCTTTTGGTCACACACCTCACATTTGCCGCTGGCCACACACCTCACACTTGCAGCTGGTCACACACCTCACACTTGCTGATGGCCATCTGTGTTGAACTCTTGTTGACTGAATAGATTTAGACCATCCAATTAGTTGGTGGAGAAAGAATATAAGGAATTTAGATTTTATTTAACTTTTTTTTTTTACCTATTTAAATTACTTCAGCTGAGTGCTTCAAGGGGGATGTGAATTATAAGAGAGAGTTAATCATGTTTTGTCTCCCAGCAAGAGCTTTTTCTCCAGTTGAATAACCGAGTCTTTGATAGGTAAAATATTTAAGTGAAGATATATATGTGTGATGGGGTTGGAGAGATGGCTCAGCGGTTAAGAGCACTGATGGTTCTTCCAGAGGTCCTGAGTTCAATTCCCAGCATCCACATGGTGGCTCACAGCCATCTGAAATGGGTTCTGATGCCCTCTTCTGGTGTGTCTGAAAACAGCGACAGTGTAACCATACACATAAAGTAAATAAATAAATCTTAAAAATATATGAGTGACATCTTTGAGAATGTACACATTAGTAACCCTAATTGTGCAAGAGCATTTTATCTTAGACATCACTGGTGTCTCTCATGGGTCCCTGGAATAGCCTCTAACTTGTCTCTGCTTTGCTCTTAAAGAGAACATGTGTGTCTGGCTTATTAGCACTCTTGGGATTAACATTTTAGGTTTCCTGATGTTCCTCTGTCAGACTTGACCTATTTGTGCTTTTGTTTGTTTGCCAGTCACGTGATAAGCACTGACCCTCTGGTGGGAACCAGCAAGAGAACTAGAATAGACTAGCTACCAGAAAATGTACTAGCGTACCCGATAAAGTATATGAAAACATGTGACACTGTCAGTGCTCACAGATTATAGGGACACTTTTCTCTCTCAGACTGACCTGAATGAAGAATAAATGCTGACATCCACTGTTGCTGAAAGTTTACGGGAACAGGCCAGTTGTATACTCTTGCCAGTGGCAACTTCAGCAGCTGGGTACGTGAGTAAAGCATCTTACTCCATGGCCAAGACAGCTATGTGGCCAGTGAGCCTCAAGGTCTTTAAAATAGGAGCATGGAATTAAGTACGAGAGTAAGAGTTTGAAATAGAAAAAAAAAACATTTTATAAAAATGTTGATAAATAGCACAAATGTCACAAATGCATCATTAAGTGGCAAGCTTAAGTCAGCCTGACTCCAGAGCAAGGCTGCAAACAAGTGTGCCCTGATGGCCTCGGACAGATTATTCGCATAAGGACCAAAGCCCGGTTGCAATCTCTTGCACTTAGCGGTAAATGCCCTGGTCTAAACCTTGATGGTGTTTCTCTGGGATCACTAGGGTAGTCTCTGCCTTGCTGTTGAACATAAAGTCTGCATTTGGCTTACAAACAGGTTTTAGTAACAGATTTTGTGGGCTTCTGGTGAAGTAATTTGTTTCTTACGTTAGCTTGGTTACTGTTACATTGGGTTTACATACCACAGTGATTTCATATTGTTTGCTACAAAGATAGAGGAAAGACTTCTAAATCCTCTGGCAGCGTCTATGGATCTATTTTCATTCCCCCTTTCTTTAGTCTTTAATTTTTAAATTTTATTTTCTGAGTATTTTGCCTGCAGATATATGTACCTTGTACATATCTGGTACCTAGGAATGCCAGAAGGTTGTGTCGATCCCTAGGCACCGTGAGCATTTGCCCCGGCCCACGGGGATTCGACTAGACCTTAGGGAAGGGGGCAAACGAATGAAAGGACAAGAGACACAAAGAATGAGAGCAAGTCTGAAGTTCTGATCAAGCTCTGAAACTTTAATTTTGGGGGCAGGTTAAAAGACACAGCAAACCAGGAAGTTTGGGCGAGGGTCATTGCTTAGGGCTATCCTACTATGGAATCCTTATTGTCTAAGACAGACCATCCCACTGTCATATCCTTATTGTCTAAGACAGATCATCCCATTATCATGACCAACTCCCAAGGAAATGCCAGACATTCTTTAAGTTCCTGGGACCTGAGAACTGTGAACGTCCTTTCTTAACCTTGTACTGACTAGTCTTTCTAGAACAGCAGGTAATTTCCTGAGTTTGGCTCCCGGCAAGCATTCATGTGGGTGCTGGGAACCAAACTCCAGTCCTCTGCCTGGAAGACAAATCCTCTTAAATTCGGATTTGTCCTCTCTCCACTCTCATTTTCCACAGTACGTCAAGTCTTAGGTGCTTCAAGCTGGCCTCCAAGCTCTATGGAGAGGACTTCTGATCTTCTTGCCTCCATCCCCGAGTGCTAGGATTACAAGCCACCCACTCCCCCAAATCCAGTTTCTGCAGTGTTAGATTGAGCTCAAAGCTTATTTTATGCTAGGCAAATACTCTCATTGGATGACATTGCTTCCTCTTTTTTTAGGTTAATGCTTATGTTATATAAGACTTGAATATTCATGAGCCCTCGTATCTGCTGTCCACAGCCCTGCTGTAGATCAGTTGTGTTTCTTGTTGAATGTCCTGATAACATCAGATATGTGCTCAAGAGGGAGAGCTTTCTTCGAGTTTAATCACTGATGGGAACTGAATCTTCTACTTACGAATTTAGACACCTGTTGATTGGAAGATTTGTTTGGTTTTGCTTTACAGTCTGACTCTTGACTCTGTATTCTTCAAATAGTCCTTCTCCTTCCTTATGTGTGCACAATTTCTGGGGCCAGTTTGGCTGGAGGCCTTTTCACTGTGAAATGACCCTGGACCCAGCAGGGTGAGGTCCAATCATGGGCAATGGAAACATGTCTGAATATTTCTGCTCTGGGACAGTTACCAATAATTGTTCTTGAAAATGATCTCAAAGTCGATAGATCAAAGGCACTAAACCAAACCTTAATGTCACTCTCGGGTCAATTTGTGCTGCCAGGTTTGGAGGACACCAATGCCTGCTTCGTTGCCAGTGTAAAGAGTGCTGGGTATAGGAGAGCTGTCACGGACTGGTGACAGCAGTCACAATGGAAACAGTCTGAGATCTCAACTTTATAAATTCTATACAGGCGTACGTCACCGAATGCATTTTGAGGGTTTGGGTAACATCTTGGAAGAGACTTTGAGCAAATGAGGAGCCCTGAAGCTGAATTGTTATCCGGCCCTTAACACATGTCTGTGGCCAGCAACTGAACTCTCAAGAGTTCATCCTAAGAACTGTGCAATAAAGCCAGCGATCGAGACACCCGAGTGCTTAGTGTCTGCCGAACCCTGCTAAGACTTCATTTTGATATTTTTAAATGAGCCTTCTGATTGCTTTTATAAAAAATGGTTGCATTTCTACTTGTTAAAGCACTGCAGAAAGTAGCCTGGGTACACACCTCTAATCCCAGCAGTTGTTGACAATTAGAAGGATTAATAGTGTAACTCAAGGCTGTCCAGGGCTACATTGTAACATTCTATCTTAAAACAAAACAAAACAACAAAAAACCCAAATGCTGAAGAGCAATGTCAGTATTTAAATAAGACTTCTAGTTTAGACAAGTCAAAGGTCATTTTTTCCTTATCTTCCCAGTTCTTTTTTTTTATTCTGAATATGTTCATTAAGTTTGTACACTGACTTTACTTAGTGAATGCTATGTGGTATCCTAGGTGTTTGAATCCTTCTGCTCATGAACTCATATTCTAGGTGCTGGACACACTAAACAAGTCACAAACAAAGGGACATAAAGTGTACAGTGTTTTAGATATAAGCATTCAGGGAAACAGTGGGTGAACGGTGAGCAGGTCTGACCTTGGAAGCTTTGGGTCTTCCAGGGAGAAGGTGCCATCAACTCAAAGGTATGAGGTAGCTCTGTGGCAGTGGAGCGATGTAAGCTGTCCTTTTCCTGAGCTTGGAACCAGCTAAGCTGTGTTAGGATGTTGAGAGTTATGTTAACATGACCTGACTTGCATTTTAAACTATCCCTCTGGCTATTGGGTTGAAAACACAAGAAGCTGGATTGGAATAGGGACATGGAATACCAGGTATCCTAGCTCTTGGTGCTGGGTAACAGGGAGGTAGACCATGCAGGCAGGTGTATAGGTGTTGAAAAGGTGCAGGCTCTGTGTTCCTAATAGCTGCATAGATAACTGGCTGGGGAATACTAAGGCAGTCTAGCTTAGTTCTCAGGAGCTAATTCTCACCAGGCTAACTTCAGGTTCTGCTGCTCATGTTCAGAGAATGCTGACTTAGAAGAGTTTTTGTGCATGTCGTACGGTGGCTTCTTTCTTTAGAACTGGGAAACTCAAATGTTTTGAAGTTTATCCAGAAAGACTGAGTTTCGAGGAGGTAGGTTGAAAAGTTGCCGACTTTGGTTCTTTGGGTCCTTGTTAGTTGTTGTATAAAGTAACTTTGTACCTTGGGGTAGCTCTGTCAAGATGGAATATTGTTTCTTGGGAATATATGTGTGTGTGTGTGTGTGTGTGTGTGTGTGTGTGTGTGTGTATGTGTGTAGTAGGCATAGCTGTGGGTGTCTAATGTTGAAAAAGAGAAATAAATGTATATACTAGGAATAGATTAGAGTGATATAAAGCCCTGGAATTTAGAAAACTCAAGCACTGAATATTCAGTATGCCTAGGGGTCTTCTCCTGCAATTTTAATGCTTGAATTACATTAAGATGTATTAGGAGAAGCCACAACTATCAACTGGCTTTTGCTTGATGTGTGTACTCTGGGAAAAGGTAGCATAGCACCTGCAAATTCGCTTTCATGTAGGGTTCTACCTGGCCCCTTGTTGATGGCACTGGGATAAATTGCCATTTAAGGTAACAGAATTATCCTTCCCGGAGTTCTTTAAAGATTAGATAAAGTGGCACTGGCTGTGCAGAGATGTTTTGATTTAGGCCAGTGGAGGTCAGATGACTTGACAGCACACATCCTTTGATTTAATAAGATGAATTTCTTCAGTGTTCTTTAAAATATATATCCTTCTCCGTGGAGGCAGCATGATTTGAACCAGGGGAATTCAAAATGACTTGAACACAAGAAAAGTATTTTAAAAGGCATTTTCCTCCTCCTCTTTTTCTTCCTCTTCCTCCTTCTCCTCCTCTTCTTTCTCTTCTTCTTCCTCTTTCTCTTCTTCTTCCTCTTTCTCCTCTTCTTCCTCCTCCTTTTCCTCCTTGTCTTCTTCCTCTTCTTTTTCCTCTTCCTCCTCCTCCTCTTCTTCTTCCTCCTCCTTTTCTTCCTCTTCCTCTTCTTTTTCCTCTTCCTCCTCCTCTTCTTCTTCCTCCTCCTCTTCTTCCTCTTCCTCTTCTTTTTTCTCTTTCTCCTTTATCGCTTCCTCCTCCTTCTTCCTCTTCTTTTTTCTCTTCCTCCTCTTCCTTTTTTCCCTTTCCTCCTCTTCCTTTTCCTCCTCTTCCTTTTCTTCCTTTTCCTTCTTTTTTCCTTTGCCTTTGAGTTGTCATGTCAAGGAGAAAATAATCTAAGGGGAATAAGAAAAAAAAATCTACCTTAAACCTACCGTAAACAGTGTACATAGTACATTTTTATTTACTTTTGATGCAAACAAGTTATTTGCGGGCATATATATCTGTACACATATAGAAAGACTTTTTAAATGTGGTTGGACTAGAAAGAACCAAACCACAAGATGCTCAGGTCAGGCTAAATTAAGTGTTCAGAGGGAAGGAATGCTGGCTGTGCCTTGGAAAGAAACTGAGGTAATTCTTTTGTAGAAATGCATAGGTGGCATTGAAGAACCCCGAGGAGGCTTGCCCTTGTCAGACCCTCTTTTATCTCAGACTTTTATTTGCTACGTGATATTTCAGAGTTAGCTTTCATACTGCCATTGTGCCTCATTTTTCTCTTATCTTTTCTTTCCGCCCCAGCCTCCATTTGGGGGTGGGGGTGTCGGGAATTCCTTTGAGAATCTGAATGAAGCTCTGAAAGCCCTCCCCTCAAAACTATGTGTGCACCTACAGAAAATCTGCATGGCAGGTCAGGGATCCATCTGTGGACCTGAGCCGGATGTGAGTGGATGAAGACACGTCAGTAAACAGTGTGTGGTGACAAAAGATGCTGTGGGAACAATATTTAGAGTGGGAGCCTGTGACCAGCAGCTAAAAAGTCTCAAAGATAAAGCTTGGAGAACAGGCCAGGGCATCTCCTGTGTGAAAAGAAGAAGTTTGCTTTGTGTCTTTCAGAGGTGGATAGTCCCGCGCTGTAGCCACTGGCCACTTGCTGCTACGGGGTTACAACTGAAGAATTCTGTTGTCTATGGACAGAAAGATGTTCTCAAGTGGTGAATGGCTGAGTGTCTTCATGGCTTCTGAAGTCGACAGCAAGAATATAGACGATATCATCCTTGTATTTTGAAGGGGGTGGGGACAGAGCTGCTCTAAAATTGGGGACTTTGAATGGAGTGAATCATAGCAAGGCAGATTTCAGCTATAGCCAGAAGCGCCCTGTCACGTTGAGCCACCCAGCGCCTCTTCTGTCAAATTGGCTGCCTCTGCACTTTCTATCATTCGGAGGACTCATGCAGAGATGATTCCTACCTGTTCCAAACGATGTGGAAGATTCTGCAGAGAGCCGGAGGGTATTTATGTGGGGGGATGGCTGTGCAAGTCAATATTTCTTTTCCCAACGATGAGGACGCAGACCTGGGCCACACACTTTCATCCCCAGCCCCACAAACGATCAGTGGAAAGGGCTCTGTGTCCTTACAAATCCCAGTTCACGGTCTTACCCCTGCCTGATGATTTTACAGTGAGTCCCTTGATGTTCTTGTTAAACAGCATTTCTGGCTGTGCATTAACCCATTGTTTTAGTGGTGGTTCTTCTTGCTGTGAAGAAGAGACACTGTGACCAAGGTAACTCTTATGAAAGAGAGCATTTAATTGGAGGCTTGCTTATACACCAGGACTGTCATGATGGGAAGCATGGTGTCCGTGCAGGCAGGTGCTGGAGCTCGGGAGGGAGGAGGAGGGGGGAGAGGAGAGGGAAGACAGGGAAAGAGATGGGAGAGGGAGAGGGAGAAAGAGAGAGAGGGAGAGGGAAAGAGGAGAGGAAGGGAGAGAGCGAGGAGGGAGAGGGGAGGAGGAGAGGGAAAGAGAAGAGAAGAGAAGAGAAGAGAAGAGAAGAGAAGAGAAGAGAAGAGAAGAGAAGAGAAGAGAAGAGAGAAGGAATTAGTCTGGGTGGGTTTGGCACAGACTTTTGAAGCCTACCCTCAATAACAGATGATATACTTCCTCCAACAAGGTCACACCTCTTAGTTTTTGTAATCGTTTCAAATAGTGCCACTTCCTGGTGACTAAGCATTCAAATATGTGACGTTTCTAATTCAAAGCAACACGGCCGCATTCCCACTATCCCCCCTCACGGCTCCACAGTGAAAGCTGAGTGGCAGCTGGGTTGCTGTTGTGGGGCACACTATCTCCATTCTTGCCTCTAAGTGTCCACTGTTGCTGGACCCTAGCAAAGTGACACTTCTTTATGCCCGTCTTTCTAACTTCTGCCCAAGTCCCAGGATGTTCAAACCTACACTGCTCCTTCTGGTTGCTGAAGTACCTGTCCAAGGAGTGTTCAAATCTATACAATGGTGTGACCCTTTAATACAGCCTCTCATGTTGTGACCCTCCCCCCCATCATAATAGTATTTTTGTTGCTGCTTCCAAGTTTGTAACGTGAGTTGGATTCCTTGGTCCCACATATTGGAAGAAGAGATCTGACACCTACAAGTTATCCTCTGACCACACATGCTTGGCATGAACCCATCTACACAAATGAGTGATATGTAAATAAATAAATAGATGTAATTAATTATTAAAATATAATAACTTTGTAAGGTCCCTACCATACAATGAACTTAGAAGTCACTGCTTCTGTCCTTGTAACAAGAAAAGTTGAATAAGCTGAAAGAGGTGATGTTTGTAGACTCTCCACCAATCTCAGAACAGTATCTCCTCCCCCAGGAAATCTTGGAGAAAAAGTGAATTTAGACAGTGGCAAGATTTACTTCTGTGCAGCAGAAATAGTGAGAACAAGAACCGGGGGAGCCGCTTGCAGGAGCTGTGAACACTAGCGTGAGACATTGTTGGGCTCAGTAGACAAGGAAGGGCTCCCACTGACCTGACCCAACCTCCAGGAACAGGAGATTTCCACACAAGAAAAACAAGCAAACAAACAAACAAACAAAGAAACAAATAGCAAAGATCCTGCTGTCTCACAAAGAGGAAAAGTACCTACTGTGGAGTCTTCCCCTATAAGCATTGCTACAAGGGCCTCCAGTGGAAAAAGCTTTCCCAGAATCCCATTCCTCTGGAAGAAAACACATTTCTCTACTCAAGTCCTGTAGAGTTTTCTTACTATCCAACAGGGAAGTCACCTCATTCTTTCTAGCCACCATGACAGGGCTCCTGTGTGAAAATGAGGATTGCAGCCGTAAGAGTTGTAGGGTGTAGAAACTGTACCAGGAGGGGTCCCCAAGAAAGCCGGAAGGCAGTGGGGGGAGAGAAGACGGGAGCACTAGAGGAGCTTGGGAGTTCTGACATCTCAATCTCTAGCAAATATTGAACAGCTTGATGCTAGCCAGATTATCACAAACCCTCGCACTCAAGAGCATTTACCTCGGTTTCCATTATCCAACTCACCTTCTCTTACTCTCACAGAAGAAGTAACTAGTTATGTTAGAAGGCAAGGGAAGACGTCTAGAAAAGGCAAATGGACGAAGCATCTGAACCAGACTCAGGTCTCATACAGAACTCGGGATTCTTCAGAAGATGACCTTATGCAACGGTGATACATTGTGAAGGGCTCTAATAGCAAAAGCAGACATAATATGCATGAACGGATGGACAAAGGAAGAAAAGATGGAAACATCCAAGAAAACAATGTAAAAGAAATGGTAGAAATCTGGCATATGCAGCCAGGCAGAGGCTGCTGAAGATCTCCCTGCTGAGGGACTGGATTGGTTGAGCAGGGGCTCACCGAGCTTGGCTATGAAAGTTGGGAACCTGAGTCCGAAATTCAGAGATCCCTAGTTACAGCGGAAGAATTCAAAGCAAACACACAACGACCGTGATGCAGTATCAAAAGGTAAAGCGTACGTATAATTAAATGTCATAAGGAAAACAAAAGATGAAAGAAGAATGAATTTTCCCCAAATGTCAGGTCCAGGAAATTCAGAAAACACCAAGAGAGGTAAATCTGTGACGAGCTGTCCTCCTTAGATAAGTAATATCCATGTCGCAGGAAACGGAGAGGAAGTTCTGAAAGAAGCTGTGAGTTGGTCTAACCTGTACAGAAATGAGAATGAGAGTTGTAGTGGGCAACTCACCAGAGCTCACGTGGGTGGGACGAGGTATTTAAAGAGAGAAGAGAAACACACACACCAACCTTCCTGTCTGTGTCCAGGGAAATCATCATTTAGAAGTAAAGAAACAACAAACACTTGTTTAGACAAGCAAAAGTAAAGGGTGGGTTTTTGTTTTTTCTTTTTTTTTTGCCAGCCTTTCACAAAATGATGAACTAAGTTTTTCAAAGAGAAGAAAAATGATTTGGTAAACCCAGAAACTCGGGTCTATGTGAACAAATAAAGTATGAAGGAAGAAGTGAACACAGGTGAAGTAAAATCCTCTGTTTTTCTCATGACTTACTTAAATAAATTGGCCTAAAGAAATGATTGTGAGATTGCATTAGACAATCACAACACGCGAGTCATAGAATAAATGACTACGTCATAAGAAATAGAGAGGATTATCCAGCAATCCTTGGCTGTATAATTCTTGAATCAACTGACTAAAACACAGCACTGGGCTGATTAAAAAAAAAAAAAAGATCCAACTCTGTAAATCCTCATGTTTAAATTAAAGACTAGGGAAGGACGCATACTACATCAATACCAATGGTTTTCAAAAAGCAAAACTCACCATTGTAATTTCAGCCAAAGTAGATTTCACCCCCAGAGGAATTATCAAGGACAAAGAGGGACATTCAATAATGATAAACGAATTAATTCTCCGAGAGAAAATAACAATATGAGTACCCCCAAACAGTGCACCAGATCCTTTGAGGTGAACACTGATGGTCCTGCAAAGAAAAGTTAGACATTTGGAAAACTCAAATATGTGGATACTAAACAGCATTCATGTAAGTAAAAAAAGGATCATAGAAATCAAATGATCAATTAAAATATTTGAATAAAATCAAAATTTAAACTAACATAAAATTGTGGAATACAGGCATAACAGCGCTGACAGAACAGAAAGACAAAATAATGATGGAATAAAGATGGTTTTTGATGTGCCACTGGGTTGGTGCATGGTGGAACATCCACACAAGCATAGATTCTTGGAGAAGAGGCACCATCTCTCACCTCTGAATAATTGATATAGCTTCTTCACCCCCAAGCATAATGATTGTGACTCTCTATTCCCTAACAGAGGCTGCACATAACTTATTTGTTCCAAATGACATAGTATAGAAAAGGAAGTGTCTTGACCATAGTTACTCAAAGGAACTACAGACATACCCAGGTCAGATGAGGAAGGGTGACATCAGGGACAGACAGTGTGACATCATGCTCAAATGTGACAAACATGACTCATTGCTTCCGCGGTCTTTCTGCCCCAAACATACAGTCTCTGTTTAACGGTGCAAAGCAATATCAGTCTTTCCTCCTTGTCTTCCATGATGACGCCTGGGGTTTGCCAAGAGGCAGTGTAATGTAAACATCCCATTTAGAGCTGAGACCTCCAAGTCTTTTGTTCTTTGCACCTTGAGGACTGGCTGTGAGTTTTGAGTCTTGTCTGCACCTTGAGTCTTGCTGTGAACTGCTGTTGACGACAAGGGAACGCAGCTTCTCTGATGAGCTTTGAGAGATGTAATAATCTGTGAGTATAATAAGAAGATAGTAGGAGTCAGGTTAATACTCTGTCCACTTATGAGAGTAATGGTAGAAGATTCTCCCATTGGGAGTGTGACCTGTGTGGCAAAAATAAAATAAAATAAAATAAAATAAAATAAAATAAAATAAAATAAAATAGATAAAATGATTGATAGTTTCTAGCTACTATGAGAGGAAGTTATTTCTTTTAAGGGTGTGGCAACCACTCAGTTGAGCACATTCCAGTGGATGGCTCTGTACCTATGAGTATGTAGACACCACGGTTGGACTTAGGAAAAAAAATGACGAAACAAAGTTATGTGAATACAGAGGAGATGCGGTTCTGAGAGAATTTGGCAGTGAGTATGATCAAAATACAATGCATGGAGTTCTTAAAGAATAATTTTTTAAAAAATTAAAGCCCAAGCCAGCCAGCCAACCGAAAGCGACGTCAAATGAGGCTCACGTGAGTGGTATTCTGCATCTCTCAGTTCTCCCCAGAAGTCTCAGGATCCTCAGTCAGAGCGTTCGACGAAACAGTTCAACACAGATAGATACGAGGAGCCGGAGAAGCAGGACAAACAACCCCAGTGAGGCTGGGAACCAGACGTGAGAGAATATGCAGAGAATAGGCAGACGGTCTGAGTAAAGTGCAGACTGCAGATACAGCTCGGTTGGTAGAGTACCTGCTTGTCTAGAAGACCTAAGCCCAGGATTTGATCCCAGGACGGTGTGAAGGGGAGTTGTTTTACACGCTTATACTCCCAACACTTGGAGGTAAAGGCAGGGGAATCAGGTGTTCAAGGCCAGCATCAGCTATTAATGAGTTTGAGGCTGGTGCGGGCTACGTGAAACCCTGGCAAAAAGACAAAACAACTGAAACAACAGAAAAATCTGACTAAGACACAGCCATTAGTAAGAATGTTAGTCCGTTGTCTTGGAATTATAACCAGAAGGGAAACAGGACTCATGGATTCTTGGAATTCACTGTATTATCTTTGGAATTTTCCTTCATATCTGCAACTCCTTTAAAAATGTATTAATTTTAATTATGTTAAGAATAATTAAATTAATGCGGGTATACTTCTATATATTTTTTTTTCAATTTGTAGAAATATTTCCATGCCAACTGTTCCAGTTTTAAAACTTTTGCTAAATAAAGCTTTTAGTGTTTCTGACATCCGCTTTGTTTGCTGCTGGGGTGCAGTAATTTGTTTTCCATTAGAAACAGTCGTCCCAGCAAAACATCAAAATTCTATGTCTTCCATATATCTTCAGCACCTACATTATCTGTTATTATTTTATGGTGCTCTTTAAGGATGAAACATGTAGAGCCGTAAATGGGAAACGAAACAAGGCCCTTCCTCCCACACTCTCCTCATTCTATCATTATGTATGAACGACCCTTGTGGAGAAGGCATCGCCTTGAAACCAGACTGGCAGGATCTGCAGGCCTCCAGTAGTGTTATCCAAACTCTGGGGAGTTCTGTTATTCAGATGTCTTCCTGGTTTGTTCCTGTATTAAGAGAACTAGCCTTGCTGCTTTCTCCACCTGACAGGAGAGCATGTTGCCATGACAGCTGTTAGGCGGTATGAAGACACTGTGTAAGAGCGCCCCGAACAAGAAAGGAAGAGGGCACTTAGGTCTCGCTGATGATACACAGAATAGTGTGTGGAGTCTCAAAATGTACCTTGAGAATCTGTTAGACCCATTGTGCTCATAGCAGTGTATACATTCCCATGGTTTGAATAGAAGGGTCCGTTGTGATTGACATCTTGGTCCATGCTGTAGCATCATTGGAGGGGAGTGTATAGGAACATGGGACATCTGAGATGTGAGGAGACTATAGGTCTTCCGGGTGTGAAGTATTTATTCTGTAACACTTTGGTAGTTTTTCCAATAGTTGCATCCCCTCCACCCCTGTTCTCACATGATGTAGTGACAAAGGCCACCGGTGCTTAAGGCTATGGCGACAGAACTGAAACGTTAGAAACAGCTGAATAAAGGTTTGTTCCTTTATATATAGACTATATCAGGAATCTCATAGTAGTGTTACAAAGTATGCCAACACACACACACACACACACACACACACACACACACACACACGGGAGGGGGGTGGGGAAGGTAGGGAGACAGAGATATTGAGTTCATCTTTCAACATGCTAAGCAACATACAGGAAAATATTAAACACCAAATCAAACACCTATACATATTTTCTCTTTGGATTGCAGACCGAAGACGTGTCATATTGAAGATGTACCAGATGTGTGAGAAATTCTAGTAGGGGAAAAGGTTCTCATTGGCTACCACATCCCCTTGAGACAGGGTTTCCCACTGAGGCTGGGGCTCACTGACTTTTAGTTTGACTGGCCAGGCAGCAAACCTAGAGACTGCTTTGTCTCCGCCACCCGTCGCTTGGAACACTGGGGTTATAGGTGCAACATATCTGGCCATACCAGGCTTTTACCTGGGAGTTGAGGGTCCCATCTCAGGCCCTGAGTCTTGTGCAGCAAAATATTCTTATTCACTAACCCATCCCCCAGGCCCTATTATATTTGTCTAAATATATGCAAGGAGAGTTACTTACTGAAAGGTACTTACTGACTCTCATGTCAGTCCCCAGTAGGCTGCCCGTCCTCCAGGGGATGGCCCTCTATCTAAGGCACACACTGATAGCACTGAGTATATTGAGTGGGTTTTAAAAAGAAGACATGAAGCCGAGAGGAAGAAGTGATGGTTAGGAGTTAGGAAGGAGGGAGTAAGGAATGCACGTAATCAAAACACATTGCATTCATCTAAGAAATCACCAACCGGCAAGTTCTTAAAAAGAAAATTACAGTTGAGACAGCAAAGAGATCTGAGAAACTCAGAAAGCAAAGACAGTATGGAAGTGGTTAGGGCAGAAAGCAAAGACTGGCCAGCAGTCATGGGTAGAATAATGTTATGCTGTCGCTGTACCTTTTAAAGTGTTCTAAGTGTTATATATTATAACACCAGTGGTGTGTCTATACTTGTGAAGAGGGGAGCCTTTGAAAAAGTACTTACGCTAAATTGAAGCAATTTGAGTCATTCCTCAATTGAATTTTACTGATTCTCTTATTTGAGGAGGAACCGTGTACAGTTCCATGCACATGCAGAGGTGATCATGGCAGGACAAGGAGCAGGGAGCCTTTCCAACACAAGGAGCAAAACCAGAGCTGCTGGTTTGAAGCCTGTGAAGTGGTGTGATGAGATCTCTGTTAAACATTGTGAAGCTCACCGATGGGTGGTGGCGCACGCCTTTAATCCCTGCACTGGGGAAGCAGGGGCAGGAGGAGTTCTGAGTTTGAGGCCAGCCTGGTCTACAGAGTGATTACTTACTTAGCCAGGGCTTCACGGAGAAACACTGTCTCTTAAAAAAAACCAAGCAAGGTGAAGCTCGTGGTATTTTGTCGTGGCAGCTGTACCATACAGATGTTGGATTATCACAAAAGCAGAGCCAGTGGTTTTTGCTCTGTGGGCACATGTCACTAGAGAGGGACAGATGAGTCACCATGCTCTGACAGCGTAGTGCCGCAAATGCTGTCACGGGGGATGTGCACATTGCTGGGGAGTCTGACGATGGATTGCAATGCTGGAACTGGGGTGATGCGGGAAGTCTTGCTGGAGGTGGAGTGGAGGTAGACTAAGGAAGGACTGTCTGAACAGAATGTTAAGTAGTGGGAACACACAGGTAGAGATGTGGTTGTCGGGCAGTGCTGAGCTATGTGTAGGAAATTAAAAGTAGTTGATTAGAATGGGAAAGAATGAGGGAGCGTTATGAGTACTCACTGGCATAGTGACAGTCTCTCCATCTGATACAGGGCATCTGCATACATCACAAAACACACACCCTGTCTTTGCTTCGTTACTTAGTCTTTACGTCTGGAATATAAGCTCTGTGATCCTCTTTTTTCCCTTCCTTCCTCCCTCCCTCCCTCCCTCCCTCCCTCCCTCCCTCCCTCCCTCCCTCCCTTCTTTCTTTCCTTCCTTGTCCACTTTGCTTACTATTGTATCTTCCACTATCAGGCACAGAGGAGATCAACAATAACAGACAAAATCCAATATAGATGAATGGGAACGTTTTGTGATTTGTTCTTTGGGGAAAAAAAAATCAAGGTGATGGAGGCATTGTGGGAAATGAAGACTGGCCCCTAGCAGAGGGAACACTTAAGAGGCTGGGGGATATCCTTTCCCACTGATGAGAGAGGGGGGATGAAAAATGTTGCCTTCAAATAAAAACAAACAAACAAACAAACCAAATCTGTGGGGAAATGGATGTATAGTTTTGTGGGTCCATGGATCTGTGGATCTGTGGATCTGTGGTTCTGTGGATCCATCGATCCTTGGATCTTTGGTTGTGTGGATGCATGGATCTGTGGATCTGTGGTTCTGTGGAAACAT
>JANHMN010000021.1:38765916-38783052 GCA_030674055.1 Rhabdomys pumilio
TCCTTGGATCTGTGGTTGTGTGGATTCATGGATCCATGGATCTGTGGATCTGTGGATCTGTGGTTCTGTGGATCCATCGATCCTTGGATCTGTGGTTGTGTGGATTCATGGACCCATGGATCTGTGGATCTGTGGATCTGTGGAAACATATATCCTTGGATCTGTGAATCTGTAGATCTTTGAGACTATGAGATAAGCAGAAGTCCTCAGCAGAGATTCAGGGCTAAGAATCTCCAGCCTAGACAACAGAAATCATGGCATTTACTGCAACTCTTTGAGTGGCTTAGAGTATAGATGGAAGACGAAAACAAGCTGTACAGTGAGCAAAATGAAGCAGAAAATCAAGGTAAGCCATGAGAAATTCAGAACGCCCTCCAGAACACTCAGAAGCTTTTATTCTATAGTTGATTTTACCTTAACTAACTTTCACAATGCATAGCCCTACTCTAATGCTGAAGCATGGTCTATTTGACCGTCTGGTACCTTTTATCTATCTGTAAAGTGGGCTCAGTTATACTATCCGGCTTTGTTGTCAATGGCTATGGCTAAATCAAATGGACGTGAAGCCCTTAGTAGATAACAAACAATGACAACTTTTGTTTATTACTATAATTTTTATAGTTTTATTTTTGTTATTTTAAATTATGCGTGTGTCTGTGTGTGTGTGTTTATGTACATGTGAGTTCAGGGGCTCATGGAGGCCAGAGGCGTTAGGTCTCTCCTCGAGCTGGAGTAACACACGGGTGTGAGCTTCCTGATGTGAGTGCTAGAAACTGGACTCTGCTCCGCTGTCAGAGCAGTCCGCACTGGTAATCACTAAGCCGTCTGTCTAGTCCATGTTTTAATGTTCAGTTATTGACTTCAACCTTCAATAGTTAAGCCTAATTACAAACTTCCATGTGACGTTTCCAGCTGAGCACAGCAGCGTACACGGCTCCCAAGGTTCCCCAGGGGTTTCTGTTGCTTGTGCAATGAAACAGAGCATTCCTTTGTGGTATGTTTGGGATGATTCTGGATCATGAGTAAAATACACAGTAAAAATGAAGTAATGCTAAATTGTTAATCTACCTACTAATTACTGGTTCTAAGTTGTAAGCCAAATGGTAGGAAACTTTAAAGCAACCATTTAATAAAATAGAAACTGCAGGGTAAAACACTGTGCTATTGCTATTGGCTGAATGTTTGTTATATTGTTACAATGTTACTATTTTCCTGCTTTCTCCTTTTTTTTTTTTTTTTTTTAAGGTTGATGTGGATGTCAGTGCCTGGGTGTCCTGGACCCCTATACACTTAAATGTGTGTTTACAGTTTTATGTGTTGCTTTCTTTAATCCAGTGGTTCTCCACCTTCCTAATGCTATCACTCTTCAGAACTGTTCCTCATGTGGTGGTGACCCCCCAGCCATAAAATTATTTTCGTTGCTTCTTCACAGCTGTAATTTTGCTACTGGTAAGAGTCATAATGTAAATATCTGACATGTGACCCCCAGAGGGGTATTAACCCACAGGTTGAGAAGCCCCTCTTTACTCCCCATCTTGATGGCACACATTTCGATGGGAGTCCTCTGTCTGTTCTCAGAGAGGCAGCTTTCTGTCTTTAATATACTCCTTAGCCCAAATGGTTGTGTTTAGCCATAAGCCAGGCTTTCTACAAAGGCCTCATACTTGAGTGTCCTGTAAAATATTCCCCAGAGACTATCTTTCCCAATCGGAGACATCCTTTCCCTTTGACCCAGTTTTCCCTCTTAATTCGATCACCCTTTGAAGTCTAGCATGGAAGTTCCTTTGCATAAAATTGTTTACGATAATACATTAATCCTATTACTAGGTCCGTACGCTTCAAAAATGTGTCTCTCCTGAAGATTTCCTCTTATAATGGAAGGAAATAGACTGTCCCCTTTCCAATTTTAAAACTGTCGGCTTGGGCTGTTTCCAACACTGTCATAGCCACATACTTTAGTATTCTAAAGCAAGGAAATACCATGTAATTATAAATACATAACTGTAATGTGTGTGTAATATATAATATATACTATGTGTGTATTATATATTACATATATCACACACACACACACACACACACACACACACACACACACACACACATACACACACACTCACTCACTTGAGTGAGTTTAGCCCCAGGATAGGCTCTCAGGCAGCACTATCCTATTTATGGGTTGACCTTTGTGATTCAAAATTTGATTCTCTCCAGTGCTAAGCTGTTTTACTATTTTTATTTTAAATCCATTTATAGGGTAATCCTGCATAAAAATGCATCTTCTGAAATACGTGAGGGTAAGCAAGAGTCATCTGAAAACTGGAGCTTCAGTCATTCATTTCTTCTTTACTCACACATTATCCATCAATTCTATTAATCTGGGGCCAGGCAGGAATGGTAGTTTCTTAGCGGTTTTGCCATAAACAGAACGGAATATGATGTCTGCTTCTAGGTAGGTTGGTATTTATTGAGGGGACAGACAGTAAACTAATACCCATGTAAATATCCCATCAATACTCATGAACAAATGAGCTTTGCATAACCGAGCCTTGATGTTGTTCCTAAGAAAAAGGACAGCATATAAGTCAGTGTTGTGAATACACTGTAATCATACTACTTGGGAGGCAGAGGCAGCAGGATTGCAAGTTCAAGGCCAGGCTGGGCTATATAGAGAGGCCTTGTCCAAAACAAAGAATAAATGATTGAAAAGGAATATCAAAGAAAAGATGGAAGAATGTATATGTAGTATTCTAGAGGGAAGAAATACCATGTAATTATAAAGATATAACTGGAACATAGATGCATGTCTATAATATGTATATCGATATTTATATACTATATGCATTTATAAGTAAATATGTATTATAAATACATATATGTATAAACAAATAAATATTTATGTATTATAAATAAACATATCTATATGTGTATTTCATGCCACTAGATTGAGCCTAGCTCCAGATAGGCTCTTGGGCAGGAGGCTCTGAACCAAAGGGCTTCTCCAATTCGAGCTGAACGTCTTTCATCATTTTGTTCACTGTTAAGAGGCTTTCCCAGTTACCCAGGCCTTTCTAACTTTCCCTTAACTCAGCTGCTTCCTGTGGCATTGTCTCTGGAATGTCACAGACAGTGTTTCAATGGACTCTAAATGATCCATTTGGAGTGCTTCCCATTCACAAGCAGGGCTTGTTCTTTTCACAGAAACTCATTTGTCGTCCACCCCACATGTATCCCCTGTATTAGGAAGCCCCTGCTCCCTCAATCAGTAGTCAGTTTCTTCTCCTTAGGTTCAGCCTCTGAGAAACTAGGAAGGTGACCAAGGCAGGGAATTAGTAAGAGGTTGGTGTAGTTTCCTCTTCATATTTATAACTGGATGCCTGCTTAGTATCCTGCTTCATAACAGGAGAGGTTGGCAAACACTTTAAGGGCTTTTGAAAAGTTATTTGTTGTTTGAGTTAATTCCTAGTCCTAGATATCAAATGCAATGTGTATTCCTCTGTCTGTCAACATCAACACTGGAGCCCTGCTGCCTAATCTCCACCTTTGGTTGTGAAGTCCTGTAGTTCTGTGACTCGTCCTTCTCACCTGACCCACCTGTGCTCTGTAGAAGGTTTACCAGTTGTCTCGTTTCATCGCCTTCAGCACCAGGTTTCTCCACAGGGCACTACTGGTTATTTTATGTAAGAAACTTTTGCTGTGGCGACTTTAGTTGTGCATTGTGTGCTGAGATTTGTGTGGAACATCCCTGAGTTGTGCATTGTGGGATATTTGGAGCATCCCTGGCCCCCCATCTTTGCCCCATGTCCTTATTTGTGTCAACAAGCATAATGTCTTCCGACATTGTCAGACATTCCCCGCAAGAACACATAGCTCTTTTAACTCTCAACTGAGAATCAACTGTTTTATACTCTGTCCCTAAGCAATGCCATCCCCACTCAAGTATCCAGCTGTGACCTACATGCTAATCACGCTCATTACAGTGCCTCTGGTCAGTCCTTGTTTTTGAGCTCTAGTGAGACGTCTTTTGGAGGTTTCAAAGAGTCTTAAAAGTAGAAGTACACATGTCAGTGTTGTTACTGTGAAGCTGCCCCACTGTTTCTTGCCACGGGATGAGACTCAGCCGCCCTCCCATCTCTTTCACTCTCTACATTTTGGAGCGCTAATGACTTTGTATTACAGCCAGGGCCCATTTTGTTTGCTCCATATTCACCAGTGCTGCCTTGACTACCCACATCACCAGTGAGACTGCATACCAGACAATAGAAGTTTCCCTTCCCCTCAATTCCTTCTCTACACTACTCAGAGGGTTTCTTGTGAAGCAATACACTTGAAAAGTCACTATAGTGCACTTAGCCACTTTTAGGCAAAGATCTCAGTCACTGACAAGGCCAGGTGGTCTGTGTGATTCAGCTCTGACCGCTTCCCCCCTGCAAGCCATACCCCTGTTTTCCTGAATATTCCATTTATCCTCTAACCTCCAGGTCTCCCAATGTGAACAGAATGTTCAAGTTAGCTGCTACTCCATCCAACCAACCTAGCTGTTCCCTGCTACTAGGGATGGATGGATGAATATGCCTGCTTCTTAGATTCAGGAAATCAAACATGACAACATGGATATCTATAGACATCTTTTTCTTGAAATGAGAAAAGTGTTTCTAGAAATATGATATTGGAATGAGAAATAAGAAATTATACACTGAATTATATATATGTTTATACATATATATGAAGTTGCTCTGAAAATATTTTCTATTCATCTTTAACATTCTTTTTTAAATATATCAATATGCTTGAAAAAGTGTTCTGGTAAGAAAATATACTGCATGGTAAAGATTCAAAGGGAGATAATTTGTGGCTACTGAGCTAGGGATGTGTGAGAGTCATAAATTAAATCTGACAAACCTGTCACAAAATATAACTTTTAATAGAAGCATAATATGTGCTTTCATGACTATGTCAGAATCAATAATACATCATCAGTTCTGTTTTAGATTGGCTCACAAAATGTAAAAAATGTGAAAATAAACATTTCTAGCATATGAACAGAATTTTAACATATAAATATGACTTAGGCAAAAATATATAAATTTAATTGTAGAGTATGGAATTTGCAAAGTTATTATTTTTTTTAAAAACAGACCAGAAATATGTCAAATTAAAGAAAATAATGAAATATATTCTACATCATGAATTCAGTCTTTTAACTATATAAGTTCTCCAGTATACTATTTTTTAAAAGTATGCTTTAGAATGTTTACTTGTTAGGCAAATATGTTTAAAAGGGAATTCATAGGGCACACATAGTTAAAACAGTTCATAGTACCCTATGAATGAATAGCAACACAGAGAACAGTTTATCCAGTACATAGGAAACTGCTTAAAAATGGCAATAGCAGTAGATGATGCAGAGATGACTAAAGTAATACTAGATTATCATACAATCCGTAAGGACACATGCCTGATGACATGTTAGTACCAAAACGTTCCAAATGATTGACCAAAAGACAAGAGTTGAACTTTTTAATGCAGCAAAATTCCAAATAATTTTCTTTTGTCTTAAGACTTTTAAAGTCTTTATAACATTCATTTATTTATTTTTTGTATACACACACACACACACACACACACACACACACACACACACACACATATGTGCATGCCACACTGGCCTTGAGATAGACTGAAGCTCTATCTTGTTGGAGTTGGTTCTCTCCTTCCATGTCGATTCCAAGGATTGAACTCAGGTCATCAGGCGTGGCAGCATGCGCCATCTCACCAGCACCCACATGACTTATACAGCAGCTCTACCTCATGGGGATGAAATTTTATCCCCTACTCTTACAAGCTACTCATAAGAGTCTTTTGAAAGTGTGCTGTACAGAAGGGCAGGGGCGTTTCCAGTGTAGAGCTCTGGTGAGGACCATCTCATCTGTGGTGTCAGGGCCAATACTGAGAGTGACATGTCCGACTGATCATGTGGTGTGAAGAGAATGTCACTTTAGCATTGTGGTCTCCCTTCTCAGACTCTATGAACCCAACTCTGTCATGAGAAAAGCAGACAAATCCAAGTTGAGAGCCAGTAACTTGGCTCAGCAGGTGGAGATGCATGTGTGCAGTCTTGGTTTAAATTCCAACTCCAGACCCACAAGACAGGATTAAATTAACTTCTGTGTTTCATGCATGCATGGACACACACAAACCTGGGGGTGGTGGCGGTGATGAGAAGATGAATAACACATAAAACCTAAATCTCAGTTGTGTGTGTCTTTTCCGTAAAACCTGTCCTATCTCCATTGAAATCATCAAGGTGGTCACACATGACTAGAGCTAAGGGTAGCTTAGTGACAGCTAAGAAAGCATAGTGACAGAATATAAGATGATAAATTGTGTTGGATATGGGAGGAGAACCCTGGGTTAAAACTAAGGAAACTTGAACAAAATATAGATTTTTAACTCACAAAAGGTCATCTAGTTTTAGTTGTTAGAAGTCTTAGATTGAGGTATTGTGTCTTTGCTTCGTCCTGGGGACCGTGAACAAAGCATCCATTCTGGTCCATCTCCTTGGCCTATATCTTGACTTCATTTTCCTTTCAATATGCCTGCACATTAATGTTTTTAGATATAGAAAAATAGTGGTCATATTGGATTAAGTAACACGCCAACACCTCCCCTGAATTTCCTTAATGATCCTAGATCAAACATACGAACAGTCTGATGCACTAGGGGTTCACATCAGCATGGGAATTTTCTGAGACAGAACTCAACCCAGATCATCAAGTTTCATTGTCAAGGGAAGAAACCACAAATAAACAACAGGGAAAAACTAGAACGACATCCGGAGAACTCAGATTTATTTTATTAAGTGCAAAGAGAGATAAAGAAATAAATATAATCACGTATGTGCATCAATATTATGCAAAAGTTGCATATGCCTGCTTGCTAAGAGAATCTGAACACAGACACGTCTGTAATTATGCATGTCTGCCTAGTGTCAAGATGGTTTTTAAATACCATTCTTTACTAGAAGGAGAAACAGTGGTTCTAAGATTGAGGCAGGAGAAAGGTAGGATTGGCTAGGGAAAGAATTTAGAGAAGCAGGGTGTATGCCTAGGTAGAACATGGGACTTCAACATGTATCTATACATGCTATTTGTATGTGAAGTGGTAGACCAGTTCTCTCTCTCTCTCTTTGTGTGTGTGTGTGTGTGTGTGTGTGTGTGTGTGTGTGTGTGTAAATTCAGGCTTAGTGATTTACTATTAAGAAAGTGAAAAATGAGAAAATGTGAACTTTATGGTAGATAAACCTAATAGATACTCTCCTTCTAATAAACTATGTTTTATGTGTGTGTATAATCTAATTCTATATCTAATAAGCTATGATACACACATACATATGGTGTTTGCATTTTAAATGGCTGTTTTCCCTGTTCGACTGTTATTTTTCACGGGCAGGGTATTTTAGTATTTATTACTAGAATCCAAAATATAAAATCAGTATCTGGTACAGGACAGCCAAAGTGAAACATGTTTATTTCAACAATGAATCATTGTAGTATTGTCTAATAAAAGTGGGCTACAAGCTATGGGCTACAGGCAGTTCAGGAGTTGGGCATACCTAATCTGACTTAGGGACTTTCATAATTAGGCTGTACAGTCCACAGTCACCCAGCAAAGCCTCTCCCCAGGCAGGAAAGGGTGGCCTCCTAGCTGACTCCACCACTCAGCATTTTCCTCGGTGCCTCGTTCTAAGCAGTGGGATTCCTGGAGAAATCTCACTCACAGGTCTTTGTAACTTCAAAGAACTTGAAATGCATCTTTCTGTGCCAACGTGCTACACTGAGTTTGTTTTCACAAATTTTGCTGAACTCCGCAGCCATCTCTCAGGGCTGAGAGTAGCAGAAATGGGCTACAAAGTTGTTCTTAGCAGAAGGACACCTGAGGAGATGTCCTGAATTAAAAAGTAAGAGGGAAGGGGATGAGACAGAGGGGACTTAGCTGGAAGCACGTAGATTCACAGAGGTGCCCAACTAAGTGGGAAGTTGCTACCTGCTCCTCCAGCCCATGAGGAGAGGGGCCTGAAACGCTGAGATGAGATCCTTGTATGAGGGACTCAGAATCATTCCACAAGTATTGTTGTGACAGCAGCAATGGTTGCAGGTCTGGGCAATCACACTTTCAGAGATTGTAAAGAGCTCTTGCAATCTGCTGAGTTGGAGACCAGACTCTGCATGTGGAGTTTCACTGCCAGAGTGTGGTGTCGGGCCAAACCCTCATTATCTAGGTTGCATGTGGTGCGGGCGTGGAGCGTACGTGTGGCTCTGTGGCGTGCCATTTAGTGTCTGATCCAGTGATGCTCTGATTTGTCTACCTTGTTCTTGTGTGTTTCTCCACCTCCCCCCTTAATTATATTGCTACCTTCCGGGTCTGTCATCTTTGGTGAGGCTAGGAAATCCTTGTAAGAAACCATTGGTGACTGAGAACATCGCTATGGTTCAGATGTGGTGTTTGCAGTCTAGTAACTTATCTCTAGAGGCCTGGCTTTATGATTTTACAAAGCAGCATTACATTTCAGCAGTTTCTCAATGTTCATCGTGATAAACATTGTGGACATTGTGATCGATCTAAAAATGACCCACGCCAAAACATCCTTATATTACTGTCTTAAAATGAAGATGACATTATCAGCCCATTCAGAAGGTAACTGAAAGGGGAAGGCAGCACCGTTCTTATGGGTGTGTCCTCTGGGTGTGGTATAGGACATGGTGCTGCATCAACATCAATAGTTGGAGTCTCCTTTACCATCTTTAGACTCTCACCTCCACACCCCTCTTACTCTTTCGTCCTTCCCTGTAGACTCCCGTGATTGTAGTTTCCCTCCTTACATGGCTTGTACATCCTGGTCACGCCTGTGGCTTCAACCCAACCTAGACCACATACTAAATAATGACAAAACCAATCATTGCAGCTTGAGTTATTTTGAATTTTTTTTTTAGATGAAAAGGCATTATTAAAAGCATTAAAGGACTTTCTGCATGTGTTGCTGGCTGAATGGTTCCTTTTGAGAGGTGTTATAATTTCCTTGCTTTGAAAATCAGCTCCCGTGTCGTGTGTCCCCTTCCCATTTGTGTTGCGGCTCTACTCAACCAGCTCGGGGATCTGAATTTCTCCGTGTGGCGTAGTAGAGCTGTACGGATTATTTATAAAAGTCCTCACGGCACTGTAATAATAAACTTGACTAACTTTGCAAGTGCACACAACAAAAACCGAACTAAAAGTGGCGTGTTTACTCTTCAGAATCATGTTCCTTTCAGTACGCCGAGGCGGGACTCGTGTATGCGATTTATGAAACCATTCATCCAGCCGTAAGCGGAGAATGTTTTTAATAAGATGTCAAATCAGATGGAATTGTGGTCATGAAAGATGTTGAATATATTGAGTCACAGAAATTTCAGCTCTATTGAGACGGGGCATTATGCTTTGTATTAAGACGAAAAGTAAAGTTGAGTGCTATTCATAATTTCATTTTCAGTCCCGTTTTCCATTGCTAAGGGCGGACCATATGATTGATCAAGGAAAGATGTGAACACACGCTGGTGCTGTTGTTTATTCCTTCCTTGTGAAAGGGGGTTGATGCTCATCCTCTTTCTCAGCTTGTCATAATAGGTCATGTATAGACAATATTGCATGTAATGGACAGTCATATGCTTGAGTTTTGGAACTTAACACGCATATGAGATGAGCTGACTCAGCACGTTGATATAACAATTCTCTTTGCATTTTACCCTTATTAGCATACACCGAGTATAATGGTTGCTTCCTGAAAGACATCTGCATTCAGATGCATCATGCACTTTGGCAACATCCACTTTCCTTTACCCTCTCATCCCCGCCCCCAACACACACACATTTCCCAGAGTCTTTCTACTTGCTGGAATCACCTTGGCAATCCTCAGTGTTAGGAACGTTTCCCCTTTCACCATGATTTCTGACATCAGTCACACTGGCACTCACTTTCCTACAATGTGTCCTGCTGACTGCTGCCTTAGGACATTTTAGCACCTCCCCCCCCCCCCCCCCTTGCTGGGAATGTCATTTAGCTCTTATTCTCATCCTTAAGGTTGAGGTTTAAATGCCAGTTCCTTAAGGAATTTAATATTGTTAATGTGAGTAAAATAGTATATACAGAAGGTATACATCATATATTATTATACATAATAGGCTATTCTACATAGTCCACATAAGTTGAATATTTAGGTGCAGAATCCATAAGTATGCAAATCTGACTATATGTAATATCTTATGATTAAATCCTCTTGTTTCATACAAAATATGGCTTAAAATTGTTATATATATATATATATATATATATATATATATATATATATATATGCCAGAGACATATTTAAATATTCTTTAAAGTTTATGTCCTGCTCTTGAAGTATTTTATGCAAATATTCCATACTTAAAATAAAAAAGTAAGCCCCAAAATTCAAAGCCTGTGGTTACAAGCATTTGAGTAAAGGACATTGAGACTGTAATATCCTGAATGCTTGAATGCTTGCTTTCTTTATTTCACAATAAGATTCATCTCATTAAACACGGTTGTTGTAACACCTCGTACACATACTTATTTTTGCCAGTGTTTCCTAGGCAATGAACTCTCCCTGACGGCCAGGGTCATGGACTTTTCTGTTTTCCTTCCAGTGTAAGTAGATCTAGATACACAGCAGTCGCCAGAGTGGAGGCAAGTCACAGATACGTCTCTGCAGAATGTTCTTTCAGATGGCAGGTGAGATGTCTGAGCTTCAGTTTCAGAACATAAAAGTGTATCTTTGGAGGCACATTCTTTGGCCCTCAACATTGCATACTGTCTTTGAGATACAGAAGCAGATGGACAGATGGACAGACTCCTCGTCATCGGTAGTCAAGACTTCCCCTTAATACGTGTAATAAAGTTGAACATCAGCCTGCTTTTTTTCATATCTTATTGTTTGAGAAATTTAAACATGCATCAAATGAACATCGATCAAAGTTGCCACTCCCCACTCTCTTCTCCCGCTTCTCCTGCCCTCCGTTTCCTGCTCTCGTCTCCCAATTTCCCATGCTGGTTTTATTTTTCTGTTGTTAGTGTTATTGTTTCCCTTAACCCACTGAATCTTCATGCTGTCGTAGGTCCATTGACTCAGGACCATCTATAGGAGTGTGACTAGCCTCAGGCTGCTGCTCTGAAGACTCTTCTGTCCATAGAAGTCATCAGCTGCCACCTGCTCTTTAGCTAGGGGGTGGAGCTTCCAGAGCCCCTCCCCCACCCACACTGGGACTTTTGGCTGGCTTTATTTTGTCCCATCTTCCAGCCAGCCACTATGAATTTAGGTATGCCATGGCCCTGTTCTGCCCAGCAAATGTTGTTTTGTTGCAGATATCGCCTACCACTGGCTCTTCCGATCTTTCCTTCATGAGGAGCCCTGAATCTTTTAGCGAAGAGGTGTGACACATGTCTCACTTAGAGCACAACACGCCATAGTGTTTTATTATTCTTCGCACATTGATCTGTTTTGGGTCTCTGTGTTGCGTCTTCTCTGATGAGGGTGGAGAGAGTCACTACACTACAGGCACAAGGATAAGATCTTAGGAGGCAGTTTATTAATATGTCCATTTAGCAGAATAACCAGTATAAGATTCACCCCTAGAGCCTAGAGCCTAGAGCCTAGAGCCTAGAGCCTAGAGCCTAGAGCCTAGAGCCTAGAGCCTAGAGCCTAGAGTCTAGAGCCTAGAGCCTAGAGCCTAGAGCCTAGAGCCTAGAGCCTAGCCAACAACTGGTCTTTGTCCTAGTTAATGGCACCATAGGATGCAGGGTTTGAATCCAACCAGAAAGTATTTACTCCTCCAACACCCTTGCACCATTGAGCACATCTTGTCTCCCTAGTCATTCTCGTAGCTCCCAGGGCTCACCAATAGGTAAGACCATGACTTTTCTCTACTGGCAGCATAAATAGATCTTTCCAACAAGTAAAAAAGCTAGACAGAGGGTTGATACTGCCAGATGAGTACCAGCTTGGTTTCTCCATATTCTATGACTCAGTCATGTGATGTCTTCTACAATCGGGTCTTGTCCTCAAGTTTGGAGGGTAGTTCTGCCGGATAGTTTTATTTTAGCTTGGTACTACCTAGAATCCTATGGGAAGAGGGAATCTCAGTTGAGAAAATGCCCCTACCTGATTGGCCTGGGGGCAAACTTATGATACGTTTTCTTGATTCATGATTGGTGTGGTGGGGACCAGAGTACCTTGGTCATGATCTCCCTTGCTCCAGGTCCTGGGTTTTGTAAAAGAGTAGAATGAGCAAGCCATGGGGAAAGGCAGAAGGTGGTATTCCTCCATGGCCTTTGCTTCAGTTCCTGTATCTAGGTTCCTGCCTAGAGTTCCTAAGCTGACTTCCTTGGAAGATAAATTGATACGGAAGTGGAAGTGACATAAAGCTCTCTTCTCCAAGTTGCTTTTGGTCGTGACATTTTCTCACAGTAATATAAACCCTAACTAAGATAGGCACCAAGAACAATGGCAGTACCTATGTTTGTGTATTACCTGTGGGAGTTCACTGATCAACAGCTTACAAAAGGGTCACCCATTCCTGGCACCTGGCACTGAGCTTATCAGCATGCAGACACACACACACATGCACACACACATGCACACACACACACATGTGCGCACACACACAGACACACACACACAGACACACACAGACACACAGACACACACATGCACACACATGCACACACACACAGACACACACACATACACACACATGCATACACACACATGCACACACAAAGACACACACTCAGGCATACAGACACACAGACACACACACACACACACACGCACTCACATATAAACATACACATGTAGAATTTCATTAATATTTTCTAATACTACACATAGCTTATTATATCTATTTGTATTTTATTTTTTGTTCCTATTTTATGCATTTTATTTTATCATTAAAGCTAACTGAATTGATTCCACAATAGGAATTTTTAAAATGTAGAGGAAGGAATGAATTTATTTACTAATCTGTTTATTTATTTTTTTGAGCTAGAATCTCACCGTATTGTCCAGGCTGGCTTGGACCTTACTATGAAGCCTGGCTGGTATCAAACTCACAGTAATTCAGTAATATGCTTCCTAACATGTGAGCAGCCATACCCACCCAAGCTATTCTTTTGCCTATTTTGTTTTAGAATTGTGGATTTCAGTAAATATAAATGTTAAAATAAAGTAATATTTCTAAACAAGAAAATGATTTTGCTTATACAAAGGAACTGTTTTGGGAGGCGTAGACATTTTCTCACTTAGAATATTCAAAGTTAAGCTGGAGAGAGGGTTCAGCAGGTAAGAACACTTGTTGCAATTCCAGCATCCACACGGCAGCTCACACCCTCTATAAGTACAGTTCCAAGGGATCTTTCACCCTCTTCTGGCCTCTGTGGACCCTGTACTCACATAGTGAACAGACATACATGCAGGCAAAACACCCATATGAATAAAGTAAAACTAAAGGTAAAAAATGAGGATATACTAGGTGATTTCTTTCTGACAAGCATTTCATAGTTATTGTCATTGAGAACTGTTGACTCTTATGGTCCTTCCTTTTTTTCCCTCCCTCCCTCCCTCCCTCCCTCCCTCCCTCCCTCCCTCTCTTCTTTTGTATCTAAAACAAGTTCCAATAAGGACTTGAAGTTTTGGATAGAGAAAGACAAAGTAGGCCAACTCACCGGAGGAGGCAGGTGCATAACTGTGAGCAGTGTACCATCTTGGGTTGTAACGTACCTTTGCAAACAAGTATCATCCATATGTCTGTGTGCACACATGTGCGTGCCCATGAGGAGGCTGGGGGAGGGTGTCAGGGGTCCTGTTCTACTTCTCTCTGACTGTTCCCTCGAAGCAAGGTTCTTCACTAAACTTGAAGTTCGCTGCTTTGGTTAGGTATCTGGCAACTGAGCTCCCACGTCTCTGCCAATCCAAGACCGGAGCTGCAGGCACCTGTGGCCATGGATGCTGGAGAATCAGGTGTTGTTACCATCGAGCCACTCCCCAGCCAAGATCTGACTTGATGAAAGTAGTTGAACTACTCAGTCAGGGCAGGCCATGACCAGAGAAATGGATGCCTAGCATGAACACATTCTTATGTCTGCCCTTTAGGGGGAGAGAGATGATTTGTCACCACAAGAAGTCATTAAGACAAACAATTATTTTTGAAAACATTTTAAAGGGACACCCATTTTGTTATTGTCTTTAACTTTGCCCTTTTCAGCTTCTTGTGTCTATTAGCTCTTGGGCTGAGACACCCCATCACAGCTGTAACTTACATTCACATCAGGTAACACAGCTAGAAGTGCCAATATATCTCACACACACACACACACACACACACACACACACACACACACACACACTTGGCTTCTCTACCTAAGCCCTCAGGGAGAAATTGTAGAATAATGACCTTATTCATTCTCCTGTCGGAAGAGTGTTTGCCTTCCTTCTTTCATTTCCACTTTTATAAAAAACTCTAAAGAATGTTTCCCCAGGAACCAGATGCACATAAATTTTATTTTTCTAACTACTCCCTTTTTTTAAATAAAATATTTAAGTTCGAGAATAAGCTACCCATAATTCTATCTTGACATTATTTTCATAGAGAGCCAAAGGCCCTTTTAACAAATATCTTCAACCAAACTGAAGTGATTGCTTTTTAATGAAAGTAATTAAATTAGATTAATTTCTGTGGGTAGAATTGGAAATAACACAGCATTGCTGTCGTGGGGGCCCTCTGCTCTTCCTCTCCTCTTTCTAGGTGGGTCAGCTATGTGCTTTTCACTGCAGACAGCCTCAGTAATCTAGAACTGAAAGTTTCTACAATTAGTTGAAGATGGAACTGAAAGTGATAGCAAATCCAACTCTACAGTTTCCACTTTCTGGGGCTGGAAGTTTGCTGTTTGTCCTGGATGCAAAGTGAAGAGAGGATAGATCTATAGGCAACCTGCCTGAACTCTTTTTCTAATTTTATTTACCCATGAACCTTTGGAAACCAAGCTCAACTTCTCCTTTGGAGGTCTTCGTTTCCCCAGGCCAAGTCTCATGTTTCCAGGACTCCCTGGCTCTCTGTATTCTGCCTCACAGTCTTCCGTCTGGTCTCATATCTGTTCTTTATAAATACAAGCTTCTTCAAGACAATTGACATTGCAGTCAATGTTAATTCAGTTCAACACCACTCTTGTACGTCACTGTTGTTTGGACTTAGATCTGTGTCGTAAAATCCGAAGAAAGCAAACAGCAAATCTCTATGCCAAGAGTTCTAACGTGAGTTAGTGTTGCAGCTCATTTAAATACAGAGAAGAAATAATCATCCCATGGCTTCAAGCTGGAGAAACGGAAGAAAAACAAAATTAAGGACGCATCTGCAAGTCCATGGTCAGGAAGGATACTGAATGGCAAATAGTTCTAATACATGAGAAACTTGGATATTTTAGCAACTTTTTTGGTACCAGGTGGTGGTAGTGTATCTGATTTCATTACAGCCCTCTGGCAGCAGAGGCAGGTGGATTACTGAGTTCCAGCCAGTCTGATCCATATCGCCCTGGATTACACAGAGAAACCCTGACTTGAAAAACAAGCAAAAAAAAACCCAACAATAACAATAACAACAACAATAATTCTTTTGATGCAAACATTAGTTATACCTTGGATTTTGGAAATAACATGTTATCTGAGTTTTACTTTAAACATACCTGTTATGGCTACTGTATATAAATTTCGAGCAGGTGAGCCCATATTGCAAAAGTGTCTGAGAGTTCTACATATTCCTAGAGGGCTGTGCAAGGACTAAACCCATGAGAGACGGGCTAGAACAGGAGTGTGTATGATGAAGGTGTGAACCATGCAAACCGACCCTGGATTTCAGTCTCTGGAGCCTATTCTCAGTGACTGTGGCTTGTGCCTCAGACCTGATTATTGCTGAGGTTTTTAAAGTTATAGAATCTTGTAGACATCACAGAGAAGCCTCGCCCGGGGGCAGATGCTGGACAGTTACAGCATAGTTACAGGTCATATGCACAGGGCCTTGACTATAGCAGGGTGGAAGCAGCCACATAACCAGAACATCAGTCATTTTTATGCCAGGAGCCACCCATCTGTCACCTGCTCCAGAGAGTACAAAAATTATTGTCATGTCTGAAAGCTAAACGTACGAAGCTGTGTGCACCACCTCGTCTGTTTCTGTCACCTTCAAAGTTCTCCCTCTTTGCATATTCTTTACCACTAGCATTCAGGAGCAATCAGCAACAATCGTGATCATTAAGGGAGCTGGCCATGGGCTGGGAAACGAGGAGCACCGTCTTCTGAATAGTTCCACATTTCTGTCCTTACGGGTCCGTCATGACAGGGGTCTGGGAGGGATGATCAATAGGCAGGCTACAGCAGCCCTCACTCAGAAGATCGTTACAGGAAAGAGAAGTAGGATCTGTGGGAACAGAAGGATTTACCACTGAGCGCGGGCTGAAGGGGACAGGTGACAGTGTTTTCTACCTGCAGCATCCTCAGAAAGCTCCCGCCGCCGCTGTGTTAGCAACAACATTGAGATGTGCTGCCACCCCTCTTCGGGTGAAAGAGATATACATTTCTGTTGAAGCATTGAATTTTAAAGGGACACAGGACTGAGGCTTCTGGGCATATCGGGCATAGGCTGGTAGTACAGATCCTTAAATGTACTACAACAAAAGTATTGGTTGTATAGTCCAAGGGTCTGTGCCTATCTCAGCTCTCCAGCTGTTTCTGGTGCCGGCCAACATGTGAGAACAACAACATCAAAGCATCTAAGGACTGATACATGCATGAAGTGATATACTCATGGTGTAAGGAGTAATACATGCATGGCGTAAACAGTAATACAGGCACGGCACACAGTTTTGGAACTCATGGTTATGTATCTAGGTTCATTGTTTTTTAGAATCAATGTCTGTCAACTTAGAGAATATTACTTTAGTGGAAAAATAGTTTTAAGAACCACGATTACTCCCTGAGTATTACTCTGTGTGTGTGTGTGTGTGTGTGTGTGTGTGTGTGTGTGTGTGTGTGT
>JANHMN010000021.1:38786067-38817963 GCA_030674055.1 Rhabdomys pumilio
AGAGAGAGAGAGAGAGAGAGAGAGAGAGAGAGAGAGAGAGAGAGAGACAGAGACAGAGACAGAGAGACAGAGAGACAGAGAGACAGAGAGAGACAGAGAGAGAGACAGACAGAGACAGAGACAGACAGAGAGAGACAGAGAGACAGACAGAAACAGACAGAGACAGACAGAGAGAGACAGAGAGAAAGACAGAGAGAGACAGAGAGAGAGGCAGAATGCACCACATATTTGCTTACATGCAAGTCAAGTCTTCAGGAGACATTCAGAGTCCCTTTTCCCAAATGACTCTAGCTCGTATCAAGTTGACATAATACTAGCAAGCAACCAGTGTATGTATTTTGTTAAGATAAAAGCCTTTAAGTGAGAATCACCCTTTTTGTAGGGAGAGCCAAACAAAATTGTACTGAGTGGATTATTTTCTTAGCACATGTCCCAGCTGGACTGGTGGCATGCGGGCTGTGAACTGTGAGCTTCGCTCTCAGCTGTGACCTCAAACTTACACTTGCAGCAACCGCTAAGATATGTACTGGAATGTATCTACTTTGACTGACTTTCCTGACTGATAGCCGTGAAGGCAGCAAGTTGTTCATTTGTAGATCTCCAGGACACATGAAATCTGATAGATGTTTATTGATTAAGTATATTATAATTGAATGGTTCATTCATTCACTTACCTCCTACCAAAATGTAGTTAGCTTTAACTCAGTGAGTGGCTCTGAGCTTTCAAACCAGCATGGAGTGGACGAGCCGTTGAGTAGCCACTTTTCCTGTCAATGAATCTATCACCCTGCCTTTCCCGGCTTTCTCCAACCATGTTTTTAACCTCTTTCCTGATGTCAGAATTTTTCTTAGATATTTCTTTTTTGACAGACTTTTCTAAGGGGAGCATGCTTTTCTCTATTCTCCATCTCCTGGGGACGGAGAGCAAATGGGCAGAACTCTTTATTCATTTGCAATACTTCTATTATCATGCAACTCATGGAAGCATCCTGTTGGCATCCATATGTCATTCAAATATTCCGCTGGCCACATTAAGCAAGTAAATAGAAACACATAAAATAAAATTTAATTATATGATCTATTTAGCCCCAAATATTCCAAAATTAGGCAATCCTTTCAACATGAAATTAATATAAAACTGTTAATGAACTGTGAAAATTCTATTTTTCTTAGTTTTTTATGTCCAGGGTGTTTCTTAGACATTTGTAACATATCTGGTCTCAAAATGGTCAAATTTCAGGTGTTTAATTTTCCGGATGATCTGGTGGTGTCTTAGGGTTTTACTGCTGTGATCAGACACCATGACCAAGGCAACTCTTATAAGGACAACATTTAATTGGGGTTGGTTTACAGGTTTAGAGGTTCAGTCCATTATCATCAAGGTGGGAACATGGCAGCATCCAGGCAGGCATGGGGCAGGAGGAGCTGAGAGTTCTACATCTTCATCTGAAGGCTGCTAGCAGAATACTGACTTCCAGGAAGCTAGGATGAGGGTCTTAAAAGCTTACACTCATAGTACCGTGCCTACTCCAAAGAGGCCCCACCTACTCTAATAGGTTCACAACTTCTAATATTGCCACTCCCTGGGCCAAGAATATATAATCTATCTCAGGTAGTTTCTGTATGAGTCAGAGTCAGCTCTTTCAAACCCTGTTTCTCTGCAATTTCTCAACAGTTCTGAGATTTGCTTTTGTAAGGCTCATTTTTTGTTATCTTCATTGTGACTGACAAGGTACCTTTTCTCTTTTCTGAATTAGTGTGATGTTTGCTATTAGTCTTTCTCACCTGAAAATTGTACTGTGAATGGTCTGACATTCTCTGTGAGTCCTTAGATGCTCACTCACTTGTAACCAGTCTTCATCCTTTCGTTTTTTACGATCCCCAACATGCCAAAGGTCCTATGATCCCTGGCATTCTGTTTCCTGTCTCTTTGTCCTGCTTTTCCTTTGGATTTTGGGATAATCATTTTTACAGTTATTAGAGGAAAAAGTCACATAGAGTTTTTAAGTAAGCTGCCAATCCTACCACATTTCAGGAAATGAATCATGGATCCACATACCTAGTTTGGTAAATAACTGTTATTTATTTATCATGTCCTTCTTTAAATGCTGAAGGTAAGTCATGGGCCAAGAGCCATCACTTTGGCCTTGTGCCTTCAAGAAGTTAGCCTCCCAACTGGGGAAATCAAAGATTTCCATGTGTCAGCGATGGGGTTCGGTTTACCTTAGCTTGTCCAGTGAAGAGTCAACAAAAATGAATTTGGTTGTTTTCTTTTTACAGAGCTTGGAGGAAATTAGTGAGGTCCACTCAGGGAAGGATATCTCAGATAGAAGGAACTACAGTGCTAAGGGTTTCACATTTACCTCCTTGCCACTGATGATAAGGTACAACAGAAAGGCTTCTATCTAGAACAATGGTTCTCAGCCTTCCTGATGCTGTGACCCTTTAATACAGTTTAATACAGTGATGACCCCCAACCATAAAATTATTTCGTTGCTACTTCATGATGGTAATTTTGCTACTGTTGTGAATCGTGCTGTAAATATCGAATATGCAGGTTATCAGATATGGGAGCCCCAGGAAAAAGCTGTTCAACCCCCAAAGGGGTCATGACCTACGATTTGAGAACTATTGATCTAGAAGAACGTGATAGTGATGGTTTGTATATGCTTGGCCCAGGGAGGGGCACTATTGGAAGGTGTGGCCCTGTTGGAGTAGGTGTGTCATTGTGGCTTTAAGACCCTCACCCTAGCTGCCTGGAAATCAATCTTCCACTAGCAGCCTTCAGATGAAGATGTAGAACTCTCAGCTCTGTCTGCGTCATGTCTGCCTAAATGTGCTGCCCTGCTCCCACCTTGATGATAATGGACTGGACCTCTGAACCTGTAAGCCAGCCCCAATTCAATGCTGTCCTTCTAAGAGTTGCCTTGGTCACGGTGTCTGTTCATAGCAGTAAAACCCTAACTAGGACAGTGATCATTGCTTTCTTCTCCATACTGAGAACCAATGGCAGCAGTATAAAGTCAGGAACAAGCAGGAGCCGCAGAGCTAGGATGAGAATATGGATGCTTTGTTATACTGCTTATTTAAGATCATATATATGTGTGTATATATATATATATATATATATATATATATATACATACATATATGTATATATATGATGTATATGATATATGTGTGTGTGTGTGTGTATACACACACACACACACACACACACACACACACACACACAGTGACAGGTTTGGCCCTGGTTATGATTTCAATGTTAAGAGTTCTTCACAGACTCATATGTTTGAATATTTGGTCCCAGATGATGGTGAAGTTTGGGAACATTGTGGACCCTTTAGGGGGTGGAGCCTCAATAAAGGAAGTAGGTCACTAGGAACCAGCCTTGAGGTGTTATAATTCAGCCACAATTTTTGTATGCTTTTTGTTTCCTAAGTATGAATGTAATATGACTAGCTAGTCTTCTGTTTCAGCCACCATGTCCTCTCTGACCTCTCTGACTTACTTCCCCATCATGATAGACAGGATCCCTCCAGAAATGAAAACCATAGTGAATCCTTTATCCCTTAGTTTGCCTTTGTCTGGGCATTGTATTGTAAGCAATGAGAAAGCAACTAAGATAATTCTAGACTGGCACTCCATGAGTCTAGGCCTGCCATGTCTTATTCATTCTGAGGCAACGTGTGGCTGATACAGCAGGCCAATGTAATACCGCTCTACAGTTCTGTTGATAATCCCTCTCTCCTCTCAGAGTCATCAGCCATTCCAGTTGCAAACAGCGTGCATCTCATGTCAGATGCCACTTGCACATATGAGTCCCCAGGCCACCCGTGTTTCTGACTGATTAAAAATTTGAAAGTTGGCATGTCTCTCGGGTATGATCTCCGATAGAGTGTCCAACAGATCTCAGGAAAGCCCTTCCCATATGTATTAGTCAGGGTTCTCTAGAGACACAGAATTTACGGGTAGTCTCTATAGTAAGGGAGTTTGTTGATGACTTACAGTCTGTAGTCCAACTCCCCAACAATGGTCAGCAGCAGCTGTGAATGGAAGTCTGAGAATCTAGCAGTTGCTCAGTCCCACAAGGCAAGCAGGTGAAGAAGAAGAGCGAGCCTTCCTTCTTCCAATGTCCTTATGTAGGTCTCCAGCAGAAGGTGTGGCCCAGATTAAAGGTGTGTACCAACACACCCGGATCTGGATTAAAAGCGTGTACTACCTTGCCTGGGCCTAAGCTTTTCATAGCCACTATGCCTCAGGATCAGGATCATAGGGAGCCTTCTAACTCTGGATTGTAGTTCATTCCAGATAGAGTTAAGTTGACAACCAGGAATTGCCACCACACCGTTCTTGCTGTAAGGCTGCAAACAAGAGCCAACAAACTTCGGAGCTCTGCAGGCCCACGTCTAGAAGAGCTTGACTATATAGATATTCCCAGTGTTCTCTTGGAATCGTGACTTGTTACTCTCTGGGCACATCACTCTGCTTATTCTTCTGGCCAGGACTTCATGGGACCTCTGTGTCCAACGTTTAGAAGAACTCTAGAGGGTTCTGTTACTCAGGTGCAGTTCAGTCATCAGCTGGGCCCTTGACTTCAGTCTCCATGACCCCTTCCATCCTCAGAAACCAGTGGCTATCGCTTGGCTCAAAGTCCCCTCTAAGTACATAGTTGGTTTTTCTAGCTCAGTTAGAGATTAGAACAAAGTAGTACCCACTGGTTATTTATTTTTCCATAGGTAGGAACTTATATGTGTGGTTTGAGGACTTAACATGAATAACAAGGATACTTTTATCCCCAGGGAAACACCAAAGGTACAGTAGTGCTGTCCTTGGAACCTGTGACAAAGACAAGACACTTTATACAGCAGAGGAATTTGAAAACCCGTGTGCCGTATGATTTTTTTATTATAAGACAGCTGGCTCAGAATAGGAAAACAGCCACTAATTGAGGCAAGACCTCCAGACTATTTAGAGAATTCCCACACTCAGAGTTCAAGTTCATGTCTTTGTTAAAGGGGCAGCTGTTCAGGATATAAATGAGTGACAAATGACACACGTTATTTAACTCATCTTTTTACAGAAGCCTTTTCTGGAGGGCATGGCCTTGTAGACAGATTTTTAGTTGCTCAGGATAAAGTTGATGTCACCCACTCCCTCGCTTGAGGGCTTTGGCAATTCCCCTTTCATTACCTCATAGATGAAGGAAGAGCTTCGCTAATGAAGTTCTCTCTGGCGTCTCCTGGGCAGAGGGTAAATCTCACAACACACATTTGTTCACTCGCTTGCTGTGTTTCCTCCATCTTCCTCCAGGATCCCGTAGGATTTTCAAGTTTAAACAAGCACTTACTTGTGCCTTATATCTTGTTAAAACAACGAGCTAAGTAAATAGCTTGAAAATTGTTGAAAAATAAAGTATTCAACAAAGAGCTAAGCAATATTATTATGGATGAAAGAGCTTGGTAATTAAGTTCCTTTCACTTCCCGTTTTTATTGTTATGATGTATTGAAGTGTGTCTTTAAATTTTTTAAGTGTTTCTTCTGCAAATATTTTTGAGTGTTTGCTACATTAAGGGAACTGTATAAGAAAGACCATCCTAACAAACATGGACAGGACTTCATCTCTCCATTCAGATTCAGAAACAGAGGATTAGAATACAGCCTGGTAAGTTTAATTGATGTGGTTCTTTGTTATACGTTGTGGAAACACAGAAGAAGGAAAAAGTAACTCCTTAGGTATACAGATACAAGGGTCAGGGAAAGTTTTGGGAGGTGACAGCATCCGAAGTAAATGTTAGAGGTGAAGAGACTTGTGTCTGTAATGAATACAGACAAAGACAGTTCTAGGCAATGTGGGAAACAGGAGCAGAGGCTGGTGGGACGGGCAGGGGCTCTGCAGCATGCCCTGTCCAAGTGGCAAAAGCATTCTGTGCAGTTGTGATCTGTAACACACCGAGTACATTAGCAGACCTCAGGAGTCTGTCAGCACAGGTCAAGGGCAAGAAGGGAGTGACATTCAAAACAAAATGCACGAGGAAGTGACTTCTGAGAGGATATTTTCCTGTTTTGCTTAGGGTATGAGGAATAGCTCTCCAGGAGGGAGTGGGGCCAGGGATGAAAGAGAAAGCTACATGCAAGGTGACAACGGGTCATCCAAAGAACAGCTTACTGTAGGTAAAGCCGTCAGTGCTTCACATGCACAGAGTATTACGTGATTCAGTTCTGTGTTATGAGTCTAACATCAGGCAAGTTAGAAGTTAGTGGCTGTGGATCCCAGACCTATTAGAATATTTCCAGTTCATAAGGAATGGAGATGCTATTTTGAAGAAAATAATCGGCATTGCCACTCAAGTGGTAAATATATGGGTATGATCATATGAAAACACACACACACACACCATACACAGACACACATACACACATATCCATATACACACATACTCACACCATACACACACACACACACATACACACACAGATACACACACCACACACACACACACACATACACCATACACACATCATACACACATACACACACCATACACACACAGACACACACGTATACACAGACACATGCATACACACATATACACACATACACACACATACACACACACACATACACACACATACACCATACACACACCACATACACACATACACACATATCATATACACACACATACACACACACATACACACACCACACACACACACACATACACCATACACACATCATACACACATACCCACACACACCATACACACACAGACACACACGTATACACAGACACATGCATACACCATACACACATACACACACACATACACACACCATATACACACATACACACATATATACACACACATACACACACACACACCACACACACACACACATACACACAGACACACACAGAGACACACACCATACACACATACAGACACACACATACAGACACACACATACAGACATACACATACACACACACATACACACACACACACAGACACACACACATACACACGCACACACACATGCACGCATGCACGCATACACACTACCACCACCAAAAGTAGGTTTCTACAAGACAAAGATGTCAGTCTATTCATTACATTTCGTTATTATATTCCGAGATTCAGAAGCAACAGTAGGTATAGAGTTCTGCCTCAATGATTTTTTTCTGATTGAAATAGCTACGACATACATTCTTGTTAAAATGTTTAGAGACTGCAGTTCAGTGTCAGAGAAGATGCACTCAGAGGGGAAGATACGTTTCCAAACCAACAGAAGCCTCAGCTCCTTTTACCTCCCTGAGACCAGAGTTATGTTTTCAAAGAATGCCCACAGTGGTTTCTGTACGAGGCGGAATTTATTTTTAGTTTAATTATGCAGAGTGACCTCATCGTTTGCTTTGATTTCTCTGGAGAACCGATGTGTTGATGATCCTGAACTCCCGTGTAGCTCCTCTGGGACGAGCGACATACTTAGCCGTGTGTCTGGATTGGCGTAGCCACGGAAAAGTGGTATCAGCCTCAAATTTCTGCTGCCGACTGTGTGCCACCAGAGAAGGATTAGATCACTTCAACAACCGTTAGTTTGCTTCAGACTCCTACCAGCTACTAAATTCGGTATTCAGGAGAAAAACTGGTCCATATGCCTAAAGACGTTACTTTTTGAAAAGATGGCTAATAAAAATGGAAGTGGCTTCCGGGGTGATGATTTCATTTCAGGTTCATTACCAGGAAGGCCCACTGCTCATTCACAGCAAATGCACTGATGTTGTTTCCAATGCATATGCAAAATCTTTACCCTGCCGTTCCAGTCAGTGACTGGTAGGGTACATTAATGTCTACTGAGAGGCCAGTTTGCTTGTTTCAGAGCTGTGCTTGACTTTGTCCTCTTTAAAGACTCAGTTAAAGCTGTCGGTGGATGGGTGGATGGGCTTGTTGATTTCCTTTCAGCGCAGGAATTTATTCTTCAAGTTGTTAAGTTTCCAGTTTGCCATCTTTCCCTGACGATATAAAAAAAAAATAACTAGGGACTAAAGGATGGTGGGGTAGTGGGGAGTCTCTTCTGGTTGCTCCTGCATGGCGGGATGCTCCTGAGGGTTCCAACATGGCACCCTGTATGTTCTTGTGTCCCATTGCCGTTAGCACGTTTTGGCCAGCGGCCTTCTTCGTCTCTGTAGTTGCTGCATTGTTGTTGATAAAGTTGGCCTTTCGTGCCTTCAGCTTTAATATATGAGAGATGTAAGAGCGAATATTTAATAGCATCTCATTAGCTATAAATTATGCTACTACTGCGTGTTTAACACTACTGATAAGAATTTCACTTCTCTTCTGAATCCTTCAGGTTCAATGAGTGTTAGGTTCGAGGCATTTCTATCTTTGGTAGCATATTTACAATAGATAGTTGTGAAGAAAAAGGGTTTAAGCTCACGCAATCAGAGGTTTGTGACGTTGGCAAGTCCCCAATTACCTAACTGCCTCTGCTGAGGGCCCCAACAGTAGTTACTGACCAACACTTTGTGTATAAAAATCCTCTGGATCAGTCAGTGGTTCTCAACCTGTGGGTCTCGACTCCTTTGGAGGGGTTGTATATCAAATATTCTTTGTTGTTGTTGTTGTTGTTGTTGTTTGAGACAGAGTTTATCTGTGTATCCCTGGCTGTCCTGGAACTCACTCTGTAGACCAAGCTGGCCTCGAACTCAGAAATCCACCTGCCTCTGCCTCCCAAGTGCTGGGATTAAAGGCGTGCGCCACCACCGCCCAGCCAAATATTCTTAATATTAGATATTCACATTATGATTTTAAAAAGTAGCAAAACTACTCTTATGAAGTAGCTACAACATAATTTTCCTGTTGGGGGTCACCACCACATGAGGGGAGATATTAAAGTGGAGGGAGACTGAGAACCACTGATCGAGGCGCCATTTACCTTTGTAAATAACAAGAAGGATAAGGCTTTGGCCATCAAACCATAAAAGTAAAACTCTTTTACTTGGGGACAAGAGGCCTTTAGAATATGACATATACAATATAAGGTCATATAACAAATTAGTAAAATACTTGAGAGATCCAAAAGCTTCATGACAGTCATTTAGTGGAGTTAAGGCAGAAATATTTGAATACCATGCTAGAAAGCCCTGGAGTCTTGGGGCAGTATATTGCTTCTTTGGTATTGTTTTCTTCTGCTTTCTATTCAGAATTACTATTTTGAGATGTAAGCTCATGGGGTCTCATCCATTTTTTTAAAAAGATGTAACTTCTGCTTTTCCTCCTGACCACTTCGTTCCCAAAAGTAAAGACTCTGAGACAAATTATTTATTAACAACAGAGCCAATAACCTTGACTCTGTTCCCCTACTAGCTCCTGTCTCAACAATGCAGTTTATTCTAGTCTAACTTTATCTACTGGTTAGTTTCTTCTCCTCAGGATTATGTGACCATCTTCCTCTCTGTCTGGGCAAATCTCTCACACCTGACTATTTCCCACAATTCTTTTCTCTCTCTGTCGGAACTCCCACCTCCTATTTCCTGCCTCAGCTCATTGGCCAAAGATATTTGTATTGACAGGTGAATGCTTTTACATGGTGCAGAAGAGATTCTCTCTACAAGAAAATGCAATGGTCTTCTCACTGTTTTCTAAACCCAGGAGAGTCTCCAAACATAAGACTCCAAACAATTATGCTGACAATTTTGCTTAAGGATTTGAATAGTGCTTGCAGATTTCAGTAGCTCTCATATTTAATGGATGACCACTATCAGTTTCTCGCTGCATTTCCCTATCAGTCTAGGTCCCTTTTATCATTTTCCTACCCATTAATCACCTGCCAGAAGGATGTCCTTTGGTATCCTTTGGAGAATTCTGTGGACCTCAGTGGCCTCTTCATCATGCAGATTTCTGTGTCTTTTTTAGGTGAGATCATTGAGATGAATGGCACCCAGTCCTATGCAGATTTCAACCTTCCCTCTCTGCCTCAGGTCCCACTGCATCCTTATAGCTCCCATGCTCTTTCTAGTCTCTCTCTTCTTGTTCAGTTGGTTACCCATTTCCAATGTTTGTTTCTTGAGCTCTTACCTTTCCCTTCTATTTTGTTTCCGTTTACATCTGTTCCTTTGACTTTTAGTGTCCGCACAGAGGCGCCAAATCCAGCCACAGTGTGGAGCACAGTGAGGGAGCACTCTGCATTGCAGGAAATGTCAGACCCTGTATATGGTTCAGCGTCCACATGCATTGATTTTTAGGAAACATTTCATTTGTGGTAAGGTGCAAAAGTTTGAGACTCTCCTCTAAGCATTTGATAAAGCTGAGAGAAGATCACATGGCCTTAAATGAGACTAGACTCCGGGGATTAGGACAAATCTAGTATACCAACTTTTCCTTGTTTTAAGTTTAGAATTCAACCCATTTTCTGGCAAAGTTGTTCCCCTAGCTCTCTGAGTCCCCCTTTTGGTCAACACATGAGATTAGGTAGGGCTTCTATGCCCTTTCGGATCAAATGGAGAAAGAGTCTTAAATCCAGGGTTCATAAAAAGTTCAGGGAAGGAAGCCTGACGCTAAAAGACTAGTGGGAGGGGGCAGGGGACTGTATTTCACAATGTTTTTCCGTGTAGAATGTGGTTTCCTGTAACTTTTATGCATTCTCAATGAGCACAAAGGGAAGCAGACACCCAGCGAATGAGGAAGAGACTCAAGTATATTTTAGGTCAGAGCAGGAGTCTGAGCAACAAGAGCTAAAGACAGCGAGCGAAAACTGACCTAGGGATGAAGTGACAAAGCAAGTTTGCACTGGCGTCTTTAAAAGACAGGATTGACAAACTAGAACAGTCACAGTGGGAATTTTGAAAATGTCTTCTAGGACAGACAGAGGAGGGACCCTGGCATGAGAAAGGTAGGCGAGCAGGCTGCAGGAGTTAGGGACAGAGAACTGATCATCCTGTGTCAGGATCTTAGAATATCAACATGGAGAAGCCATGTTCATGGTTCTGAACGTCCTCACCAGCTAGTCAGCTGCAAACGTAGAGTGCTGTGTTAGCTTTCAGACACAGTTAGACAACTGACTTATGAAGAGGGAAGATTTAGCCTGCCTGAACCTTACAAAGATTTCAGGTGCTCGTTATTTGACTATGTTGTTTTGGGCGCTGGTGGCATAAAATGAATGGGACCAGAGGCCACTTACCTCATAGTGTCCAGGAGAGAGAGGAACGGGATAGTGTTCCAGCATTTATATTCCCAAAGACCTTTCTTCCTACCAAGCTCTACTTTTTAAAAATGTCCTTGCACACACGTTTCTGTCTGTTTGCTATCATGTGTCTGTTGGTCTGTCTATCATCTATCTATCATCTATCTATCTATCTATCTATCTATCTATCTATCTATCTATCTATCTATCATCAACAGAAAGTGTGTTCTTGTGTGGATCTTATGTAGAGGGTAAAGGAAGAAAGGAAATTTCTAGAAGGAAGGGGACTGTGTAGTACTGTGGCACTGCAATTGGAATTGTTCAAGAAATTATTTGATTACAGTTATCTTGATTTTCCACACTCGGTTTTTCTGACTCCCCTAGAAGAAAGAGAAGAAACATTTGGAGGGAGTGCTAATCTTTGGGATTAGAATGAAGTCATTCTAATCATTCTAATCTCAGTTGTCCTAGTACTATTTTGAGTACATTGGGCAAATTATTTACTCCACTGGGGCTCAGCTCCCTGATCTGTGACATGAGGCTAATGTTGTATGCTGGATGCTTACACTTGGGTAAACCATCTATCCCTGGGGATACACAGTGGTGTGCCAGAGAGGTCAACCCAAAGGCATGCGATAAATAGACACTGAATTTATGAGAAGACTTTGGAAAATTTATATATAGATATTTTGCCCTAAAATATAAAATTCCTTTGCATTTTTTTAAGATTAAAAAGTCAAATGCCAAGATATTTCATGCTTTTGACAGGTTTCTTCGGGCAGTATTTCCACATTCATGAAAGTCCTTCCCACATGAATTTTTATGGAAAAATTTTAAGAGAACTAACTAGACAATTACATAGCACCCTCCCTCCCAGCCATGTGTCTGTGACCTGTAATTCCTCTAAAGGCTCTTCCTGCTTGCCTCATTTACTACTTAATTTTTCCTTTCTCTGTGAATGAATTATCCAAAGTAGATCTTCCCAGGTTACTTTTAGTTCAACATAACTCTTCCAGTGAAAAGAAATAACTTTAAAACAAAAATATTTCTAAGTTTTCTGAACAGCAGTTGTGTGTGTGTGTGTGTGTGTGTGTGTGTGTGTGTGTGAGAGAGAGAGAGAGAGAGAGAGACAGAGAGACAGAGACAGAGACAGAGAGAGACAGAGAGAGACACACAGAGAGAGACAGAGACAGAGAGAGACAGAGACAGAGACAGAGACAGAGACAGAGACAAAAACAGAGGCAGACAAATTATTACCCTCAAACATTTGGATACCATACAAAACTGACGTCCAGAGACCCTACACTGTTAACCACGTGTCTTTAGTTTTCCTTTCTCCTGTGTGTCCTTTCTCCTATTTTCCTCAAGGTCAATGCTACTCTTTGTCACAAGAAAACTGCTACCTATGGCAATAGTGGTCCTTAGTTGTCTTAAAGAAAGAGCTGTTTCTTCAGAGCCATAGACTGAAGATTCTGTCCAGAGTAATTTAGGTTATGTTCTCTCTGAGCCAGTAACACAGAGCTGATGAGGTGGCCATGGTGGAGGGCCACCTGAATTCAACCCACTGTAGTGGGATGCCCACCCATCTCTGTTCGCCAGTCCAGTGGGATGCACTGGAGGTGGAGCCTTGAACTAAGTCACAGAGTCATTGGAAATAGGAAGAGAGAGGATGGCTACTCAGACAATCACTTCTCTGAGGTAAGCATGTATAGAAATAGCCAGGGATGTTTTAGAACGTGTTTTAGTTTCTTCTTCCTTGGCCTCAACCAAGTTTTATGGAATTGTCGTTTGTTTGTTAAGAGAAATGAATAATTTTCACTTAGATAATAATTAATCAGGCCCTATTGATACACATAATCTAATCACATGAACAAATAAGGCAGTCATATAAGCAAATGATCACGGCAGCTATAACAATGACCACAGACACGGGGATGGGCCCGATTAGTCTCATCCATATTTAATAATCATTAGCTCGGCTGTGAGCTCTGTGAGAGTGGAGAACACCTCTACTTCTTTGTTCACTGAGTATCTCAAAGGCCCACTCACAATCTAATCCATTGCCTGGCACATACTAAATATGCCAACATATTTATGGAAATAGTGTTTCTGTGAGGTAAAGTCACTAGTGATTTTTAATGCAACAGTAGAGCCATACATAAGAGTAGTTTGGAATACTTGGACAGTGTAATGTAATGTAATGTAATGTAATGTAATGTAATAGCACATAAATTAATACCTTCTCACTTAAAAGCTGCCAGCAGATAATAAAAGGCTGACATCAGAAAAACTGTATGAGATTTTGATCGAATGTGACAAGTCAGAACGGTGTCTATGTCCTGGAAGCCTTTTTTTTCTTTTTTTTTTCTGTATCCTGTGGGAATATTTAGCACAGCACCTAACATGTAGTACACATTCAATAAATAATTGATGAATGAATGAATGAATGAATAGTGAGCTCTCTAATTAGATTTGGAGAATATTAAGATTAGATTAAATAGTTTATGTCCCATGGTGCCCACATTCATTACTTTATTTTCTTTGCTTTTAGTGGTGTGATTTGTGATGATATTAGTGCTTTGTTATTTTAATGGAGAGCTATATTTCTTAAGAGGGAAATGTACCCCAGTGAAATGTGCTTTGATTCTGTATTACATATCAAACCAAATCCAGCATCTTTGGAGGGCACGGGCATTGAGCTTGTACCTTAGCACAGTTGCTCCCAGTATCTGAAAGGAAATAGCTTGAAGGGTAACTCGCTAAATACACAAATCAACAATTAAAGTCCAATGTCCAATGGACTTATGCAGTGGACTGCTGAAGGATGTGAAGGACATCTAACCTGACAGACTTCTTTTGTAGATGGGAGAACATGTCCCTAGAGAAGCAGGGCCATGCTCAGTGGTTTCTGTGTTGGGAACTGGTAGAGACAGAGCTGGAACCTATGTCCCTTACCATCAACTCAGTCCCTCAACGATGGGAAGGAATCAGAGTCATTAAGAGCAACAGATTTATTTTAAAAGTGAATTTTACGCAACAGCTAGTTTCCAGCTATGGGAGTGGCATAAATCTTGAATAGACCTTAATGCCACTAATGAACAATTTGTAAGAATAAATATAATAAAGTAACCATCTTCTTAGGAGGTAAGTTGGTTGCGTCCTATGTACAACACTAAAGCCATGGAGATACAGAGATGGCTCAGTGGTTAAGAGCACTTCCTTTTGTTTTTGTTTTTGTTTTTGTTTTTGTTTTTGTTTTTCGAGACAGGGTTTCTCTGTGTAGCTCTGGCTGTCCTGGAACTCACTCTGTAGACCAGGCTGGCCTTGAACTCAGAAATCCTCTTGCCTCTGCCTCCCAAGTGCTGGGATTAAAGGCGTGCGCCACCACTGCCTGGCTAAGAGCACTTCCTGATCTTGCAGAAGGCCTGGGTTCAGTTTCCAGCAGCCACACGGCAGTTAACAGCCACATGTAACTCCAGGTCTAGGAGATCTGACACTGTGATAGCCGCCACAGATGCATCTGGTATACATGGTAACATTCAGGTAAAACACCCCAGACATAAAGTAAAAAGAAATAAATTTAAAAAGATGACCGAGACTATTGTCACAGGACCACATTGTCTTGAAAACACTGAGCATAGTTTTTAAATAGCACCCTAGTGGTCACATCTGAAGTACTCTGGGAAATAACTTAGCCAACACTAGCTCTGTCTTCTGTCCTAAAGCTTGTCCATCAACTCACCTCTTGAAACATCTGTTTCCCATTATTCTTATGTCAGTATGTCTAATAGGCTTTGTCTATTCATCAATTTACACTTTCATTATGTTTATGTTCACAAGTTTTTGAAAACGTGTTAATTCTTATGTATCTAGTTGGAAATTGTTTTCATAGTATTTCAGAAAATGAAACTGAATGTAGATGTGTCTACGTGCGTGCGTTCACATGTACATGCATGCCTGTGCACATGCGTGCGTGAATGCGTGCGTCTGTGTGTGTGCGTGCGTGCATGCGTGCGATGTAAGCTCATGCTGCAGCATATATCTGATAGTCTATACCCCTGGAGCATTTTTTTTCCTTTTGCAGTACACTTATTGTGCGTACTTTGCACACTGCTCGGCCTCTTCCTAACCACACTTTGTCGGTAGTTTCATACTCTCTTGCACTTGTAGGCAAAAGTGTGTATGCGCAGATCTTCGGTTAGTAATTTAAAATAAAATCTCTTCCTTTGTTATGGATGGCAATTAAAAAATTTTTTTGGCATCGCTTTTCCATTTTTTTTATAGAGCATATGTATTTTTAAAACTTCTTCCTGGGAATGATATTTTCCCAAGTGTTCAGAATTTGTTAGGGGAGTCATATCCTTGCTTTTAAAATGAAGTACCACGTGTAACATTTGTATTTCAAGGAGAGGTCTTATTTTCCAGTGTTCCTTCTTATTTGGCTTCTCTTAGGACCTAAATGTCATTTGTTCTGTGAGCCCCTTAATTGTTCTCTTACCTAGACAGTCTAGTACAAGACACTGTTAATGTTTGTCACGGGTCTCGTGTGCCGAGCGCTCAGGAGTCCTGCTGTTCAGTGTTGATGCTTCTGGATAAGACACAATGAGGTCATTGAATGTGACTGTCACTTTGAGCTAATAATGTGACTCTTGAGAAGTTTCGCAGAAGCACCTGTTCTTTATTCCTGACTCATAGGCTCAGTCATATGTATTTCCCTAGTGATGTTCTAGATTTTAAGTAGAACTGTAACTTATTTCACTCAGCAAATGCTTGCTATGTGTGTGCCGTGTGACAGGTCCTTCACACTGTGACAGTTGTGATGGGTCCATTGTTGGCTTCATTGAAATATGAATTAGCTAGTTTCAGTCTTTCTATGTTTCAAGCATTCTGATAAAATATGTCAAAAAAAGAAAAAGGCTATCTTACTTAATCCTTTCAAAATTCTGTGAAGCCCATAGTTAACCTACAGATAGCTAAGTAATGATATGTAGTGAAATTTTTGGAGTTTTGTTGTCTTTGAAAACCACAGTAATATTATGGGAACGTGTTGTTATTTTGATCCCAGGTGTGGTTATACGGGGCTGCTCTGGACTGACTACAGCAGTTGACTATGATTTGCCCCGTGCTCTTGCAGGGGTGTGATTTGGCCAGCTGCAGCTAGTTTCTGCGAGCATGAATGTGATTGAAATTGATGGAGATGCCATAGCGTTGACGGTGGAACTCTTGATGAGGGAGTTTCACTTGAAGGCTGAGAGGACTTGCCAGGCATTTGCAATGAGTCAACTGATGTGTGGACTGTGCTGTGGTGAATGCCAAATTATTGATGAGTATGTAATATTTCAGGAGGAGAAAAGTTTTCAAAAGAAGTCAAACAATCTAATAACGATTTGTATAATGTGTAATTAGGACCATCTGCTAATAATAAGAACCTGTTACTAGTAGCTTAAAATAGAGAGGTTCCTTGTTGTCGAATGCAAAAAGAAATCATTGGGTAAGTGGGCAAGGGTTTGCAGGGCATCTATACAGTCACCGCTGGCCTGCTCCATTTCTCTCTTGTTCAGCTCCTCTTAGGTCAGGCTTTCTATCCTCAATGCTACTTCAAAATCAGAAGGTAACTGCTGCAGTCCTGGCCAAGATGCCCACAGTCCAAACAGCTGAAGGGAGAAAGAGAAAGAGAAAGGCCTAAAGGCCAATCATAGCTGAGTCAGCTCATTTTGAAGCTCTTCCCAGATGTACTTAAGTGGTTTTGAAATTTGTTCCATATAGGGGAATTTGGGAATCACGGGACATTGATTCATTGATGTATCTTTTTATAACTCAGTACTATTAACACCTAGCACACTAGAGGCTAATTATAATGTCAGCTCCTTTTTTTTTTTTTTTTTTTTTGTAGAATGTTCTTCTTCACACACTTTCTGTTGAGCATCCAACCTTTGGAAACTAGTGAAAACCAGACAACAAATTTGTACATTGTCTAGTCTATACTCCCTACTCCAAGTCTGCAATGTAAACAGCTCCTGCTGTTTCCCCCTCAGAAGACTTCAGAGCTTGGGATGTGGTTTTAGGGGAAAGGTATATGATTTGGGTTTTTGTCTTTCTGAGGGCAAGTTTTACCCCATGTAATATGTTTCAGGATCACAGAGGTGTCCTACAAAAAGGAAAGCCAAAAACAAGTGTGTCTACTGCCAATTGTTTGCTGTGCTTATTAATTAATTTTCTTTATTCTTTCCCAACGAGAATTCCTCTGTTGGTTCTTCCCATAAGCACTTGGTTTCTAAATGAAATAGAAACTGTAAAAGATAAAGTACGATAAATAGCAATCATCCCTATGCAAGCAATAGTTGTGTCTTCTAATCTTCTTTTTTCCTGGAGAATAGAAGGGCAGTGGAGAGATTAGCGAGGCCCCTTAGGTACTTTGTCATGACAAAAGAAGAAGTTAAAGATGCTTCATTTTACAAGGTCGTGTCAGAAAGAAACATTTGGAATCAGTGACAACACCCCTCAATCTATAGACATGGCTCTCCAACCACTTCTCTGCTTCCTGATGGATTTCCTGATGGATGCTCCAACTTCTCTAGTAGATTTAATTCCTCTGTTCTGATCAGATGGAACCAACTTTCCTGGTTGTGATCATCCTAGCTGTCTGCTTGTTAATGTCCTATATCCAAGGTACGAATTGGTAAGTTGGTCCAGTGAGTGACACCCCATACTGGAGCCTTGTCCTGTCCTGGCTTCCAATAGAGGAGAGCTGGTACTGTGTGCGTGTGTGTGTGTGTGGGGGGGGAATCCATGCATAGAACTCCAGAGTAAGAAGGTTGACTCACCTGGGAACAAGAAGTAAAGACCAAAACCATGGAATCAACTATGGCTCAAGTACCCAGACATCCTCAGATAAGCCAGTGAGGTTTCATTTTTCTGTTTTGATTTGTTAGCACAGAACAAAGAGCAAACAGGAAACTAAAGAGATTCCCCAGCAAAAGCATTTTATGTGGACACAGGTAGGACTTATGGGACAATTTTCTTTGTTGTCTTTTATGTCTCACAGGATGACATAGCAGGTTGGAGGTTATCCTGGCATTTTCTTTACTGTTATAAACAGCTCTCTGAGCTGAAAGGGTTGTCTTCTATTTCCTCTAGATTAGAAAAAACATGTCATGACAGCTATCAAAGACTCACAGATCACCTGCTTTTAATGGCAACACCAGGGCTTCTCATTTTCCGTTAGTGTAAAGTTAGCTGCCTGTCATCGGAACAGCCATTTTCCCAGGGTGTGTTGTGCTAACCCAAACAAGGAGTGACAGAGTGTCTGGCCTCATGCTACAGTTGAGAGAGAAAGTATTCATATGACTCTTCTCCTACCCTGTTTCTATGAATGGGTCACATTGTTGGCATTCCTTGGTTTGGTGTGGGATGGACGTGATGAGGAGGAGGTGGAGATTATTCTTCTCCAAATAACTGGGGGTTGTGGGGGAGTCCTTGCAAGACAGTAGTGGTCCTCCTTGATACTGACAATGTCTTTGAAAATGTCAGAGGACCTCAGTGTTAAAGGTCAGGTAACTAAAAGATGGAGAAGATTATGACTAGAGAAGTCTCCTGCCTCAAGAGTCTAACATCCTTCGGAAAGCTTTATAGGTGAAGGCTTGATTAAAGCCACCTATATCTATCTACTAATACTCATAACAGGTATGAATTCTATAGACTTTGAACCTCGATTCATAAAAACATTGGGCAGCGATTTGGAAGCAATTCCCTTTAAAGATTTTTCTGCAGAGGGCACAAAGTTGGGTGGGCGAGGAATGGGGGAGCTGAGAAGAGTTGGGCTGAAGTGGTGAGTGCGGGAGGCATTTTCAATTAAGCTCTCTCTAATTCCTTGGTTCCTTTATCACCTCCCCAGTGGTATTCCTCACATGGGGAAGCTTGTCTGAAAACCCCACTGTGCAGTGTTGGGGAGGCAGGCTTGTTGGAGGCTGGCATGTGTTCTGTCACTGTGAGCTTGGGCTTTCCTCCCCTAAGAAAACGGGTGTGGGTACAATCTCGTGATGGTCGTCTTAATCAAGGTGACAGACAGGAACAGCGAGACGGGCAAAGAAGAGTGATCTAATAATAAAGTGCTTGTTCCTGGAGAGTGAGAAGGGAGAATTTCAAATGATCTTCCCACAAAAGGATACGTTTTTGAGGTGAGAGGTACGACGGTCACCCTGATTTTATCATTGATTACCGTATAATGCTTCATCCTGGGAAGACGTGGAGTACAGACACAGGGGGGTACAGACACAGGGGGTAAGTGTGAGCCCTTACACAGGGCTGTAAGTGTAAGCCCCAAACAAGGCTGTAAGTGTGAGCTCCTACACAGGGCTGTAAGTGTGAGCCCCCGACACACTCTCAACTCCGACAGTAGACAATGTGCTTTGGCAAAAGATTGTATCGTTAATACAGATTGAGACCTGGCAGTTTTTAAAAAATATCTTCTTGCCTCCTTTTAAAACAGAAACTTTTCCAATGGATATGTAATTATTATACATACCTATGGGGTATGTGTGCTTTCAATATATGCAGATAATATATAATGAACAAATTAGGGTAAAGATTATATCCTTCACCTGAAAATCTTTTTTTTTCCTGAGTTAAGGTCATTCAGATTTTTTCTCCAGTTTAGAAATATGCTGTCAATCATTAACTGTGGATATTCTACTGTGTCACATGAGCCTGTGTCACATGAACCTGTGTCACACGAGCCCAGGACTCTCTTGTCCTGTCCACCTTCATCTGTTAGCCAGTCTGCTCTTAGTTCCTGTCCTTCTCCCGACTCTGAGAACACTCTTTGTAGCCGCTGCATATTGTCAATACGTAATTCTTCATGATCCCGATACTTTATGATTCACAAGACTGATCATTGCTCAAAATGAATGTATCAGCAATCTCTTCTTTATACAAACATTCTTGATGTGCTCATAAAATTTTATCTTCTTTAGATTAATATTGTGGGCAATTGTTTCTCCTAATATTTCCAATTAATTTATATTCCTTATACAAACATATATTATAGTCAATGTATAAATTAAAATCCCCATCTATCAATGCTACAAATTAATGAAGACAAAAGTGATTGAAGGATTTTGAAAAACTGTAACATTTTTTCATATTTAAGTCTCATTCCTTCAGATATTTACTCTTATCCTCCATAAGTGTCCAGAATCAGCTAACATTACAATGCAGTTTTTGATATACCTGGCAAGAGGGAAATCTCAGCTTAACAATTTCTCCTGTCAGACTGGCCTGTGGGCATGTCTGTGGGACATTTTCTTAATCCCCCAGTGGGCAGTACCATCTCTTGGCAGACAGGCCCGAGCTGTGTTAGAAAGGGAGCTGAGGGTAAGCCTGGCATTAAGCCAATAAGGAGCATTCCTCCATGGTCTCTGCTTCAGTTCTTGATTCCAGGTTCTTGCTGGAATCAGGAAGAAACCCTGCCCTGCCTTTCCTCCCAAGGGCAAGAGAAAGTAAGTAAGCCATTTCAGCTTCTCAGGATGTGTATGGCCATCACATTTCTTCAAGCAGCAGAGCAGCAGCGGCAATCTAGAACGAGGGCTCAGCCCACGTCCACACTTCTCTTGGTGAGTGGATACATGAAGGTAACCATTGGCAGCAAACACTACGCTTGCTTCAGTCCAGTGGGATCACTGAGGTCATTGGGAGGCAGATAGGAGACCTACACCAACTAAAGGAAGGCAGAGTGATGGAATGAGAGATGGAAAGTCAGGGTGGGGGATGGGTTACGTGAAAGAATGGACGGGTTCTTCTCCACTACTGCCCCGAGGGCAGGTGTCCTGATTATGAATCATCTTTCTCTTTACACAAAAATATCCCCAAGGAAGAAAAGGGCGCTGCTCGGGGTACGCCATTCGTACTCCTCAAGGAGGGTGCTCATCTTTGCTCTGTTCTGTGCTCACCATGCCAACTGCCGACTGTTCCCAAGCTTCCAGGCAAACACTTTCCCCCTCCAAACTCCAGGAAGGAAAGGCCACGCTGACTTTGGGCTGTGGTAACACAACCTGCTTTGCAGCTTCCCAGACCCACGGGTTTAAGTGGTACTGAACTGTCTGCGCTCCTGGGTCTCCAGATGCCAACTCCCCTGGAAGATCTCTAAAGCTGTTAGCCTCCACATATTTCTCTGGAGAACCCCAATTAATATAGTTGGATTAAAGGGTTTTGGTTTAGAGATATAAAGAAAAGTGAAAGATGATGGAATGTAATTATTTTGAAAATTGCAAACACAGGAGGGAACATATAAATGATGTCATTTGTCAGGCTTAGCGCCTTTTAGAATATCTGACTTAGAGTGAACGATTCTGTCCCAACAGAGGAGACAAGTAGTTTTCAAGTGGTTCAGGACATTCTTTAAAATGTCTTGTGATTAAAACTAATGCAGTAAAATTTTCTCCTCGGGTACATTTTAGGTGTTAGGTAAACACTGGTTAAAGCGAAGCTCTGAGCATAGTATGGGCCAAAGCAAAACCACGATTTTGTATTCTTATCAGTTAATGCCATATTAATTTTAATACAAAAATACACTCAAACATTAACTCACTGCTGCTGATCACCAAGGCCTTGTTTACTTCAGATGGATTAGGAGAGAGTCTCTGCAGCTGTGTCCCCCCCCCCCAACCCCCAAGCACTTCTTACTGGGTGCAGGCAAACACCTTGGCAATGGTCTCTGCCATGTTGAATTGACTGGGTTTGGATCAAATGTATTAAAAATGGCATAGGTCATATTAATGATTGGTTTTGTTGTTTTGGTTATTGATAGTATGTGGGCACATCCTAAATGATGGCTGTGTTAGTAAAAGAAGAGAAGAGAAAGCCAAGCATCAGTGAAATATGAGACAGAGGATTTTTTTTTTTTTAATACAACCTCAGTAAACCCAATTTTATTTCTTTTATTTTTTTAATTGGGTATTATATTTACATTTCAGATTTTATCTCTTACCCTATTTCCTCCCACCACCCAGAAACCTCCTATCCCATCCCCCCTCATGCTTCTATGAGGCTGTTCCCCCACCTACCCCCACCCTCACTACTCCCTCCCCACCCTCACATCCCCCCCCCACTCTGTGTTCGTCTTTCATGGGACCAAGGATCTCCTCTCCCACCTATGTCCAACAAGGCCATCCTCCCCTACATATACAGCTGGAGTCATGGGTCCCTCCTTATGTGCTCCCAAGCTGGTAGTTTAGACCCTGGGGAGCTCTGGTTGGTTGGTATTGTTGCTCTCCTCATGGGGTCACAAACCCTTTCTGCTCCTTCAGTCTTCTCTCTAACTTCTCCATTGGGAAACCCTTGATCAGATCAGTGGTTAGCTGTGAGCAATGTCCTCTGAATGTGTCAGTCTCTGGCAGACCTCTGAGGAGACAGCTATATCATGTTCTTGACAGCATGCACTTCCAGCCATCCACATCAGTGTCTAGCTTAGGTGACTGTACATAGGATGGATACCCAGGTGGAATGGTCACCAGATGGCCCCTCCTTCAGTTTCTGTCCCACGTTTTGTTTCCATATTTGCTCCCTTGAGTATTTTTGTTACTCCTTCTAAGTAGGACTGAGGCATCCCCACTTGGTCTTCCTTCTTCATGAGCTTCATGTGGTCTGTGAGTTGAGTCTTCGATATTCTATGCTTTTGGGCTAACATCCACTTATCAGTGAGTAAATACCATGTGTGTTCTTTTGTGATTGGGTTAACTTACTCAGGATGATAATTTCTAGTTCCATCCATTTACCTAAAAATTTCTCAAACTCATTATTTTTAATAGCTGAGTAATACTCCATTGTGTAGATGTACCACATTTTTTGTATCCATTCTTCCGTTGAGGGACATCTTGGTTCTTTCCAGCTTCTGGCTATTATAAATAAGGCTGCTATGAACATAATGGAGCATATATCCTTGTTGTATGTTGGAGCATCTTCTGGGCAGATGCCCAGGAGTAGTACAGCTGGATCCTCAGGTAATGCTATGTCCAGTTTTCTGAGGAACCGCCAGACTGATTTCCAGAGTGGTTGTACCACGTTGCAATCCCACCAACAATGGAGGAGTGTGAGATGGAGGATTTTTAATACACTTTAAAAGTGGCGTGGAGCTTTGAGACCAGAGCAGAGTGTTAGTCGGACTTTCTTTCTGTCTCTGTGACAAAACACTAGGACCAAACAGCTTACTAGAGGAAAGAAATGTCTGTGCTCATGGTTTCAGAGACTTCAGTCTATCATGGTGGGGACAGAAAGTCACAGGACAGCAGGTCACATCACCAGTCAGGAAGTGTTCAGGGACCAAGTATTGCCCTCAAATTATAGCCCAACGTGACCCTCTTTCTCCAGCAAGGCTCCCCCTCTTCCACCTCCACACATATCTGTTAACTTCTTAGAACCCCACCATCAAGTGAGAACAGCTCACCATCAATGATATACCACAAGGAATTAAATTTTTGACATATGCTGCATTAAAACAATTAGATGAGAAGAAAAAGGATATCAAAACAGGCCTCCAAGGAGGCTGTCTTTTATTTTTAGGCACTGTGACAGTAAGGGACTATCCTTTTTTTCTCTGCTAGAGCCTTTGGCTCTTGGATTGTACTGCTTTTCCTATGTTTCTTTAACATTTTTATTAGAAACAAAAATCAAGTCTCATTTTAGATTCTTTGAGCATCCTGTTGGGACGTGAGAATTTATGAGCCAATGGCATGTGCTCCGTTTACTAACCACAAAAGTGTTAGAGAACACTTTCATTTGAAGTTGCTGTTTTAGTTGTTTTTAGAACTTACCATGATTGTTTCTTTTATCTTTGAGGTGATGATGTCATTTTCCCCTTTTCTTTCCTCCTTCCATTTTCTCCTCCTTCTTTTCCTCCTTCCATTCATTCCTTCTTGCTCTTTTTCAAATTCACAGCCTTTTTTTTTATTAATTGCTGTTACCTACATATAGGCACACACACGTGCGCGCACACACACACACACACACGTGCGCGCACACACACACACACACACACACACACACACACACACACACACACACGCGCGCGCGCGCGCACACACATACTCTGTACTATAGTCTGCTCCAGTACACTTTATGGCAACATCATTAGTAGAGTCAGGGAGGTACCGGAGAAGGCAAATAAAGAGACTGTTGTCTATACAGAAGCGCCACTTCCCAAGGGAGCTCAGGTGAACATGCTGAAACTTGATTAAGTGTAAACTCTGTGGGTGAGGAGAACGGGATCTCTCCCAGGGCTCCCAGCTACAGTGTAGCCTGGGAAGGAGAATGCACAAATACCTCTTGCTTTCTGTAGGAACTACACCTTGTAGTACCGAGGGGAAGGCTGCAATACAGTTTAATTTTGAATTAAAAGACATTTATTCACGATTTTGCTTTCACTGGGCTTTCTTAAACACTAATTTTATGATTAAGGCAGTTGTGGGGACACCCAGGACTCATAGGCTATTTAGCATGCCTCTTTTTTTCTGTGGTGAGGTACCATGGTGGTCAGCCAAAACGTTAGAGGTCTAAAACTGACTGACTGACTGACTGACTGGGCTGTACTCAGAGCTCATCAGACAAGTTCAGCGAGGAAGCATTGCTGAAGAACCAGGCTTGTGTTCTCAGCATGGATGGTGTGGGCCCCACCCTAATTTATCCTACTGAATAGCTTTCCTCTGTATCCACTACATGCCGAAGCCCCAGGGTGGAAGTCCATATTCTCCTCTGCCCTTACAGAAGTTCTCAGTGACTAGTGACGGATGGCCTCATCCATGCCAGCATGCTGTCTGCTTCCCACCCACATGGAGTTGACTGCTGAGAGCACAGACTCTGGGTACTATCTTCACACTCTTTCTGCCCCTCCACCCTTTGTCATAATCCATTCTTCCCTAACACTAGCTGGCTGCTCTCTTAGACAATGCCCGGTTCTATTTTCAGATGTCTCTGTCTGTAAAGCTCACAGACTTTCCAGCTGCCACCCCAGGGTATATGGGCATCAGGCCTGTCCAACTCTCGTGGAATTTCTTGCTAATAGGCATTTGCCAGATAAGTAAACATTTCCCCAAAAGAATGTGACAACCAAGTTTTCCTTACTTGAAGAGTTTTCAGTGGGAAAAGCCTTTCACTTGGTCTGTGTCTGAACAGGCACATCAAAGCAAATTCTGGTTTACTGGGGTTCCTATTAGACTCCATAGATTTTTATTAACTTTCAAAGGTCACTTTGATTTAGGAAACAGATTCCTTTAAGGTCAGGTAAGTTAGAATAGAAAATAGGGCCGTGCAAGGAATGATTCGGAAACTAGCAGCACTGGGTTCAGGAGGCTTTAGCTGATTGTCATTCAACCTTTCTATCAGGCTCCTGCCGTGTCTTCATTTCTGAATGGAGTCCTTTGCTGTAGAGGTGTGCACAGATTCCTCACTCAGGTCTCGGGTTCATGGATTTACACTTCACGATTCTTTGAGAAGCTAGATTCTCACCCGAGAAAGATGCACTTGGAAGTCCTGTACCAAGAACTAGTTTAACTAGGAACATGTTTCTTGTCTCCTGAAACCTGTAGTTTGATGAGCTAACAGTTCCTCAGAATTCCTAGTAATTTCATTTTTTCTCATATTTAGAGTAGATTGAAACCTAAACCCATTTTGCCATGGTATTTATTCTTAGCTTAAAGAAAGGAGAGTGTATTGACTCGAATACACCAAGAATGGCCAGACCACTATGATCATTACTGATATGTGAATAAAAGATTTAGTGATTGACAAGTCTGTTAGTATTTATATTGAAGTCATGATTAGCATAACAAAGCAGAAAGGAAAGGATACATATATGTGTATATATGTATATGTATATATATATATAATTTGCAGTAATATATCTAATAGCTATCATGTTTTACAAACCTCTAAATTCTATGAGCTGCAGCTTAAAATAAAAAAATATATATATACTTTTATATTCTCCAGAAGTGTGTGGCTTTAGTTAATTAACTTTATGTATGGAATAGCATCTAGAAAAGAGACAAACATTAAGAAAGCTATTTGGAACTAAGTATACACACACACACACACACACACACACACACACACACACCCTCAAGTAAATTGCAAAATTTGAGGTCTTTTTGTTTATAAATTCGTAACCCATATATTTATGAAGTACTTTCATGAATATCTATAACAAAGCTTCTGTGGCATTCTATTAATTCAGTCACAATTTTGTTATATTAAAAATAGGTTAGATTGTGGCAACCATGGGAATCTCATCTGTGGAATATGTTATGTAGAAAACACATCCTGTTTTTGAATATCTGTCAATGAAAGAGGCAAATGCCTGATCAAGACTCTTTGTAAGTCTTGCCCTTCTTAACAAAAACAAACAAAAATCTGCAAGCGTTTTTCTTATTCCGGAGACCCATGGTACCAATTGGTTTTCTGACAGTGTCTTGATGTAGATCTCTTAGACTGAATGACTTAACCTGAGTATGTCACAGCCTACTGTGCAGGGCGTTTTGACTATTGTTATGATCAAGTTCCTCTGATCCCAGGAACAAAAAGGAATTCTCGACCAGCAGACTAGTTTTCAGTATCAAGTTCTGTAAAACAAATAAACATTTACCTGTTTATTTGAATTCATGTTACTATGGTAGCTCTTGTCTTCATAGCTTGAATGACCCCCTGTTAGACTTGAATGGGAAACATTCCACTTTAGGCTGAAGACATTAAATGTTTGCCTCCTCTTCAGGACACTGTGGCTTGTATCAGCTCATCTGAAGAAGAGACCTAGTATCAGCTATGCCGGAGACACTGTTATTTTGTTGATAATATACACATTGCTCAGCAGTGATGAGCAATCTCCTCCTGCTTCATCCAGATGTTTGGGACATAGTTTAAAGTTAATTTTCCCTGGAAGATCTCTGAGCAGGGAAAATCAGATGTTGTGCTGAAATGTCATGTAGACTCATCTGTTGTTTAAGGAGGCGATACCTGATTCTAAAAAATTAAGGCTTAAAGAAAGACACTAGAAAATGAAAAGACTCAAGAAAATATATAGGGCTTATGTCAGCTTTAGTGATATTTCCAAATTCAGTTGCATAGGATGCTCCAAGAAATGGGGGCCTGGTGGTTAGGTACATGCATTACACATTCTCTACCCGATGTGAGAGACTGACATTGCATGTTCGCTAACCCAAAGCTCTGAGGAGTTTTGTAGTAAAACCGTATGTGGAGAATCAGTTTCCTCAGAAAGGTATTTTGGAGGTTTAAATGAGCACCTCTTTCATCTGTGGAGTAGATCAAAAGCCAGTTGCTGAAGCCAACTAGGAATCTAGGAGCTGCTGTACCCAGCTACCTGGTGATCGCTTACCTAATTTTTCAATATGTACAATGGAGTGTTAATCCTGTACTACTGTGTTTGGTATGGGCATTTCTTTCTTCAGACACGATGAGAAGGTCCCTGATGATAACCAGTTTGCTAATCAATTTCAGAGGAACTTCCTACAGAGACAGTTGTGGAGAGGAAAGAAAAGAAAGAATAGTAGACATGTCTTTCCTTTTTTTTTTTTTTTTTTTTTCTTAAACTCTACTCATAAATTGGTGGCCCATGAAATAGCTGTATTTTGTGTCATCTTTAGGACATTCCCACTGGAGCACTTTCACCGAAGGGCATTTGTGACATTTTCTTGTATTTTATTGACTGTCTCAGTAATACCCAACCTTATTAGGATTGCTGTTAAGATTCCTACTGCAAGATTTACTGAAGACATGAGACCATTAAGTGCCCCACTGTTTAAATAAATTTCTTTGATTAATACTTTGTGTTCAATTCTGTTTAGAATTTAGTACTAAAATGTTTGTTTGTTTATTTTTAAAAAGAACACATATTTTATCTTATCAGATGAATAAAATAAAAATAAGTATCCCTCCACGTTTTCCTTCCTATCTTGGCTGCCTGTAAGATCAAAGTAAAATTTTATATACATTATAGTAATAGCTATTCAAACCTTTAAAGAAACAGGCTTATGTGTTACTTCAAATCTCTCAGAAGCAGGTGGTACTTACGTTTTATGTTAAAACTGAAGTACATTTCTTATGCAAAGCCCGTGTTCAGAAAATTCATCTTCAAGCTTTTTAGCTAATGCTGTTTCCTTTGAAATAAAATTATATGCATGTTAAATTTTACACTGGGCTTTAAAGCTCTCCATTCTCTGTTCCGTTTTATAGCTGGATTCCCATGTATAGAAGCCACAATTAGAAATACTCAAATATTTTATAAAAACTTGATATGCAGAGAATTTTAGGACCTTACTCAGGTAGGACAATTTTCTAAAAGTCTTAGCAATTAAAAATGAAGGTATGTAACAGCTTCGGAAGGCAGGGACATCAGTTTTCAACAAATAGATCAATTCATTTCTGTACATTAAAGTGCCAAGAACACATGAATTCAGGAAGAACCCAAGGCACGGTGCTTACCTGGTGCTTGGTCTTAACCTTCTGCTTGGGGCTGGGCAGGACCTGGGTAGCAAGACTGGATTTCACAGGATCTTACAGCTGGAAAACAGGATGATTGGTAAACTCTTGCCCTTGATTGACAGTTTTGGTATAGTGGTAATATTATGGTTTTAGATTTCCAACGTCTTTCTCTTACTGTGGATAAAGTGAGACCTTTGTGGGCCTGTGACGTATTTCCTGGTTCCTAATATGAAAGTGTGTGTGTGTGGGGGGGGGGGGGGTAGGCTGATTCCCTATCAGTAAACGGGCCAGAAAGATTGAGGAAATAGAAATGGAGGAAGGGAAGAAAAGGGTGGGAAGTCCTTGCTTTATTCTATGCCCGGAGTTGTGTGTGCTATACCTGTGTATCCCTGGATATGTTGATAGCAGTCTCCAACATCATCTGTTAAAAGACTTCAATTAAAAGCGTTGATCAGATATCAGAGAATGCCATGAGTATGTTTTTCTCTGATGGGTGAGGCATTGAGCTTGTGGGATGGAATACTTTCGGATACCGTTAGTTTATGGAATTTATGAATTTAAATCGCGTTTCCTGGAGACCCCGTATTGTTGTAGAAGTAACTTGGCAATGTTTCGCTGTCCTCAGACAGTAGCTAGTGATGACATTTGAGATAGGCTAGGAGAGAGAGTTTGGTTAATGAAAATGGTGGTTTAGATACATTAGAAGAGAATAATCTGGGTGGGGGGAGGAAGGGAGACCAAAGTAGAGGAAGATGGTGTGTGTGGCAGTCCTGTCATCATACACCTTGTTCTCACACATTATCTACAGCTTCAGAGCAGCATGCATATAGTCATTTTGGTGACAGAAGGCGTTACCCGTACTGGGTCTTAACTGGATAGAGGCAGCTGAGAGTTCGAAGAGCAAGTGTGAACCGGATTTGATCGTAACAACAGGTTATGGTTCCCAGTACACTTGTCATAGCTTATCTGATGTCTCATAAACCCCATAGGAGCAGAGGCCGCTTTTGCATTTATTTAAGACTATATGTCCAATGCCTGACATTCTTCAAACCATGATGAAAGGATATTGAATTAATGAGCTATAAATAGGGAGAGTCCCGCTCCCCAGCGCAGTCAACTTCAATTGCCATCTTCCTGTTAAGCACTCACTCAGATCCATCAAAAATATACGGTATTCTTGGAACATGCTGCTGTGTGGATTGCCTAATACTTAGTTAGCAGAAATGACAAGGTCATGATAGACAAGGGTGGACGAGAATAAGAAGAGAGGTGAGTAAGCATAGTATAGAATCCTAGTCAATCCGGACCAGAAGGGCATTCATGGAAATGACAGAATAAGTAAGCATGGAAGATTCACAGATAGCATTTTACCAAGGGAAACTTCCCCGTTTTGATAATCACCCTGAAGTTTGTGTGAGGTACTGACATTAGGGCAAGCTGATTGAAAGTTTGTACAAGTTTTCTGAAACTTTTCTCAGCATTGGACAGTATTTCAAAATAATGATGATGATGATGATGATGATGATGATGATGGTGATGGTGATGATACAGAAACAAAGGGAAAAATCACCTACAAGTTTTTATGTATTCAGAAAATATGCCTGAAGGTTTAGATTCCTAACCCTGAATAATATCAGCCTACTAGGTGTTCAATAAACACCACATTGTTTTGTGCTTGCTTGCTCTGCTCTCTTTGCGGTCTGTGTTATCCCCATCCGAATCTTCCTGCTGCACCTAGCAACAGCCGGGCTCCTTAAGAGGAAAGCTGGTCCCAGAGTGACTGTGCTGTGGAGGGCAGAGCCTAACTGAAGGCATCAGAGACAGCACTGCGCACATCCTGTGCACTGGGAATTTGCTCTCATCTGGACCGAGAGTAGAGTTTAAAACATAAAACATGCTAGAGGAAAATCATCTAAGATGGAGATGATGTCATCTGCCTGCCTCGACTTTGCATGCTATATATTTTGTGTTTGAGTGCAAACTTGTTATTCATGCAGGACTCCTAAGATAGTCTAGCTGTATTTCGAAATGTGCAATCTTCGTCAATTTTTTTATGTATGATTATAGCCTCCTCCTGGTAGGTTGAGGAGTGACAACATTCTCACTAATAGCATCCTATTTCTCTAAAATATTTTAAATTGATAAAAAGTGTATCATTGTCTTAGCCCGTTGTGATAGAAACATAAAATACTATGGCTTTGGAGCTGGAGAGATGGCTCAGTGGTTAAGAGCACTGGCTGTTGTGTTTTATAAAGAGATAAGAGGAGAAGGAATATGTTTGGTGGAGGTGTAGTCAGGTGTACAGGAAGGGGGTGCCTCCTCGGGGCCCATGCTAAGGCATCCCTTCACCTTGAGGGACCAGTTTATTCAGGGCATGGGGAGGGGAAATAAGAGGGTAGTAGAGACAGAGAAAGGCAGATTAGATAGATAGATAGATAGATAGATAGATAGATAGATAGATAGATAGACAGACAGATAGGTCATCCATGAGCACTCAGAGAGAGAGGGGGGAGGGGAATGAAGAAAGTGGGAGCTGGACAGGAGGACAGAAGGAGAGCAGGAAGTCAAAAGAGCACAGGGGGCAAGCAGCCCCTTCTATAGTGAGTCAGGCACACCTGGCTGTTGCCAGGTAACTGTGAGGTGGAGCCTGGATAAAATAGTAACACCAACTGCTCTTCCAGAGGTCCTGAGTTCAATTCCCAGCAACCACATGGTGGCTCACAACCATCTGTAATGGAATCTGATGCCCTCTTCTGGTGTGTCTGAAGATAGCTACAGTATACTCATATAAATAAAATAAATCTTTATAAAAAACCACTGTGGCTTTTATTAAGGAAAATGTACTCCCTCTGTGTCGGTAGATGCGGAAACACTGCTGTGTCTGAGGCTTTGTAGCCGAAGCTCTAGGCTTCACTGATCAAAGGCAAACAGCTTAGGTTCCCATCATTTCCTCCCATTATCCATCTATAAGCTGAAGTTCATGAACCCATCCCATCCTGGGCTGGGGTAAAAAGGGTCTCTTATTGTTAGGTAACTGTCACCAGTCTCTGACTTCTTACTGTCTATTACCTTCCCATCACCATCATCACCATAACCACCACCATCAGCACCATCATCAGCACCATCAGCACCACCATCATCACCATCATCTCATCTTATAACCCCTGCCCCGTGTGTGTGTGTGTGTGTGTGTGTGTGTGTGTGTGTGTGTGTGTGTG
>JANHMN010000021.1:38819340-38855589 GCA_030674055.1 Rhabdomys pumilio
GTGTGTGTGTGTGTGTGTATGTGTGTATGTATGTAGCGTGTGTGTGTTTACAAAGCAGCTTGATTTAAAAATCTTCACTCTGTAGAAGCAGGTAAATACCAAAGCATAGTTTATCCAGATGTGTTACTAAATAACCTCGGACTTTGTCTCAAAGATGGTTCCTCTTGAGTATCGAAAGCATTTAATGGGGAAATAAAGTCCCAGAGTTACCAAGGCACATAGATTAGCTTAAAAGAACGCACCGTAACACATTTATGCTCTGCTGTAAAGAACCATAATGAATAATTAAAAGTGAACCAGGGCGTCAAAATAAATGATGAGTCTGGGTTGTGGTGTTCCACTCTGCATTGTTTGCACGGTTTCTTGCTTGTTGATTTGCATAGAATAGAACTCAACACAGAATCTCCCCCCCCCCCCGTTATTAAATGCAAATTAAAAGTATTTAAAAGAATATCTTGTGCTTGCTTTGAAATTTGACCAATTATTTTTTTTCCGTGCTAAGAAAGCAAGTGTTTGAAGGTACATAGCTAAGAACTTCATGCGTTAAAAAAAATACAATTTGGCTGTTCATCATGTCCTGGGCACTTCAGGATCTGCAGGTTCTCATGCAGACCTGGCTGAATCCAATAACCACACCACAAAAAACTAACCCCCAAAATACCACTGAGATGGCATCAGTAAATCTCAGTCACAAAGATAATGTATCCCCAAAGGGGGCAACTCCCAGTTCCTGGGGAGCCTGCGCTTTGCCAAGAAGCACAAAAAAGTCTTGAAGAAGACAAGGGAAATATAAAGGCAGAGAGTGTATGTACAGACCATTAAGGCCCTTGAGAAGTCCCAAGATGGTTAGGCCCAAGATGCCAAAGACCCCAAAAGCAAACTCAGCCTTCTGGGTTTCATCGCTCACCCCAAGCATGGGAAGCAGATCAGAGGCTACAGGACCAACTGCCATGGGCTCTGCCAACTAAAGTCCAAGATTCAAGCAGAGGCTGAGGCCACAGCTCCACCTCAGGCTCCCAAGGGTGCCCAGGCCCCTGTGAAGGCCCCATAGAAAAGGCTTCTATCTGCCACTGTGAAGCCAGATAGACTGTGGAAACACACCTACCTCCACAGTGCCCTGTGCTGGTTTTTATTTTTACTTTTTCATTTCCCCCCTTCCCTTCTCCCTCTTACTCCGGCCCTGGTCGCCCTGGTGCCCACTCTCTCCGGCCCCACTTGCTCCAGTCCCCACTCACTCCAGGCTCTGCTCCTTCTGGGGATCTGCTCGCTCCAGTCCTACTCACTCAGGCCCAAACTACACTGCAGCCCTCTTCAGACACCCATATGAGGGCATCGGATCTCATTATGGATGGTTGTGAGCCACCATGTGGTTGCTGGGATTTGAACTCATGATCTCCTGAAGAGCAGTCAGTGCTCTTAACTGCTGAGCCATCTCACCAGCCCCTTGCCCCCTCCGTGCTGTTTTTACAAATAAGCTTGAGTTAAAATCTCAGAAAATTAAATTTTCTATTAAATTTTCACATGACTGTGAACCTTCCTCTATCCCGAGCCTTTGAAAGAATGAGTATTTGAAACAGAACCTCTGTGTTTATGGCTAAATAAGAGTATTAACAGAAATGTACCCTTAAGGGGATTCATATTTTATTTTGAATAGAACACTAGCATTGCTATCTCTATGTCTGTATCCGAACGTATGATTTGAAAATTAGTTTGCCAGGAGGCTCTCCGCATCAGTGCAGGTGACTCAACATCATATCATTTCTCTCTGGATCTTTTTTACAGTGTTCCAAAACAGCCTTAACCTGGTGCTGTCAACTTCCTGTGTATGTGTGTGGTTTGCATGTGTATGCACATGCGTGTGAATGGATGTGCTTGAACATGTGTGTGAGGGTGTGTGTCTGTGTGTGATATAATCCAGAGAAATTGACACTGAGTGTTTTCATTTCTTCTTTTTTTAATTTTTTAAGACTGGGTCTCTTAGAGAACCAGAGTTTATCAGTTTGGATAGGTTAGCTTGCTGACTGAGGACACGTGATCCACGGGTTCTGACCACTCCCTCCCTCCACTGGCCTGGCGTTTCCCACGGCTCGGGGGACTATGAGCAACCTGTGTAAATCATTGGAAGTTATATTTAAAAGCATGAGCTCTCGAGACAAAAGAGAAAGGAAGTCATTCTAAGATTTGCACCTAGAATGTGCCAGGAACTCCACATGTTATGACATGGAATATGTCATGATATTATCATTAGGAAGCGCTTTCTAGGTTTTGTACATATAGTGTTAATTCTTTCCCCATGGTACCCGTGCTCAGTGAATCTTAGATGCTAGAATCCCTACAACAGTTTTTGCTTAGACGCTCTTTTTTTTTTTTTTTTTTTTTTTTGTATAGACACACATACAGGATCGTCGCAGGTTAAGGTGTGTGTTTTTGTTGTCAATTTCATTACGGTTCTGGAAAGGTAGTTGTCACTAATTACACTAAGCTTCAGCTTTCCCAGCCCATTATAGCGATGAATCAGGGAGGAACTACGGAGACCAGGGCTTCCTCTTCCTACTGCTCTGTCTCTTGCTCGATACGAGGTTTTGCTTAGATCATTAACAATACTAGAAATTATGATTCGAGCATCATTTGTAGGACAGTTCCAGGGTAAAACGTCTCTCTGGGTCTTTCATAATACTATAGCAAAAGTCCCCGACCTTGGGTAATTAGTAAAGAAAAGAGACCTGTTTCACCGGCAGTTCTGGAAGTGAGGCAGTGGCATCTAGTTGGTTCCTAGTCTGCTGTGTTCCATCCACAACTGAGGAGCAAATAGATGCAAGCAAAGAGATCACGTGACAGAATCACGTGACCAAAATGGGGAGGCAATGATGCCCCATTGAGTTAGCCATAGCCATGCTCTGAGGTAGCCAACCCACTTGGATAGTGGGTCACTCAGCAACAGCACGCCTGCTGTGAGCATCTTAAATGGAGGAAGTTTATCTTGGAGGACAGTCCAGAGGAGTGTGCTGGTTGATTGATTGTTGTTTGGGAGTCAAGAGTGAGGCAGAACCTGGTGGCTGATAGGTGGTTGAGCAAAGCTCAAAGAGGAAGAGGCAAAATGGGTCTGGATTCTCAGTAACTCCTCCGTGCTCCTAATGACCCAGTTACCTTCTCCCAAAACTGTCACCACACCTCAGCAGGGCCATAATCTGGTGAACAAATCTTCTCTGTATCAGAGCCTTTGGGTGACATCCACATCTAAACTATAATGCAGGGTAATTACACAAACCTAGAAGCAGGGTCGTCTTGTGATGTATATACATTCTAACTACCTCCCAGTACCTTTATGTCGGTGTGCAAGCCTCAGTGTGGATTCAGGGATACACAGCACATCCCACCATGTCTCAGATCCTGACTGTGAAGGTCGGCTCATGCTCGTCAACCTAGGGTCCCACGGAGAACCTGGGATTCAGGTGCTTCTGACCTTAGTCATAACTCACGTGTCTTAGGAGGCTCGGGGAACACTGCAGAAGAGAGAGTGTAGAAAGATTCTAAGAGCTAAAGGGTCGGGGAACTTGCAGTGAGACTGTGTCTCCCAATCATGTGAGAAGCTACATCTGTATAATCTCAACAGTACTGCATAAACGTGAACTGAGCAAGGACACAACAGTGGACACATAAAGTGGACAAGGGAAAGCCCATAAGGCCTCAGTCCTTAGAAAGAACTACAGGCAACTAAGGAGTACTGAGAGCCGGAGTCATCTCTACCCCCATAGGGAAGGGCACACAAACTGTATCCAATTCCAAATAACAGCCATGAAAACACACATACAAGTAACATCATACAGACTGACTAGGGTGTTATTTATGTATTTAAGAATTATATATGTCTATATATGTACACATACATATACATTATATACATATACATCACACACATATACATACAGCGTGTGACAACAGTTAATGAAAAGTGTGAATCCATGAATTTGAAAGATCGACAGGAGGGGTATATGAGGAAGTTTGAAGGGAGGGAAAGAAAAAGATAAATGATATAATTATATTAAAACTTCAAAAACCGAAAGAAATTGTTTTTTTTTTTTATTTAATGTCATATCTTATATGTCTGTTAGCATAGCTTTGCTAACAAAACAAAGATTTGCATTGCTTTAGATTACCCCTCCCGCTGTCTCAGGGTCTCGGGAAGCGTGATACAACTGTTTAAAGTATTTAAAGCCTCCCTTCTGACCAGATGAAGTTGTGTGAAGCCATCCTTTCTGTCGGTCAGTGGCAAGTCCAGGTTTAAAAGTTTGCTTTCTCTTTTCCTTTGTTTCTTACTATAACAGAGCGCCATGTCCTACCCCCTTAGCCAGCAGAAACTGCAGACGTTTGCTGTTCTCCTTTCTTTTGGGGGAACAGACTAGCGCTCTAATGGATGGTGTTTGTTTTCAAGATGAAGGACTGTATTTCAGTTTGAGTAGCTTCCTCTGATATGAGAAAGTTATTTCACTCCCATAATCAAGATTTCCTTTCATCTTAAATTTAAAAATAATCTAGAAGATTTGTGCAGCTGATTGAAACATCCTGGCCCATTTTCATCCTTGTCCCTACTGGGAGAAGTGCAGAATTGGAGACTAGTGAGGGTTCCAATCCTACTTTCAAGAGAGCCGCACTTTCCAGCCAAGCTTAAGAATACTTCCTCGTAGATCTAGCATGGGGACTATCACTTACCTACCCAATATTCATTCTCCTCTACTCACAGCAACTTGAGACTTGGCCAACTGGCCACATGCCTAGATAAACACTTGTATTTTCTGGCTTCCCTCCATAGTCAATGAGATTAAGCTACAGTCCTTGGGTGGGAGTCAGGCAGGCTATGCAAAGTCAGCTGACTCAGCAGTCAGGCAGGCTTCCCGACCCTTCCCCCTCTTCTCTTAGTTTTGCTGAAATAAAGTGGTGCTTCACAGCCAAGCGACTGTTTTTTGAGCCTTAAGGATGGAAGCCATGTAGGGATAATATCTGAGATGCCTAATGACCCCGTGCCTGCTACTGCAGCACATAACTTTGTCTTCATTTCATGGAGGACAGAGTAGCATAAATAATACACACACACACACACACACACACACACACACACACACACACACACACTATACACATATATATATGTGTGAGTGTATACATATATATATGTACACACATATATGTATATATACATATATACATGTACACATGCATACATGCACACATGTACACATATATACATATATACACATATACACATGTACATATATATGTATATATGTATATATACATGTGTATGTGTTAGCATTCTATCTAAGCTCCACCCCACAGTTACCTGGCAACAGCCAGGTAGGCCTGACCCACTATAAAAGGGGCTGCTTGCCCCCTCCTCTCTCTCTTGCTCTCTTGATCCCCTGACTCTCTTGCCTCCTGCTTCTCTCTTGCCCTCTTCGGTTCTTCCCCTCCTCCTCCCTCTCTCTACATGGTCATGTCCAGCCTTCTCTCTTCTCTCCTCTCCTCTCCTCTCCTCTCCTCTCCTCTCCTCTCCTCTCCTCTTCTCTTTTCTTCTCTTCTCTCCCTCCGCTCCCCTCATCTGTCTCTCTCTCTCTGTCTTTACCTCTACTACCCTCTTAACTCCCCTCCTCATGCCCTGAATAAACTCTATTCTATACTATACCATCCTGTGGCTGGTCCCTCAGGGGGAAGGGATGCCTGGGCATGGGCCCGCTGAGACATCCCCTTCCCCCACACCTCACCACACACCCATAGAACATATTTCCCTTTCTCTTTATCTTTTTATTAACACATCAGTATGAATATATATGTGTATATGTATATATATATGTATATACATATATATATGTATGTGTGTGTATACACACACATAGACATATGTGTACACATATGTGTACACACACACACACACACACACACACACACACAGTTCTAGAGGTTGGGAAGACAACAATCAAGAGGCCATCACATTTGGTTCCATAATGATGATTTTCTTTGTCTCCTCATATGGCAGAAGAAGCCAGTGAACATTTGGAGGCTCTTTTAGAAAGGCATTGACCCTGTATATAAGGGCCAGCCACCATGGCCCAATCCCCTTCCACAAAACCCCACACCTTAGTAATATTTTGAAATTTGGGAGGACATCAACGCTAGTTGGTAACAATATTTAGTTGAGAACAGTGCTTACATTTATACTTCTTTGTCTTTATGCCATATCACCCTGTGAGGCTGTCCTGTGCGTGCTACTACTATGAGGATCTTTGGTATTAAATCTTTGCATAAACTTTTCTGCCCAGCAACCAAATCCCTCTCAGCATAGCCTGTTATTCTTCCAAGCAACCGAGCAGCGGATCTGTTCATGGGGAGTAATTTCAAGGGGGAGTAGAATTGTGGGTAATAAACACACTACATTGGGTACCAGCTGGTGAAAATAAATAGAAAAAAATAGATAAAGAGAGAAATAACAATGATGTGTTGAAAGTTGATAATGAATATTCAAACAAGGTAAAGCTCTTTATCAGGGTTTAAAAAACACCTTTCCCCCTCTACCTAGTGTGTGTATATATGTGTGTGTTTATTTTTGGAGTATGTGTGTGGATGAGTATGTGAGTGAATGTGTGTATACTCGTGAAGCTGCAGAGGGTTATTTCAGCTTGACTTGACATAGTTTTAAAGAGGGTTGTCTATGACATTCTGAGAGTAACATCCGGAATTTGGAAGCAGTCCAGAGAAGAGCAAATGTAGGTATCAATAGTTCGGAAACCTAGGCCTTCCACAAAAGGTTAAAGCCATTAGATGGATTTATACTGGGATGGAAATGACTGTTAAAGAGCCATAGTAAGGAGGCCGCCCATAAGCATTCTGTTCCCACACAGTGCACATAAAGGAATTGTTTAAGCTGGATGACAAGTGGGTGTCATGTTGCAAAGCATTTCTTGAAAATGAATCTTGTTAAAGGAGAAACGTGACTAGCCTCTCCCTGTTCTCGGGGGAGTGTTGGAAAGCCCATGTCTCAAGCTTTTAGTGTGCTGCACATAACAGTCCCTGAACTCACAGGGGACTGTCACTGCATCCCAGTCCTTAGCTCTAACAGGAGCGAAAGGTCTACAAACATTCACCTGCATGGGAGTCTTGGAGCTTGAGAGTGTTTGGCTATGGACTGAGGTGATCCGGCTGATAAATATTACCTTTCACCTTAGCTGCTGGATGACTGTTTGTTTGAGATGTTTGTGCAGCACACAGGCCAGGCAGTGTTTTCCTCCCGGTACTGATTATTGTTTGTTTAGCAAGAATTTCGCTTTTCCAGTAAAATGGGTCCTAATATTTTGTGGCAGGCAATTACTATTCCTTTGTTTTACAGAGCTAAACCCCGTGCGTTCGTGCATTCTTCCAAAGTGACATCTCAAAGGTATTTTGAAATCAAGGTCAAGAAAAAATATTTTCACCTACAAAAAAGAACCACCTGTCTGAATGCTGTGTGCCTGGGGTGTAGATTAAGGGTTTCCTCTTTAGCCATGTGTCTTAGTTAGGGTTTTACTGCTGTGAACAGACACCATGACCAAGGCAACTCTTACAAGGACAATATTTAATTGGGACTGGCTTACAGGTTCAGAGGTTCAGTCCATTATTATCAAGACAGGAGCATGGCAGTATCCAGGCAGGCATGGTGCAGGAGGAGCTGAGAGTTCTACATCTTCATCTGAAGGCTGCTAGCAGAAAACTGGCTTCCAGTCAGCTAAGATGAGGGTCTTAAAGCCCACGCCCACAGTGACACACCTACTCCAACAAGGCCACACCCATTCCAACAAGGCCACACCCACTCCAACAGGGCCACACCTACTCCAACAGGGCCACACCTACTCCAACAGGGCCACACTCTTTAATAGTGCTACTCCCTGGGCCAAGCATATGCAAAGCACCACGCCATGACTTTATTCACATGACCTGATTTCTTGTCTTACTATCAACTACTGGTAAAAACCTTTATGTAGTAAAACCCTTTGTTTGATTGGCTCTCTCTGCTGCCCATCACCAGCCTTGCCCTTGTATGCATGTGGTAAAATACAGGATATTAAGTATCTGTGTGCCAGCTCTGCTTATAACCTCTACAAATCAATTTCTGGTGCATTTTACTCACCTGCAAAGAGGACAAAAGCATAAGCAGTTGTTGAATTATTAAGTTGTTAAATCTGGTTTTTATATTGCCACAGGCTAGTAAGGAAGGGGCAGAAATCCCAAGAACCATCTTGCCTCGCCCCTCATCTCCATGACAGACTTAAACTGGGACCGCTCCCTGAGATGGTTCTCAGCTCTTATGACAGGCCTTCCAGACTTGAACTTGTTCCAAGCTCTTAGAGCTGTGCAACCGAAAGAGCATGAGCACATGCCAATACTCCTTGGGTACCAGTGCTTGTCCCAATGCCTCATGTGTGACATTCCGTTCCCCCTAGGCCTGTGCGTTGGTCACTGTGCATCACAGGGTTTCCATTGCTACGAAGAGACACCATGATCAGAACTCCTATAAAAGAAAACATTTAATTTGGGGCTGGCTTACCTTTTCAGGGATTTAGTCCATGATCATCCTGGAGGGAAACATGGCGGCGGCATGCAGGCAGACCTAGTGCTGGAGAAGGAGCTCATAGTTCTGCATGTTGATCGACAGGCAGCAGAAGCAGACTGTGTGTTACACGGGGCATAGCTTGCATATATAAGACTTCAAAGCCCACACTCCCAGGGACACACTTTCTTCGACTGGGCCACCTAATAGTGCCACTCCCTACGGGCCAAGCATTCAAGCATTTGAGTCTATAGGGGCCTTAGTTACTCCACCCACCATACTGTATATCCAGTCTTTTCAGATAAGATAAATAAGGCTAAAGGAGATATAGGTTAAAGTGGCCAGGACCCACACAGCAGACAGGTGACTGAGCTAGCTTTAGGACCATGTAAAACAGCAGCTGGGCCTGCATATGGTGCTATGGTTTAGCACTGCCTCGCTCACAGCATCACAGTTTAGCAGGACTGGAGGAAGAGCATCTAGACTGTGCCATGACAGATTCTAATTACTTGTTCTTTTGTTGTGGGAATGATTTTGAATCCCCAGAACCAGAAAACTGTCACACTATTTTCTTAATCCTTACTTGGTGACACTTAACATCAAATAGAGAATTTATTCCTGTGGTTACCTTGGAACTCTTTTGAGTTGTAAAGCAGCTTCTTGGCTTAGTCTTCTGTCAGCCTGAGCTGTTTTTTCTTTTTCCCCTCAGCTGAGTTGTAACCTCTTTGCTCCCTTTTTCATGTCAAGGCTAATGCTAATGTTAACTTACACAATGCAAATGTTAACTTACAGGGCTTTCTCTCTTTAAGGGGGGGGTTCCCATTCACAGGGAAACCCACAAAGGTGGCAGCTTGGGGATTCACAAAGCACTGACTTAAGCCTCCTGTTCTCTATCTTTGTACTAGGGAACACAGGGCCACCAGAGCTGTTGGTTATGTCTCCATTTTCTCAGAGCTGATCCCCACATGGATGGTTCTGTCTTGAGTCCTTACCTAAGTAGTGATCTCTTTTGCCTTTGTCTTCATACTGCTCCGTATTGTCCTGTACCTGTCCCTGCCTCAACTTCCCAGCGGGTTGCCCATTGAGAGAAAAAATAAAAAAACACAGGAAACATATTCTCAATGATGAGACATTTTACTCACACCCTGGAAGGGGCCATACTCAGTTTGAGTTTTAAGTACACTTATTTGCTAGACCGAACTAGCAACACAGGTGAGCTAATATTATAATTAGGACACAGGCTACGAAACTCAGAGGACTATATAACATGTATGGTTTGTCTGCTTCCTGGCTACTGAACACTGATGTGGAAGTAAGATGTCTCACTCTTAAGCATGGATGTGGGGTTTTCCTCATCTTCGGGGACAAATCCTGAATGAGAGGATGATTGGTGATCAGATCCCATTTTACTTACTCTTTCAGTTCAGTGAGCTTCAGCCACGCAGGGCTTAGGTGGAGATAAGCAGAGGGAAGGATGGGGCCACATGAGGCTAGAACGCTGAGTACAGTGAGGATGTACAAGAGTGAGTGCAGGCCCGCTGTGAGATTGCTTGGACATCATTTGGCAGTTCAAAGTCAAGTTCACCATGTGCTCACCATTTGATTCTACAACCACACCCCTGGGTGTTTTGCCTAGAGACACGAACTTCATGTTTTGCATAGAGTCTACCTCATATTGTTTATAGTAACTATATTTGTAACAATGAAACATTAGAAAAAAATGTAAACATTCCTCAATGCTCAGCGGGTGAATGCGAAGATAATACCTGGTGTGTTGACACAGTTGAATTCTAGCAAACGATGTGTGCTGGTTTGAATAAAAATGCCTCCCCCCCTAGTCTTGTAGGGAGTGGCACTATTAGGAGGTGTGGCCTTGTTGGAGTGGGTGTGGCCTTGTTGGGGTGGGTGTGGCCTTGTTGAAGGAAGTGTATCACTGGGGTGTGGGCTTTGAGGTCTCAGAAGCTCAAGCCAGGCTTAGTGACTTTAGAGTTGCTCTTTCTGCTACCTGTGGATCAAGAAGGAGAACTCCCGGTTCCTTCTCCAGCTCCGTGTCTGCCTGCATGCCATGTTGATTATAAACTAAACCTCTGAACTGTAAGTCAGCTCCAATGAAATGTTTTCCTTTATGAGAGTTGCTACAGTCATAGTGTCTCTTTACAGCAATAGAAACCCTTACTAAGACAGAATGGTACTGGGAGCTTCAGGGAAAACACAGCAAAGTCAGGGACATCAGAGCCTCATTAGAGGAATGTGTTCCTTCACTGCAGAGTGTGGAATGCAGCCTCTGCTGGGAGGATGGCAGTGGGATAGAAATCCATGCCTAAGCTTGCAACCTTAGAAGGGCCCTAGCCACTTATTCAGGGTATCTCAGAAGGTAATGGGAAGTGCGCTTCTAACGTCTTGAGGATGCCCACTGCTTGGCCCTTACAGGCTCTAATTGAACATATAACTAAGTTCTCAGGTCTGTGTCCAGGAGGTAGCCTGAGTCTTCTGATTAAATTTATTGTTACGATTATCTCAGAACCATAATGGGCCTCAGTCCATGAGGCACTGAAATGGGATGAGTGGGAAGATAGACATAAGACACCCTTCAGCACATATTGAGAGTTGGGGAAGAGTGCCGCTTCCTCTGAGTGTAGGCAGCCAGAAACAGCTGTTTACATCCTTGGAATGTGGAAGTAAAAAGTGACACATATTACAAACCCATGGATTTTCTTCAACTCATGGAAAGATTGGTTTATAAGCTCTTGCTTATAGCAGCTGTATCTGTAATAACCAAACCCTGGCAACTGTTCAAAGCCTCCCTCAGTGCACAATGGGTGAATGGGAGGACAGTCTTTGGTAGGTTAACACAGATGGATGTTGCTCAAGAATGAAGGGAATTATTGAATCCATGTCACACTTGGCTGGATCTCAGGGACATGATGTTAACCGAAAATAGCCAATCTCAAGAGTGTTTATTGTCCATGTGTACAATTAAGTGCCACATTCAAAATGGAAACACCAAAGCGATGCTGACTAGGCCAGTGGTTACCAGGGGTTGTGTTTGGGGGCTGCCAGTGACTCTGAAAGAAGACACAGGAGTTTTGTTATATGTAAAACACTGTATCCTGACTGTGACTCCATCATAGCAGGCTGCCACCATTCACAGATGAGGCCACAGAGTTCTTTGTGACTTCAAAGCCTATGACTCTGCTTCCTGGGCTTCATTTCCTCTTCTGTGTACAAGGAAGGAGACACATCCACTGTAGTTAAAACCAGGATTTCTCAGGGTTTCCTAGGGAAGGCATTTTGTGTCTTCTCTTTCTACTCCTGGTTTCTCAGGAAACATGGTAGACTCCCTTCAGGAAGCTTCTATTTCCTATTTCACGGTCACGAGGGGAGAGTTACCACACGGGAAATTTGCAAGGGCACTCCGTATCGATCAGCTTGTTTTGGCCTCATTTTCATCTGTGAGAAGAAGGAAAACTCAGGCAGGTTCTCTTAGGCAGGTTTCATATATGGCATCCATGCTCCCCCTTGTTCAGAGGATAGGCCTAATCGAGGATGTTTCTTGAGAGAGGCAGACTAAGGCTCACCCCTCCAGCACCTATTCCCAGTGATGTGGAATCATCACGCCAGTACACCTTAGCTCTGGCAGCCTTCCTTTCAGTTCCCTTCATTGCCCCAGTCCACTCGCTGCATCCTTTGGCAGAGACAGATACTTTCTGGGGACTTTTGGCTAAAGTTGGGCGCTCCATTGGCCTTTCCTCCTGGAAGCATTTGCTGATAACTGTGGTTATTCAGATGTGAACGCTTCTCCAGCTCTGCTGGGTCCCTGATACAAAATTTTACATTAAGCTCTTGAGCAGTTCTGGACCGATGGGTCACCACTGCAGCCTATTTCCTTAGACTTGGATGAATTCTGAATCACCGTTGGAATTATCTCAGAAAAAAAATGGTAGGGACTTTTGCTAGTTCTTTTCCAAAGATAGACTAAGACCTTCATGAAGAAAGAACAAAAGCTTTTGCTTATTTTAAGGACTTTTTAATTTTTAATTTCAACAAACTTTTTTTTTTCTTTTTTTTTATCCATGTGCATTCGCTTTGTCACAATCAAGAATTGCCGTTAGAAAGCCAATTACATCATTTTAGAGCCATGTTAGAATACAGCAGCACTTGGACTGTTTCCTTGAAAATTGATACTTTTTTGTGGTCTTCTCCAAGGACTGAGAAACACATTTAAACTTTCTGAATGTTCATCGGTGGTTCTGATCAATGAAGGGCCCTGACACCTGGCATCCATTTCAAAAAGATACAGTTGTTTCTGTTTTCCTGTCAAGATTTCTCCCCTCCTGAGAGCCTTTATCTTTAGTCCATATAATTTCCTTTTCAGATCTAAAGGTGGCCAGTCCATTAACATCTGTAATAAACTCATTTGTATTCTAGTTAGGATCATTTGCTCAATGTGCATTTACTAAAAGCATCCCCAACTTTCCTTGTTGCTATTTTATATTCCCCCCACCACCCATGTCCAGACTCACACAAAGAGCAGAACACAGAATTTTAGTTACAGGTGCATTACTTCTGTACACTATATTTTCTTTGTCTACTACTCCGCCTAATTTCTCCTACAGGGTAACTTAATCAGGGATTTTATTCCTGCACAAAACATTGTGACCAAGAAGCAAGTTGGGGAGGAAAGGGTTTATTCAGCTTACACTTCCACATTGCTGTTCAGCACCAAAGGAAGTCAGGACTGGAACTCAAGCAGGTCAGGAAGCAGGAGCTGATGCAGAGGCCATGGAGGGATGTTACTTACTGGCTTGCTTCCCCTGCCTTGCTCAGCTTGCTTTCTTATAGAACCCAAGATTCCCAGCCCAGGGTTGGCACCACCCACAATGGGCCCTCCCACCCTTGATCACTAATTGAGCAAATGCCTTACAGTTGGATCTCATGGAGGCATTTCCTCAAAGGAGGCTCCTTTCTCTGTGGATAACTCCAGCTTGTGTCAAGTTGACACACAAAATCAGTCAGTACAGTAACATTCACATTTTAAAGACATAGTATGTGTTTACTCTGTGCTTTATGACCGATGTGCCTGCATGTATATAAATGCACTGATGTGTGCCTTCTCCCACGGAGGCCCCACATATTGTGTTCACTGGTGCTTCTACACCATCATGAGGATGCTTGAGAACAGAGTCCAGGTCCTTTGCAAGATCATTGTGTTCTCTTAACTCCCAAGCCATCTCTACAGGCCCTACAATCACTTTCTACTGCCATTCACTTTTAGCCATATTCAAAGCATCAATGTTAATTAGATAGTTGCCTACGTTGTTTAAAATTTAAGCTATCTAAAATTTTTAATTTCATGTTCAACAAAACTAGAGTTAGGTCTCACGTTCATCCCTGTGTATCTTACAGTTTGATCTGGAATACATTTGTGATTTGGGGGTTCCATAGAATGGCATATATGATGGCTCATACCTATATTGCCAGCAATAGAGAAGCTGAGACAGGAGGATCAGAAGTTTGTGGACAGCCTGGGTCATAGAGTGAGATACTGTCTTATAAGCAAACAAAAGGACCAGTTACCTGAACCAGAATCTTCATTTTATAAATTTATTCATGAGTACTCTAAGATTTCTGAACCTGAGTTTTCTTATTCTCAAAATTTACATAATAAATCTATAGTTTACATATGCAAAACTGTAATGTGTGACATCATTGGTGTTCAGCAAGTAACACTTATTTTATTGATATAAAGGAAGTCCCTAAATTAATGGCATGGAGTATGAGAGATTTATATCATAGGATGAGGTTGTAGTTATATATCAAAGCATTAAAAATTAAGCAAGTAGAATAACTTCTAAGATTAAGAAAATAATTATCTTTCATTAAAATTAGAATGGTGATTACCTATGTTTGTTTTGATCAGAAGAACAGAAGATGTATTTTAGGTTATACTGGTTACTGTTGAGTATGACTTTTTAGGATTTTATAGATATTCTGTATATATATATATATATATATATATATATATATATAATAAATTATATTATGTACAATGTATAGTAGTAAGCAGTGTTTGACCAAGTTCTCTAAGTCAGTGAAACCACGAGCAAAGAATATTTGTGTGCAACACAAACACCAGCAGCCAGACAGACAAGGAAATGGTGAGCAGAGCCTGACCCTGGATAGTCATTGTCATTATTGTCAGCTTTAGTCCCTTTTCTGATCGGCAGTATTTTCTGGTGCTACTTTGCTGATGTCCTGTTGTTCGATAGAAGACTCTGCTCTTCATTCATCTGAATGTGACATTCCAGCATTGCTAGGGTCCTCCTCAAATCACAGCTTATCTACTTTGGTTTATTTGATTACAATCTTTGATTGCTTTGACTATGGCTCGTGAAACTTGCTGAAAGCAGCCGGGTTTCCATGGTAAACACATCACAGGCTCTAAGCAGAAGTACCTGACACATTTCAAGTACTTAGTTCCCTAGCCCAAGTCCACCACTCTTATCAGAAATAGGTGTTATAAATTATCAGTTCCCAGTTCTTACTCTGTCCAGATGAATCCCAATCCCCAGCATGATAACTCAGCCTCTGTGTTTGTAGAAAGTCTCCTGGACCTTGGTGATTTTTATGTACACAGCAGACTGTGGACTGTTCATTTGGGCCTTCGCTTATCTAAATTAAATTAACTTTTAATTACAGTAGTGCTTTTCTTCTCTAATAGAAGAGGACATCTGGGAATAAATGTTGTCACCAAATATCTCTGGTGTAGCAAAATCACTGTGACGTGAGGCCACCTCTGTTTCTTTCCCTCTATGTGAGACCAACGTTTATGAAGAAAGCCATAAACGTGATAATTGCTTCCATTTCCGAAGAATTTTTTATCTCCCTATCGATTCATGAAATAAGATGACGCAAACACAGGGACAAAGCATATTCATGGTGTTCAGATTCCTCAGAGAATAAATACATTGTGGTCTGGAGAGATGGCTCGGCAGGATTAAGGGCGCATGCTGCCATTGCAGAAGACCTGAGCTTGGTTCTTATCACCCACATTAGGCAGCCCACAACCCCCTGTAACTCCAGCTTCAGGAGATCCTTGTCCTCTTTTGGTCTCTGTGTGCACATGGACTCATACACATAAGCTTCTTCCCCGCTATATAATACAGAATTAAAATTAAACACTTAGACAAAATAAGCATTTGATGAAGATATCCTATAGGAAAGACATGGTTGAAAAATATTTATGGTTCTCCACTCTGTCATTAAAAGTGATGCCATCTTGAGCTAAGGAACGAACCCAGGACCTTGCCCTTCCTCAGCAAGCATGCTCCCACTGAACTAAAGGGGTACACATGGAGGGAGTCAGGACTCCAGATACATATGTAGCAGGGATGGCCTTATCTGACATCAGTGGGAGAGAAGGGAGGCTTGATGCCCCTGCATAGGGGGATACTAGAGCAGTGGGGCAGGAGAGGGTGAGTGGATAAAGGAGCACTCTCTTAGAGGCAAGGGGAAGGGTAGAGAGAGGGGATAGGACAGAGGGTCTTGGTGGAGGGGAAGCTGGGAAGGGGGATATCATTTGAAATATAAATGAATGAAATGATTAATTTAAGAAAGTGATGTTACCCTGTGGCATGAATAGATGCCATTGTGTTTATTCATGCTTAAGGAGTCGCCTGAGGGGCCAGAAGATGGGATGAAAGCTCCTGGTGGTGGAGTTCCTGGTTAATCTTGGGATCAGCACCACCCCTAATCCATTTTACCCATCAGCACATGAAAAAGAACTGTGAGGAGTTTTTCTTTGCCCTTTATAGGTATTGGAATGGTCCTTAATGATCTTAACTGTGGGCCTACATTTTGCCTCAACCAAAGAAAAGAATCTGTGCTTTGGCAGACTTGGCTATTTCTAAACAGTGCTAGAATTCGAAACACAGACTTTCATTAGACTGTGCCTCACTCCTAAGGCAAAGCCAGAAGGCACGTCTTCCAACAATTGAATCTGCCGTGCTGACTTAGTTAATAAAGCCAGAGAAGCAAAGGAGACCAAGAGGTTCGTGCTCCACGGTCTTAATTGCTTTGCTTTTCCAATTCCCCAAGTTTCAAGATTTAAAATTATTTAATATCTGGAGAGTGATCCTAAGAGATAGTGACGCCCTGTGCAAAGAGCACAGGGAGACTTAGACTTGAGGTTTAGTTCTTCCTTGGGCAGGATATCTCAAAAAAAAAAAAAAAAAAAAAAAAAAAACCCAGACTTCTTGAGACTGAGCATGCTTGTAAAAGAGGGATGGCCGGTTATGGTGATGATAACAGTAGTTAGATGATTATAGAATTATAACAGAAGCAGCATCTTGCTTCAGCTTCTTCGTAAATATCATGCTTGTGAACAAACAAGTCTTTCCGCTCAAAGATGATGTGTCGCTGGCAGCTTGGTTATTATTCTTACTTTATTCTCACTGTTGTTATTGTTTTCTTCTTTCTTATTATCCCCATAACTGAAGGTGGCTTCATGTGTGCAGAGCAGATGGAGATGAGATGAGTGACGGAGGCAGACAGCAGGCAAACTCAGGGACCTGCCTTGGGATTTTAAAATAAGGAGATGTCTATATGCGAGAGCCCAAGTGTGTTTTCTCTGGGGAGACCTCATAGTTAGATTTGTTTTCATGAAAGGAAGCTTGAGTGCAAAGGGAGAAATAAAATGAAGAAAATCCAGTATTGTTTCATTATTTTTATTATTAATTTGAGGAATGAGCACCATTGAAAACCTGAAGCTGTTGCAGAATTTAGATCCTTCTCAATCCACCAGTTGGAACAGTGTTTCAGGTTTAAAATCAGTCATTTGAGGACTGGGGAGATGGTTCAGTGAGTAAACTGTTTCATATAGAAGCACAGGATGTAAGCTTGATCCCAGAACCCGTGTAGAGGAGGAGAAGGAGGAAAAGTATGAAGAGAAAGAAGAGACAGGAGAGGAGGAAGAAGAAGAGGAGGAAGAGGGAGAAGAGGAGGAGAGAGAAGAAGAAGAGGAGAAGGAAGAGTAAGAGAAGGAGGAACAGGAGAAGGAGGAAGAGAAGGAAGAAGAAGAGGAGGAGGAGGAGCCGGTTATGATAGAGTCTCCCATAGTCCCAGCACTAGAGAGGCAGAGACAGACAGATTCTTGAGGTTTGCTGCTCAGCCAGTGTAGACCACCAGTGAGCCCCAGGTTCAGTGAGAAACTATTTCAAAAAATAATGTTGAAAGTAACTGAAAATGATACCCAGCACCTACCGACCTCTGGCTTACATACACACACACACACACACACACACACACACACACACACACACACACACACACACAAAGGTGCAATGCATACAAGCACGCAAAAATTCCATCCATTTGATTTGATTTTTTTCTATTAACGTTTTTACCTTAAAGGCCTTTATTACATGAGACTTATTCTATATCACAGTTTATATCCACTCTCGACAACTCCCAGTTTGTATTGCCTTTATGTGTCTTCACTCCGGTTTGATAGGATTCGTGCTAAAATCTTGCTAACATTGCCTCATGCTTCTACATGCTAAGTATTTACCTACAAAAGGCAGCAAGCTCTAAACCTCACAAGCAAATGTAACTATATTTCCTATATGTGCCTCATTAGATCCATCAGTCTTCAGGAATTATGAATTCTAAGTCAGGCGCCATGTGGGAAGACACGTCTTGCTTCTGTCCCTAAGGCTTTAGCATCAAGTTTTCAGATATTGATGAGCCTTGGAAACTCATGTCGAGAGTGACCAGCATTTGGGTTTTGTTCGTTACCATCTCTATGACCTTGTATACATTCCTTTACTCCGATGAACCTCAGCCTCCTTCAGGGCAGAGACAGCAGCATCCATATCCTGTCCAGAATTTGTTATCGGCTGAATACAGTGTAGTGTGATGTCAGGAGTATACATAATCCCCGTGCATTACATGGTTCTTTCCCGACCTGTCCCACTGTCCTGTCTGCATTTTTTCCCCTATAGATTCTTAGAGGCAAAGATAGACTGTTCTTAAGGATGGAGGGATGACTAACTATGTCTTGGTCTGCATCAAATCTCAAATCTTGCTCATCTTGATCATGATCATAAAGATGGGACCAGTTTTATCCCAAGGTTAGACATAACCTTCATTGTAGAATTTTTTTATTCTGAGTCCCATACACAGTGACTTTATTTTTGTTATGTGAACATTATGTAATTCTTTCATCTGGGTCTCATTCTTCCTCATAATTTTGCCTGTTTCCAAGGTGAAAAGCCCAGATCCTGGCTCAATCACCCCTTCCATGTACGGGCAGCCTCTGAGAGTCCCTCCTTCTCAGGGGGCAGGACAGTGTGGAAAGTTCAGGAGAGGAGTCTGCCAGGCATACTGGCTATCTCCTGGCTTCCCCTGCTTCCTCAGAGGCCTCTCCTCTGCCAGGCCTTTGAAGACCTGCCTCTGCTCTATCTGCTACTTAGCCGTTCGTGATCTGATTTTAGTCCAGGTCCTTCTCTGCCTTGGTATGCTTCTGATGGTGTCTCCGAATCTCTCTCTAAGATTCAGACACACTCTTTGCAATTCCTGACATAGTTGAATTCAGAGCACTGGTTATAGACACTGTATCTCAGATGGTACATTGAGTGGTACCTCCCATCCACATTCTTAGTCTCCCAGAAAGCCACAGAACGATGCTGTCCTCTTTCCTGCTCTCTATGTGGTGCATATGTGTACACTGTGGGTGTGCAGGGAAAGAGGAGAACATGTGTTTGGGGTCAAAATCTGCCTCTGTCATTTCCTGTCACTCTCTGCCTTCCTGAAGGGGGTCGCATTAGCACTACAGAGTTCTCTTTAGAAGGGTATATAGCTGAGATTTAGGAGGCTTCATTTCTTGAAGGGCTCCTGGGACCCTCTATGGAGTTTTGATCTCAGTGTCCAGGCTAATGGTGTAATTTTATATTCACTGTGTCAGGCTTTCTATTCCTGCACAAAATATCATGACCAAGAAGCAAGTTGGGGAGGAAAGGGTTTATTCATCTTACACTTTCACATTGCTGTTCATCACCAAAGGAAGTCAGGACCAGAACTCACACAGGTCAGGAAGCAGGAGCTGATGCAGAGGAAATGGAGGGATGTTACTTACTGGCTTGCTTCCACTGCCTTGCTCAGCTTGCTTTCTTATAGAACCCAGTACTACCAGCCCAGGGAATGGCACCACCCACAATGGGCCCTCCCACCCTTGATCACTAATTGAGAAAATATCTTATAGCTGGATCTCATGGAGGCATTTCCTCAAGGGAGGCTCCTTTCTCTGTGATAACTCCAGCTTGTGTCAAGTTGATACACAAAACCAGCCAGTATACACTGTTTAGGCTAATTTGGATACTTAAAATGTAATTTTGGAATAATCACCTCATCTTAAGACCCCAGTGGTTCTCAGCCTCTGAGTTGCAAGCCTATTGGCAAGACTTCTACCTCCAAAAACATTTATATTACAATTCAGAACAGTAGCAAAATTACAGTTATGAAGTAGCAACAAATGTAATTTTATCTTTGGGGGTCACCACAACATGAAGAACTGTATTAAAGTTGCAGCATTAAGAAGGTTGAGAACAAGTGAGCGCAGGATATATAATGTCTCTCTTTTTTTTGCTTAGATTCCCAAGGAGAGGATACCTCAGGTTCAAGTAGCAGAGGAATTTGAGAGACATCAGAAGGGAGAAGATGGCGGGAAGTCAGAATGCACTGCACACACATGTGGAACTGCCAAAGAGCAAAATTGATAGGATTTTACAAACAAACAAACAAACAAACAAACAAACAACCAGACTTGCCAGAAATGACACATATTTACATGGATTTCTTTGCATGTTTGCCTTTCTATCCAATAGCTCCTGGCTTATTTACGAGGAAGGTGTAGTATTTAACACCAGGCTTTAGCTACATGAAAACTTGTGACTTCAGCTAAATAATAATATTTTAAGCAGTATACAAATGCAAAAGAAGTTTCTTTTCCTTTCTTTCTTTCTTTCTTCCTTTCTTTCTTCCTTTCTTTCTTTCTTTTTCTTTCATTTTCTTCCTTCCTTTCTTCCTTTCTTTTTACTTTCTAGTTTTCACTTATTTCTGTATTTCCATTCTTCCTCTAACAAAAATCTATTACGCATCCTAAGCAGATTCTAGGGAGCCAGTAGTCTTATTTTCTAGCCTTAATCTTTTGTATCAGTTATAGATCCTCGGTGCAATCCTTCCCATAATTACTAGCAACCAGAGAAAGGCGACTTCTTCAAAGCCTCCTGTCCTTGTGGCTGACAGGAGTTCTGAGCCAGCAGTGATGGGGTGTGGTTCTGTTAGCAAAAGGCACTAAATGCTGTCATTCAAAATATTAATGCAACATACAATACAGGACAAGCATGCAGACTCTGATCCTGTTTCCCTCTTTCCCTTGCTCTTCTGAGAGCTGTGTTAGTCTTATACAGAAGCATTCACTCCCACTTGGTTAGAGTTGAAAACTTGATCAAATTGTCACTGGGCTCATGGGTTGTGCACTTCCTGTTCCTACGTGCACACTCAGAAGGTTCCAACATCCCCGTGTACATAACGGCCAAAGATGTTTCTGAACAGCGTGCCTACAGTCATGCCAACCAGCGTGTAGAGACTGTCTCTCTTAGCTGTCACAAACCTGTGAGGTAGACACTCGTTTTGCAGATGGAAAACAGGAATTTATAAAAGTCGCACAAATTAGTCAATGCCATGCAGCTGGAAGACAACAGTGCCCAACATTATCTACCTTGTTCTCCACCATGGGCTGTACTACGTAAACCAGGTCATCCCTGAGAACAAACCACTGTCCTTTACACTGGATCATACCTGTAAGCCAGTGCTTTTCTATGAAAATGAAAGTATGTTTGTAAACCCTCATTGTAAACCCTTTCAGTAGGAACTTTCAATCACAGAGACATCAGTGAGGACTCTGGAGGGTCTTGCCAAGATTCTCTGGCCAAAGGCTGGAAAGCCTTCATTTCTGAACCAGATTCAGTACTCACAAGAGGAAGTCACAAATGTGTCTATGGATGCCAGTCTCTGTGGACCTGGGCCGTCTGTACCCCAATTCCCCTATGCTTGTGCTATAGTCTCTGTTGATTTCTTCATGTACTTTTTGAACTTGCTTTAAGTTGGATGTGTTTGGTGGCTACTGGAACATGAAGATAAAAAAAGACATGCCGTGTACCCTCAAGGAATTTCTAGTTGAGTGTGAGGACCAAAGGCATCAATTAAAGAAAAGGTTGGCCAGAGCCTTAAGGAGCCTGGAGTGTGCACATGTCATGGGCTCCTGACTAGGGTCGGGGTCGGGGTGGAGTGGGGGGGGGAGTCTCTCAGAGCCAGAGTCAACAACAGGATGGATGTTTATGTTGGAATTGCCATGAAGGGCGGACAGCAGGCAGTTGGGTAAACATTAGCTAAAATACCGGAGTCCAAGCGACTCCTGATGAAGATGGCAGCAGTCCGTGTGGACAGAAACAACTGGATCTGGATAAGACAGTGAGGGGCGAGTGCGCATGGCTCCGGGGTGGTGGCGCAGAACCGGGTAGAGGGAGCAGCCTCGTCTCCCAGTTTCTGTTCCTCTATGTCATTATCTTCCTCGTTTCTGATGCTATGCTCTGGTAAAGATGATGCTGCAGGTACCAAACTCAGAGGATTTTCGATGATGAATTTAAAGTTGTTGTCCTGAATGTTCTATGAAGATAATGTAACCCCCTGACCCACAGCGCTAGGGGAGTGTACGAGGAAAGGGCTTGTGGGATTGAAAAGCAAGCTATGAAACGGGAAGGATGGTGTCACTGTTACTACTAACAGTTCTAAGGTTCGGTCGAGACTACGTTCAAACAACGGAGTGATGTCGGTGATCACACTGCTGCAGGGACTTTATTTGGAACTTTGTGTGATCCTGGCAGCTTTCAACACGTCAGATTTATTGACTGATTTAATTCTCATAATAATCTCATTTTGTTCCTAAGGAAATTGAGACGTACAGAAGTAGTTAGGCAGAGATCCAAGGTCACAGCTTTGCAGCGAAGTAAAATGGGCTCTTATCCAGGTCTCCTAGTTTCCCTTACATTTAAAAAAAAAAAAAAACTCCTACAAAATTCTTGTCAGATCCCATGCACAATTTAGCCAGTAGTCTATGGGCAGGTTTTGCCAAGGTTATCTTGTGCTTACAACCTTGCCTGTGTGTGCCGTCCTGTCTGCCAGGGAAAATTCCCTTTTAATTTATGACTCTCCACTGTACTGACTCAGATGTTCCAATGTCCTCACCGATAGAAGAGCCGACTTCTCAATGGTGGCAGACTGTGTAGACAGGGGGCAGCTGAGCAGACAAGAATGGCTGAAGACTCCATTGGAGGTTCAGCACCAAGCACCAGTACTGTTCTTTCTGTCTCCAGGAGTGTTAAGAGACCACCTATCCCTGTGATGGAGGGATAAGCAAGGGAGAAGGTGTGTTGAGCTCACTACAACAAACACCAGAGAGAGCTAACAAGAAGAGGCAAGGCTTGCATTCAATCACAGTTGGAACATTCTAGTCCACGATCATGTGTACCAGTTGGGTTTAGACAGAGCATCTAGGCATGAACATGCGATGCTTCGCAAATGTAATGGCAGGGAGTAAAAGAAATGAAGGATTTGGGGTTCTACACCTTACTTCAAAAGAGTACAGCCTCCGTGGCTTGGAGAACCATCACTAGTCCCTGGTGCTTGAAGGCTCATGGTTGACCCATAGCACTGGGGATGAAAGCGGTACCTGTCAGGCTTACTGAGTGAGTGAATGAGTGAAAGGCTACGATGTAATCACTGGCTGGAAACCAAGCATCCTCTTGGGTCTTATAAGAATTAAGTATCTCAGTTAATCTTCACTCCTGCATTCATTAGAAAAAAAAAAAAGAAAAGAAAATGCAACAAACAAAAACCCAAAACAAAACAAACAGAAAACTGTCCAACCATGTTGTTAGAGCTCTGTTCTTTCATGCCTTTTGTATCTGACAGCTCACCCTCTGAGACTTCAGTCGTTGCTATTTGCTGGATCCAAGGGTGTTGCTGGACTTGTGCCTGCTTTATGGGTTCTTATTTCTACCACTATTCTACTGTTACCTCTTCCGAGCCTCCAACATTAGGTAGGAGAGAAAGAAGACTAGAGAGGAAAGGGGGCATCAATATTTTCAGACTACTTCCTGCTGATCAGGGCCGTTGAGTTCCTTGAGGCAGTTTTAATCTTTATCCTCAGGAGATCTCCAACCACCAACAGCAGCAGTAGGAGGAGCCGAGGTGGCCACGCCCCTCCCGGGGCTCTTGGCGTTTATAGACTCTCACAAGAGTTCACAGAATTCCAAACACCATTCGTCTGTAAAAAACTATCTGCAGCTGGCAAAAATCACATGCCCACCAGAGCATGGGGGCAATTCGCACTCTGCTGCTGTGGGCAATCTGAAGCAGCCCCACATCCCAACATCTGGAATTCAAAGAAAAATCACATACCCACAGCATGTCCATGTTTTTAAAGAAACCAACATTCACACTACACAAGGGCTGCTAGGGAGACAGCTTTGCTGAAATTCTTCAAGCTGCATGACCATTACAGCCCTGTGATTTACCACACTGCCTCTCCCCTGGGATGATGCTTGCACGTTTCCGTCCTGCCATCCTTGGATTCCTTTCCGGAGACCTCTGCAGGCTGTAAAGCTCAACCGTGCATTTGATGGACAAGACAAGGAAGAGAGTTAAGAAAAACAGAGGGCTCTCCCTTCCCACCAGCTCTCAGGAAGGGCATGGTGGAACGGGTTAAACAGGGCTCTTAAGTTATGAAAGCCATGATTATATATGCATGTAATTTTTAGCACAGAGATTTATTAATTTGCATTCAGATCATTAGAGCCAATTAGCAGCTTCAGCTTCTGCAGTTATGTGCAAAGTCTTTACTTTTACTTCCCTTGTCAGATCTTTACAGTCTTGGGCTGAAGAATGACCTCTGGTACATGCGGAGACGCAGTTCTGCTCTGATTGTCCCCACTCCCCACCCACCACTATACACAGCTCTGCGTGTATTTTCTTCTTTTTCCTTTTGCTATAGGGCCTCTCTCCTGTGTAGGGCCGCTTTCCTGTTGTAGGGCCTTTCCTTAGTGGGGCTTTTTCCTTAAATGAACTGTCTCATTTGTTAGATACTTCACCCAAAGTCATTTCTACAGGAATGGACACAGAAAAGAAGAAAAAATACTCCCCTCTGTTGCATGTAGTTTTTTGCTCTACCCATGTTCGCTCTGGGAAGTGATGATGCTATCAGCCCCTTCCTATCTTCCCTTGAATCCTTGGGTAAAACACACAGATGCACAGTTGTTCCTTTTTAACTTGTTTTAGGACACAATCGTTGGGTGCTGCTATCTCCCTCCTGGAAAATTGTGCCCTTACCAATTTCTTATCTCAGTCTTTCCCATGTGCCCTAAACTCCCCTCACCACATGCCTGTAGGAGCGGCTTGTGTGGCCACTCTGTTTTGAGAGCTCACATGGTTACTGGATTCTCCTCTCTAAGACATTTCAAACTCTGCTTGTGTCTCCTGCCTTTCCTTCAGGGACCCAGAAGTCCCGCCTGTCCCTTCTGCCCAACAATTGGCCCACGGTTTTCTTTACTGACAGATCAAGAACCAATTGGGGAACAGGACCTGAGCATCAGAACCGCCCTCTGTACTCTCCCCAGCCCCCACTAGTTTTAGTTCTCTTTTTCCTCATTCCCTGAGTGAGATACCCACTATCTGAAGGAGAGCAGCAGAAATTTAGTCCCTGGTGAGAACTCAGCTAGAGTTCTCTTGTTTACTTTAGTACTTACTTGGAAGGGGTGTTTATAGAGTATGAATGTATCATTAACATGTGAAACATTTGCAGGGGTATGGTGAATAAAGGCTTGCCTATGCCATGGCGCAGACCACTTCATCAGTGCACAGTCTTTGGGGAGTCATTTGACTAGTCTGTGGTCCATACTGATTGTACATATTGTCCTGTGCCCAGTGTTCTCTTCCTTTGTTATTACTGTGTTCCAGTTCCAGTGCAAATTATCTGAGTGGAAAGCACTATAATCTGTGCTATGTAATACCCGGTATTAAATCCTTATATATTATTTTAAAAATAAGCAAAAGAGTCCATCCTATCTACCTTGGTTCTCCTCCCTCTCTGGATGATTTTTCAATGTCAATGATTCCTATTCAAGTGGAAACTGGATGGACCAGGGTACCCAGCTGTGATGATGCCCGTGAGAGTGTTGACCAATGAGCTCATGGTCAAGTCTCTTAACCTCCCTCACACCATTGGTCTTGTCAAGATGTATTTCTTCCGAAGTCTCTATTAGTCTCATGGCAACCCAATTGACCAGGGCTATTTCCGATTGTCTGCACCCTACAGCTTTCACCCACCCTCCCCTTTCCCTCAGCAGTTTTTACTATATGCAATCCTTGACAGCACGAGTATGAGTTCTCAGATTTTACTATATGTAATCCTCAAGAGTATGAGTTCTCAGATGCTATTTGCTCTCTTCTATACACCTTAGCGTCTTCCCTAATTACAGTCTCCTTAAATCCTCACTTCCATTCTTCTGCTCTCCTTTCTGAGTTCTGTCATGAACTCTGCCTTATTTTAGACTGTCTTCTGTCCTCTGTCATCTAGCTGCTCCCCTGTCCTCTGACCTTCTCCATATGTGAAAGAACTGCTTCTCTTCCAGGGGTCTTGGTATAAACGTCACAAACAGTGCCTTTCCTGAATGCATCAGTCTTTGCTTAGCTGACTTTTTTCTCTGTTACTCTAGAGTTGATGTTGAAGTCTGGGTCCTGCATGTGCCTTCTCCAGGGTCACATAGGCTCTGTGCATCCTTGCACACAAGCATTAATCTGCTTCTGCTCCCAAGGCCGGCAAACCCTGTTTCTATGCTCTTATATTGACAGGAGAGTAATGCTTGGTCATCAGCTTCAAGCAAGGTACACTCAGCGTTGAGCCATGAATAAGTGTGTGTGACTAAGCGAATCTTAGAGCTGGTGGCCAGTCACCCCATTCTGCTGTGCCCCAGTCTGACATTTGCTACTGCTGGTGTCTGTCCACTTTCACAGTCCCGGTCTTTCAACTCAAGTTTTTACTCCTTATATCAAGAGAAGCATTGGTAGTTTGAAGAATGGTTTTGAATGTAGCATTCTGAGCCTGCATGCTTATGTCTGGAGCCTATTTATCAGGGGTTGATAGCTGCATATTGTTGTTCACGAATCGGTGACAAAATCAGAGCATATTCTTTATACACACATTTAGCAATACTATCTTTAATGGCTTATAATACATTTTATCAACAATATAATAAATATATAAGCATTTTAAAAATCAGTATGACACCTTGACAAATACAAAACAAAATAGCAATAAAGTAATAGACATCCCCACATATACACACATGGATCTATCATTATCGATATATGGAAGTCTCAGCATGACTCTTCCTGAACACAGGAGGGAAGAGTTAAGGTATTTACTTGTTCAGGGAATCACCATAGACAGCCCAACTATGAATGATATTGGAAACAAATGTATCACTTTGCTGACTCGTGTGTGTGTGTGTGTGTGTGTGTGTGTGTGTGTGTGTATACACATTCATATATATGTGTATATATACACATACATATTATATATATATATGATATATATATATATGAGTGTGTGTGTATATGTGTATGTTTGTATATATATATATGTATATATATACACACATTTATATATGTGTGTGTGTGTGTGTGTGTGTGTGTGTGTATCACCTGGGTGGGAGCACCTTTGCAAATTGTTCTTCTCATTTCCACCTCCATACAGACTTGGCCACAGAATGCCCACAATATTGTCCTGGTGTCATTGTGATCCCTTTCCTCATAAATGTCCAGATTGCTCCCTGGTGCTTGGTGGCCCGGTTGTGAACCTCTATTCCAGTTGTACCACCTCCTCAAGGGACTTGAAGATCAGAAAAGTCAGTTATCACAGATCTCACAGAAAAGACCAGTTCCTGCTCATAAGGTTTTCGAGCTATTCTGTCTAGAGGTGTCCTGAACATCAGATGCAGCACTAAAAACAACACCCAATGGTAACCCGGGGGCAAGGTACATTGTACTACCTGGGGTTGAACCTGCCACTCTGTAGGTTTGGGCCAATCATTCGTGTTGGCCAACCTTTAGAGAATCTGTTTCTTCACCAGTTCACCACAGCTCATCATCAATCCTAACTCCTGCTTTTAGGTCACAGATTAAGTAAAAGCATTCCTGTAAAGCAAGCTGTGATCACGTGCTGGCAATGATGAGGTGACAATGACAGCCATATTCATGAGGGCCCCCTCCAGCCATAGAGAATGATAGGGGCTTGAAAAACTATGTAACTGGAAATGTTTCTTTAAGCAGCCAGTTCTCCAAGCCCCTCCCTTTCCCCTCCCCATCACAATACGTTGAGCCTTGTAGCTTTTATAGTTTTAAGTGTTTCTTCTTTCCAACTTAGCTAATAGTAACATTTACATTTTCTCACAGTTCAAGTCTTGTTCATATTGGCTCACTGCTGATTTGTATATGTGACTTTTAACAGAGTTACACCAATAAAATCGTTTTCAATAAATATCTAAACTTTGTCGCCCCACTGTTTTTGAATGAAACACTTCCTGTCACTCTTGCAGAGGCTCCATTCCCAGAACTGGGCTGCTGTAATGATTTCGTCAGTAGCACACAAATCCTATATTAATCTCTCAGCACTTCTCTGAGTTCAGTGCATTTTTATGCTTGGCAGGATTAGGGTAGTCTAGGAGAATTAGTTTTCTTTTCTCATTGCCTTTCCTGTTTAATTTGTAACCAGTTAAGGCTCCAGACTATATGACGGATGGGTGATCCTAGGAAAACTGTAAAGGGAAGAGGTAATTGGCAGGCTTAGGTTAAGCAGTGAAGTCTTCCTGCACCTTTCAGAAGCCTCAAAGGCAATCTCGTTATGAAAATGTCCATACAAGCAAAATTCCGCATGTGTATGGAATTTAATTACCGACTAAGCAGCACGATCCAGGGTTTCATTTTGATGGAGGATGTGCAGGGTTTGGGAAGTAGCTCATGCAATAGCTGAGCCCTCGCAAACACACAGGTGCTTGTACTAAGATGAAAATGTATAGTTACAAAGCTTTATCCAAGTCACTCAAAATAGGAAATGTCAGGTCAGCGCGCCCTGATGTCTAATATAACCATCCTTCCTGAAGACTTAGCCCAAATTGATATATTTTGTCAGTGAAAGTATTATTTTTTTTAATAATAGCAAGGTAGCATGAGAATCAATTATATCCGGAAGATGCTGAAATCAGATTTTATAATTATTTGGATACCGCCTATTTTATTCATATTTATTTATATTTTTATATTTGTATTTATTCCTATTTCTATTTATAGGACAAGACTGATCAAGTGCTTGAGGTAATGAAATACCAAGATAGAGTGATCTAGGAATTATACTTTTTCTATTACTCTTTTAGTCAGTCACTGTAATCCTTTACGAAAACAGATTATCATCCAATGAATCTTCGTACTGCCCTTGGTGGGGTTCACTTTTGTGACATCCAGACAATGTATGGCCACATAAGATGTGACATGACTTGTCCTGACTATCTAATGGAACATAACTACCACTCACTTAATGCTCCAAAACCTTAGCAGAGACCAAAGGATCAACATGGTCCATGAATTAGACATTCATGGATACGATGTATCCATAAGATACTTAAAATTAGCCATTTGCTGAATAGCCTCTATGTAAACCATCTAAGATAGAGATTAATGGGTAAGAGCCACCTCTGGCCTGGAGGAAAAATGCACATTCCATTAAGAAAGATAGATATATTATCTTCTGCAAGGATTGGTACTTTCAGAGTCAAAGATTTCAGGTGTTAAATCAGATCGCCAAGTGTTTAAGTTCACCAAAAGAATGACTGATTAACCCATATCTTGAGAGGGGTTAATCTCTACCAGATCACGTGCTGAGGAGGAGAAATGTCCTTTAAGAACCTTATGACTTGTTTCTGCTCCCAAGGGAATCAGGACAGATTTCAGAGCATCTTTTGGCAGTGGTGTTACAGTGTGAAGTAATGCCTTCAGATTTTTCACAGGCGAAGTCAGCTGCATCCTCAGTAAGGATGATATAAATTACCATGCCGTTATCAACACCGCCTCCCATCCATAAAACTAGAGGAAATACACGAGTCATAAAAAAGCCTGCTATCAAGGGATTTTTACATTCGTGACAGTGTTCTGAAGGCAAACTCAAGCTTTTTAAAAGGGATTGTGAACTATTTTGCCAAGAAATCATAGAACCCAGAGACTTAAGCTAGCAGAATCATTGATAGGGTAAGTGATATTATAATGATGAGACATTATTATCGACTACACGATGATGCTGGAGCAAAGGCATTCTCTGTGGGAGCAATATTTATTGAAGAAAAACATTCCAAATTTAGAATAAACATAATGACAATGACAACCATAACTATGCATCTCTCTCTCTCTCTCTTTCTCTCTCTCTCTCTCTCTCTCTCTCTCTCTCTCTCTCTCTCTCTCTCTCTCTCTCCCCACACATACACACACCATATATATATGTAACTGGTTGGTGTCTGGATCTCTTATATTAGAAAATGCAGTGCTATGGTTCCTAGAACGTCTAAGTTTAGACTTAGGCGGAAGAACCATAAACCAACACTGGCTGGTTAAGCAGAAAAAGATTTCATTAAGAAAGGATTCTGGGCCCATCACCGAATTATACGGAGTCCTGGAGAGTGTGCCCTCAGGACCATTGAGTCCAGGCTTGTAGTAGTAAGCATTCATCTACCCTGATAAGGGATCTGCCCTTGAGTGGAAACCACTTTGCTAGCTGCTCCTGGTTCTTGGAAGCCTCTACTGACACCAGAGCCAGCAAGATGGACTCCTCCCACAGCTCGCCCTGTCAGATGTTCATTACTAAACCAGAGAGTCAGTCACCTGTGGCTGATTGGGAAAACCCTACCCTAGGCATCCATATTCCAATTGCAAAGGAATTTGGAAGGTGGGGTTTTCTGGATTTTGCCCTGATTGTCCTTGCTGTAGAAGGCTGTTATTTTTCCAGATAGGATTAAATAACTTGAAAGGAATTGGGTGGCTTAAAACCATGATGTAATGAGTGAGGTGGGACACATTGAGAGAAAAAGCCCATCTCTTGGCATATGTTCTTGACCCAAAGTGATAATGGCGGTGGTAGCTTTGCTGGTGATATCACCAGCATTAACTAAATGCTCACGATGTGCTAGCATATGTTATAGTTTTTATTCTTAAGATAATTTTAATAATCCTATGAGGTAAATAATGTGATTATCTTACTTTACTAATGAAAAAAAAACTGAAGCCCAAACTGTCCACACAACCAACAAGAGGCAGTGCTGGAATTCGCACAGTGGTGGTCTCACCCGGGCTCTCCTCAACTGTTGATAGAGGCTTTTCTACATGCCGTGGGGTCTGTGCTTCCGCTTTCTGTCTCTGTGGGTGTCAGACATGCATGGCTCTTGTGTATTAACGAAGAGAAAGGAAAGACAACCATGGAGAAAATTGTCACTGCGTTAACTAGTTCCTCCTGCTTGGCAAAAAATAAACAGAAGCAAGTAAGAAAACTGCCACCGCACCTTGTCCTTCAGAAGGGCTTTCCAACCTGTGGTCTCACTTAATCTTATCTCCGTGCTCAAGCAGTGGCCATTAATAGTACCATTTTCCACATAAAAAGAGCCTCAGAAGGGTTATGTTTATAGTCAAGGTCACACAGCCCATAAACAGCAAAAGCTCAGTTTTGAGAGCAAATCCCATATTCTCAAGCACTCCTGCTAAGATGTCCAGCAAAGCGTGGTCGTTCAGCCTAGGGGGACAAGACCCCAGTGCAACAGGCCTGCAAGCATGGATGCTATGCAGCCTTTGGAAAAGGGCTGGCTCCTTCTGAAGTGCGGCCTGCAAAGACTGCCCATGTGTCCCAGCACACTGTTGTTGGCCATGCAGTGTCTTTCACGCAGAAACACAGGTTGCCTATAGCCGATCGGAACTCCATCTCCACCTCTTTAACTTTTGTGTCCATGGTTACATTTTGCTAACCTCATGAGAGCTATACTTTCCACACTGAGACTAGGTACACTTGGCAAAACTCAGAAAGACCACTTAAAAACACAGAACTAAGTACAACTCACGACAGCCTAACATTTTAAACATTTATAATATATCAAACTAAATACCCTGTAGTGAGGGCATCTTTGCCCTCAAAGAGATTTTTTTTAAAATTCTTTTAAGGGAGGTCTGTCTATACATGACTTTGTCAAATATTTGTTCAACATTTTTTTCTCTACCTTTGATTCAAGGCCTTAGACGGAATGAAATGAACAAGTTTGCCTCTGTCCAGCAATCCCTGTGTGATTTCTTCAAAAGACGCCCGTCTACACCCCACGTTTTGGAATTTGGCAAATATCTGCATATTTGTACTAATTCTCTCCTGGAATGTTTAGTTCGGCTTTAGGCTTATCAGCTTTGATCTCTAGCAGCAGAGATCAAAGATTCCTTGAAAGCACCGGACCCCAAGTCAGATGCTCTTGCCCCAAGGGGCCATTTGGTAATGTCTGGAGAGACCATCAGGAGGGTTCTGCTGGCATCTAGTGGGTGGAAGTCACAAATGATGCTGTCCTTTCTGCAGCACACCATGCAGTCTTCACCCACAAATGAAGCTGGCACATGTGGACAGGTAGAGAGCTAGACTTTGGGAGTGTGTCTGGATGCTTCCTTGCACCACATGTCTGTCACTCCGACGCATTTGCAGAATCTGAATTTGGCGCACCTGGAAAATGACTCCCCTTTGCTCACATTCTTTCAAGCTCCGTCTGCTGACACTTGAGCGTCGAAAGCTGTAGCTACAGAAAACACCTCACTTAATCATCTTCTGCACAACCTCGTGCTGTCTTGGTACAAACACTCAGAGCCCCTGGCTCATCTGTATTTTATCAGTGTGTAAGTGTCTCCAATGAAAGACACCTGTCACTCTTGATTCCACTTCACCCCCCGCCCCTTTTTCTTTGGCATTTATCTTCCTCCAAATTACCCCTAATCTGGAACAGTTTACGATCAGCCATATGGTTTATGTCCTCAAAAAATACAAATTAAGGTCAGCTGCAAGTCAGACCTTGTGGCGACATCCATTTTCTTTAGAAAAATGATGCCCGCATCTTTCCTCTGTGTGCACATATTTGAGGGATAGTTTTCTTCCCTGGTGAAAGTATTTTCCCAGTCATCATGAAATCCGTTCTGAAAGGTGTTCTCACACACTCCCTTGGCCACAAACTGATTCCAGTCCTGAACTGCAGGACGTCACCGAAGTAGTATTTTTTTTCCCTCATTAGAAACTACAGTTGTCTTTCTGCCGAGCAGCGCTGCTTGCTTCTATGGTCAGAGGTTGATGCAATTCAAGTTCTATTGACTAGCTACTAAATACAGGTCATTGGGCCAGGCTCCCAGGGAATATAATATGGAAAACAAATACCCCTTGCTAAGCAACCAAGATCTAGTTAGAGGTGGTAAGAGATGTTCGTAATGACCTGCAGTATGCCGTTAGAAGAGGCATCCGCAAGGCACAGGGTTTTGATGGTGTGTCTGGAGCAGAGCCCACCTCCAGCTGTATATTAAACCTCACATTATTAAACAAGACCTCAGGGTCCCATGGTCACTGTTAGACAAACTGGTCACCTTCCAGGTGGAGAACTTGGCAAGTAACAAGTTGTACCTGATAGCCCTGCGTTTCTCATTCTGAAGTTCCTCGAGACTCTGAAATGCCTTGTGTGGCATGGTTTCAGTGAGACACAAGACATTACTTAGTCTTGCTCTTAATCCCATATCTCTGTTTTAAATGTAACCTGAGATTTCAGATTTCCCTACTAACTGCTCCCATAGAGATTCAACTAAAAACTTGTATTTAGTCTTCCTGTTGTCTGGATTTTACCACTTCTGAGGGTGAGGTGACTACTTTCTCTTCCCCCGACCCCAAGCGATTTTGTTGCCTTTCTTATGGGTGAAGTGTCAGGATAGAAATATTTATAGTTGAGAGTCAAACACACACAAATTTGAATTGAGGTATAACTTTGTGTGTGTGTGTGTGTGTGTGTGTGTGTGTGTGTAACTTTTCTAACTTCACATAATTTTTATTTTCTTGTCAGTATAAACAGAATAGTGATTTGAGAAACTGAGGTGATGTCTTAGAGTTGACTTTCTGTTGGCTGTGATAAAAACACCAGGACCAAAAGCAAATTGGGAAGGAAAGGGTTTGTTTTGTTTACATTTCCAGGTAATAGTCTATCACTGGTGGAAGTCGCCTGGGAACTCAAGCAGGGCAGGGGTTGATGGAGGCTTGCTGCTTACTGTCTTGCTTTCCCACGGCTGTTTTTTTGATAGCATCCAGACTACCAGCCCAAGGCTGGCACCTCCAACAATAGGCTGGACACTCTGGTACCATTCATTTAAAAAAAAAAAAAACACCCTACAGGCTTGCATACATCCTGATGTCATAGAAGTGATTTCTCCACTGAGATTCCCTCCTTTCAGAGGACTATCGCTTGTGTCAGGTGAACGTAAGAACGAGCAGCCGCAAGTAGCCCCAGCGAGCCTTCTCCTTCCTAGCTTCTGTCTGTTGCTCAGGGGCAATTTGATTAGGAACCAGCTTCCCTCTTGTCTCAGTGTGTGGCTTCATATTCTTCAGTGAATCTCTTTCCCCCACTTCATTCCCTGGTTTTCCTGACCTCTAACGGCATACACTTCAACTGATCTTATGTTGAGGTACACTTGACATGAACAGTTCGTTCCTCATAGCTCATCCTTTGTTTTCGCTTAAATAAAGTGAATCACACATTGACTTTTCAATTTCTCTTTCTTAATGTCTTTTACATGGAGTCCAGTGTCAACTCAGCTACGCCTCTGCTCCTGGGCTTTCATTTGCATATGTGGATTCTTCCTTATGTTTGAAACTGAGAGTGTAGTGTTCTTTAATGCTAAGCTCTTTTCTGCATGTATACCTACAGAAGGTTGTTTTCTGATCACCCCTGACTTAACTTCATGGGCATTCCCAGGGAGCTTTTATCCAGGAGGTCCTCTGCTAAGGGCTCTGGTGGTTACTAAGTTACGGTGCTATAAGAAGTTAGGAAATTATCAAGCATTGAGTTCTTTGAAACAACGGGTGAATTTCTGGTGGATCTCATTTTAACTAAAGCACCCTACCAAAAAAGGACCATCCCTTTAAAAACAGCATTGTCTATTTTCTAAGTGCTTAGGTTAGTAACTTCATCTGTATATGAAATATAGGTACGCATAAAATGTAAATGATAAGGTAACACTGCGTTTGCAATGGTCAGTCTAAGAATACATTTGAAAACCCCTATGTTTCTCTTCTCTTCCCTTTGCCTAGCCCTTGAGATGACATCTAAAGGGTCAACTTTTGTAAGTGATGCTAAGTCACAATTTCAAGCTTCCCTGGAATTGAATTGTTTCAGCCAAGCATTGCCAATTTGGGTCAAAGAAGGACAACTTTTAGCCACTTACTTTTTCTAAGTATGAAATGATGGCCATTTTATTTAAAAATAATTTTGGTTTCTCTTATCTCTTATCGATTTAAAAATAGATGTTCATAGTCTGTTCTGCCTATTTCATTCTTGTTCAAATGCTGGCACAAAAAGCAATCAATTTGGGACAGACTCGTGAAAGCCCCTGGCCCAGGAGTGGCCCAGAAAGCCTTGGCAAAGGGAACATTTGTGCCTTGTTCTCTCATTGCTTTGCACAGACCTCTCAGAACAAGTCATGCAATCTATTTAAGTATCCTTCCTTCCTCGACAAAAAGGAGAACTCAGTATTCTTTTTTTTTTTTTTAAGAGGATTGAATTTAGAGACACAGGAAAGATGTGGTGGAGGAAACAGCAAATAGGTAAATTGCTGGAGGAAGATGAGCATCCAGGAACTCAGAAGGACGAGCATGAGGATGTGTAATGCTTTGCTTTAAGGCTTTTTGTGGGACCTGGAGAGTTGGCTCAGCAGTTAAAAGGCAAACATGCAGCAGCCAAGAGGGACCTGCTCTTGCAGAGGAATTGAATTTGTCTTCTAGTTACCTACATTTGGGCAGCTTACAAAGACCTGTACTCCAAGGTATCCAACCCCTCTAGCCTCTGTGGGTCTCCTACATTAATCTGTACAACCCACACCAGACTCATACAATACACAGTGTCACTTGTAAATATTTGCTCTTTGAGAGAAAAAGATTATTGTCCCACTTTCAGATTACAACAGATGGCTGGATGGACAGATGGATGAATGGGTGGATGGGTGAGTGAGTGGGTAGGTGTGTGGGTGGATGGATGGATGGATGGATGGATGGACGGATGGATCAATGGATGTGTAGTTGTGTGGGCAGGTGGATGGGATGGTTGGGTGGGTGGATAGATGGGTAAATGGGTGGGTGGGTGGGTGGATGGATAAATGGATGGATGGGTAGATAGATAAATGGATAGATAGGTGGGTGAGTAGGTGATTCGGTGGATGGATGGATGGATGGATGGATGGATGGATGGATGGATAGG
>JANHMN010000021.1:38855599-38866519 GCA_030674055.1 Rhabdomys pumilio
CGGTGGATGGATGGATGGATGGATGGATGGATGGATGGATGGATAGGATGGTTGGGTGGGTGGGTGGATGGATAAATGGATGGATGGGTGAATAGATGGGTGGGTGAGTAGGTGGGTGGGTGGATGAATAAATAGATGGATAGGTCGGTGGATGAATGGGTAGATGAGTGGGTGGGAGGATGGGATGGTTGGGTGTGTAGATGGACAGGTGGATGGATGGATGGATGGATGGATGGATGGATGGATGGATGGATGGATAGGTGGGAATCATGAACAGAGTGTGTTACTGACCTGTTAAAACTGTGTAGGATTATGGATACCCTTTTGCCGACAGAAAATACTTATTTTTATCTATGCAAAAAGTTGGGGTAAGCTTAGCTTCTCTACAAAGTCCTTCTCATCATCCTCCTACTTCAGTGATATTTTGTTTTCCCTTATGAAGGAGACAGCTAGAATTTTGAGACAAAAGAAGCCTTTTAATTTTTTTAAACACTGTCTTTTATCCAAAATTTCATTTAAACAAACCTTAACTCTTTGAAACTATAAACCTGTATTCCAGAATGTGTTCCTAACGCTGTTGGTTGGTAAAAACCAGGCTAGAAATGGCACGAACTTTTCGTAGTGGACTCGGCACCAGACTACTGGTTCCAACATGCTTCTGTGATTTAAAACGCTGAAAGCCAGACTTGCCACTTGCTGTTGGGTCTATAAGTTTTAGTTTCCTGATCCAGATGTTTAATTATTCTCTTTCTCATTGAACATAACAGATCATTACTTTTAACGGGAAAATTAACTGTATGTCTGGGATATCCATACACAATACTGTTTCTTGGTCACTGACTTTTGAAGGGAGCATTTAAATTCTTCTGCGCTTTAGGTCAAATTGTACCACAGCAAATTTGGTTAGGTAAAAGATCTCTAATGCTGTGAGACAGTAACAGCTCTATCTAAGACTGTGCGTTTGAAAGAAGATTGTATTGATACAAGTTCAAAACTACCAACAGTTTTGAAACAGAAATCCTTTTATGAATTTGATACAGAGTAACGAGAAACTCACTAAAGGCCATCCTTTTCCCGAAACACTGCAAATAGGCCTTGAGATATTATTCTACGAAGCCGACTCGTTTACTGATAACTGATTATTGCGGATGGAATCAAGAACATTCATGATCATGTGGACATAGTGAGTGTGAAGATGGGGAAAACCGTTATCTGATATCTAGGATATATGCAGAGATGATTTTTTGCACTAAAAATATAGCATAGCATGTGTGCATGCCTTGGCTGGGTTGGGGATGTGAGGGAAGTTGGCTAATAATCCAGGAGAGTGTTTGCTGTCTCTAACAATGGTGGGGTGGCCCTAATAAACAGGTAAGATTTTACTCAGTGTCAGAGAGGAGGGGCCTAAAGAAACAGGCCCTGTCTTTCCTGAACGAGCACTGCCTTTTGCCACCCGCCCTGTTCCTCCTTGGGCTTCCATATTTATCCTGTATAGGCTGTTGTTGCTGCTTCACCTCCTGGCCTCTTAGCTGCCCCTCAAACCTGCATGCCTATAGTCTCTTCCTCCAGTGCTCTTGATTTACCATCTGCTCCCCTGCCTGGAATGCGGCCCTCAGGGTCCTGCTCTTTCCCCCCAGCACTGTGTGGTGTCATCTAGTCAGCTGCGGTTGCTCTGAGGACTTAAATGCACCTGCCTCAACCCCGTCTGTCTCTCCCTACCTCCCCCCCCCCTTGCTCATAAATTATTAATTTGTGATATTTACTGATTGGTTGTCTCGCCTTTCTAGCAATCAACTCACCAGGACAGGGACTTGATTATCTTCTGATCTGCTATATTCTTAGCACCTAGAATGGTACGTGATTTGTGAGTCAATCTTCATAAATATTTGTTTGGTGAATGCCTGTGTGAGTGAGTGACAGGCCTGGAGTCTTAAAACTGAGGGGGACTCCAAGGAGCACTGACTGAATTTTGTTAGAAAAGAGCATCAGGGGAATGAAGTGAGCTGTAAAGTGACTTGGCTCAAGCGGGTTGGGTCATCTCTTAGCTTTGGATTTTATCAAATATAATAAAAAACATTCTTTCTTTTCTTGGACCTGGTCAGATGCCTTGTGTCCCAGAACCTTTTCCTAGACAGATTTCCCTTTGCTTTATTCCACAGGGCATTTTTGTCCCCCCACTGCATTCCCTATTTTAATTTTCAGCATTGATGCATTCTGAAAATCGGCTCACAAAAATTCTGCTTCTGCACTTGTGAAACTGCAGCACCCTGGGACTTCTTAGGGATGCAAAGACCACCCTGCCCTATCAGCTCCTAGAAACAGAGTCCAGAATGTAATATCTCTCTTCTGCTACAGCTAAGCTTTCAGGCTCCCTGAGCTCCTGAAATTTGTTTTGAGAGGGGAACCCTCCCTCCTAGGGAGAGGGAGGGCAAGTCCTAGAGGGTGGTGGTGGTGGTGGTGGGGAACTTGACAGAGAGAAAGGTGAATTTTCCCAGACTGCTGAGAGATCACACAAGCCCAGGCGCCCACCGCTCTCCCTCCCTACCTGTCCCCTGTCCCTTGCCTCTCCCTCTCCCCCTCACTCAGCTGCCCTTTCCTTCTGAGTGGCTTTCCTGCCACTTTGTTGCAGCCCCACTTGTAAAAGCATGGAAGCCATTTGCTCCTTTTGGAGCAAGCCACTCTACAGACAGCTTACATAATTAATGTGCCCCAGAAAGGCATTTAAATTAATTATGAAATTGGCCCCCAAGCTGGAATCCCCGCCAGCAAGTGCCTTAGGTGTTTTCAGCTGGACTCTGGGCAATCCTAAGTTCTTTTTTTTTTTCCCCTCACCATTAAGATGTTGCAACCTAGGCCGATTCACTTAATGTCCCTCTAAAGTACCTATAAGATACATTATTGATCTGTATTTTATTCATACTTCACACTCCTGGATTCAGGAATCCTCACTACAGCTGCTCTGGGGTCATAGTGGGAAATGTTAGTGAGGCCCTTTAAGATCTTCCATAGAAAATTGCTAGACGGAATTTGGTTACTTATCGTTTCAGAACAGATACTTCACAGTCCAAACCGTTGACTGCTAAGTCACACATCTGCTTAGCTTCTAAGATGGACGGTCATCTAGGACTAAAATGAATCACCCTTGGAACTAGACAGCGCTGATTCAGGAAACTAAAAGATCATTTCAGAATGACGCCATTACCAGGATACCCCAAGTTGCGTTCTCCTTGAGAGATTACAGTGAGGAGGAATTACAGACACTTATATCTTTCCCATTTATATTTCTTGCGACTTGGGACAAGAAGTTTGACCAGTTTTGTGGTTCAAAAGGAATTCATGGCCACACGTGAATTAGTGAGATACTTTCACATGCTGTTTGGTTTATTCAGTATTCTGTGTGGATTTGCAGTACAATGGTGTGTGTGTGCATGGCTGTTTTATTAATGAAGTCACATGAAACATGATGTAGTTCCCCAGAGTACTGTTTTTGTTTTTTTGAAACGGAAACAGCTCTTTGTTCGTTACTGTATTGTGGGACCTCAGCTTCGAGTCCTGTGCCAAAGTGCTTATCTCTGTAAAACGATTTTACTTTCTTAGGCAAAGGGGAATGCAGGCTGTAAAACTCACCCTTTTCCAAACAACCCATTATACAAGTCTCTTGCCTTAGTTCATCAAAATCCGAAAAGCTGCAGAAATTTTCCTATCATGTTTCCCAGAGGGCATCCTGTGGTTTTCTGCTGCGCACTCCCGCAGCTGACCAGCAGATGGCGCTGCAGGTCACCGGATGGTAGACTCCTGTTGGAACCATGGCTAGGGTCTTTTCTAGCATGCACGTTTTAAAAATTGTTTTTAAGTTCGCGTACAAATGAATGGGTCTCATTATGTCACTGTTGTATGTATGTCTCGCTGCTTTGTTCTTATTTGCTTATTCTATCGTGAACATTTACGAACGGACATTCTGCTGACATCACAGTGGATGAGATAACCAACGCTTGCTTTGGAGATAACAAAGCATTTACTCCTGGTGGTTTACATGTCTGTATCATATGCCAGAATGCCATTATGTTGCATTACCATCCTAGACATGTATCACGCTGATGATGGTTGCTCGGGGAGCTTTTAATTTTTGTGACTATTAGTGGTAGAGTTCACTTAATAAACTGTCCTAACACAAAAACATTAGCAAACCGTCTCCATGTGAGTTTTATCATGATCACCCGTGCCCTATGTCTTTGTGGTGGGGAGAGAACATGGATGGGCACTGAATAAAATAATCCCCAAGACCAGCACAAACTGCCCACGGATAGTACTTTATGTAGTACTGCAGTAACATCCTGCTACACAGGGTGTGGGCCTAGCAGCGTGGAGCTGCCGGATGCTTTGCAGAAGTCCAGCTTCCTGAGACCCAGCCCAGGCTCTCCTCATCAGAACCTGCGCTGTAATAAGATTCTCCTGTGAGAAGTACACAAGTTGAGTCTTGAGACTCAGTGGCTGTCAAGCAATGTTTCTTCCTCTCATCTCAAGATTGAGAGCCCAGCTTGTGCAGCACTGTGCCTATGTATGCCTTGGGTTACAAAGATGTAAAAAAATGTCACAGAGGCTATACTCCATGGGGGTATAAGGCAGGGGGTATAGGGAGTGGGTGACATATTAAAAGCTATACATTCAGCTACGTAGGTGCCAATAGAAGGCTCATGATCAAGTGTGTATGTGTGTGCAGAAAGCTCACACGTGGCCACCCCAAGAAGACAGAGCCCTGCCAAGTCATTTATACTGCCATAAAGGGTGATGTAATGCTTCTCCACACCTTGTATCAGCCTTCAAAGGCTAAACTTTCTCAGCTGTGGCCTCCAAGGAGCTTGGACCTTTCCCACATCTGTCCTGAGCACTGCTGCGGTAGCCCTTTCTTCCTACAAGGAAAGTGTTTTCAGTCAGAGTTCCCCTCTGTTGTCCTTGCTTATCATTCACAGAGTGTACGCATCTGGAAGCAGGACTCAATCCTTTCAGTTTGAACGAGTGACTCAGAAACAGAGACGTGCACGGCTGGCAGACGTGAGCATGTTTTCTGTGGGACCAAAGTCTACAACAGCTGAACGACCTGTGTGTCTGTCTGTGTGTCTGTCGTGGATTGTGCTGGCATTTCTCAGAAAAGTGCCAGAAATACTTATTCTAATCGTAGAAGCTTTGTTAGGCTACTTCTAGGCAGTTTGATGTTTTTAGTGTTCTAGATTTTTTTTTAATGGTTTTCCTTTTAGTCAAAATTCCAGCATAGATGGAAGAGGGGCCCGAGAAGCCCACCCACTTCTAGCTGTGAGTACTGGCTGTTGAAGCCCCCTGGTGTAGAAAGAAATGCTCTTCGTCAGGGAAGTGGCCAATTTTAGGATCCCCGTGTTCTACTGCATGGCTTTATACCCGTGCACACAAGTGCGTGTGCATGGTGCTGTACCAATAACTCATCAATAATAGGTTATCACATTTCTAAAAATGATCTCCTTTTAAAAAACACTCTAACAAAATTTCTGTATAGTCAACAACAGAGGAGATAAGCCATTCCACTAAGAACATCCCCTGCACACAATCCCTCACACACAATCCCCCACACACAATCCCACACACACATAATCCCACACACACAATCCCCCACACACAATCACATCCTTTATTCTTAGTCCTCTGGCTTCTTGGAGTCCAAGATTTTTCTTTATATCAAAGGAAACAAAGATGAGAGTATAGTTTCGAGGCTTTCATTCACTCTTGAAGTATTTTCACGAATGGACTTGTGACCATTTTTAATCTCACCTTTCTCCATAGGAGAATGAAAGGTTTGCCGGAAGAACAGTAACACAAGTAGCCAGTTTTCCCTCTCGGGGTGTGCGTGTTCGGGTGCACATTAGTGAGTACAGTGTTCTTAGGTTTCCCGGAACTGCTCTCCCTACAACCAAAAAGCCAAGAAAACCCACTTCAGTCTTAGTGGCTGGCATTTTTGAGAGTAGTTATGAAGTACTTCATAAAGTAGATTTATTTTTATTTTAATGTTTTAGACATCCATGTCTCAGAGTTAGGAAACACAATTTAGATGATAGTATAAATAACCAGAAAGCAACAATGAAAGTACTGGATGTTATAAAACATGCCAGGCTTTGTTTAGATAAGAACGCAGGGAGTGGTTCGAAAATTAGTGACTGTTCTTCTGTCTTCCATAATCTCCATTAACAACATCATTTAACTACACAGAACATCCTTCCCTCTATCACGCTGAATTAGTTAATGCTGCTAAAACTGGGAAAAAAAAGTGTGACCCACCCTCACCCCAAAACACAACATACCTGATGAAGACAGAGAGGCAGAAAATGTTTCTACATGGACCCAGTGTCCCAGTGAGACGTAGACCCCGAGAGCCTCATCAATGAATGGAATGAGCAGTTAACTAGTTCTGTGTTCCTCCCCGATATCCCCTATCCCTGTAGGGAGCCACTGATACTCCATAGACTTAGACTTATCCTTCAGGCCCAGCTCCAGTCTCTGCTTTTCAGTCTGGCAGTCGACTGGTCCTCCGCCCTCTGTGATGGGCTCTTGCGTTTCTCTAGGTAGAGTTTAGTTTCACCACTGGGCTCACTGCCCAACGGACTTCTTTAAGCCATGTGTCATTCGCTTACAAGCCTTCATTGTCTAGTTCCTGGATGGGCAGTGTAAGGCACACAGGACTTCACTATTCATTTCTGTGCCTCTGTCAGATGTCCATATCAGTCCTGCTGCGGTTTCTGTCCGACTAGCTGTGCCCCCCATAGTGCTTCTGAACACTATATTTTAGGCAACTTAGGACACTTTTATCACAGTGTAAACAATTCCTTTCAAGTTCTGGGGCTGCCACTGATCAGGCAAAACACCTGGCTTGTAGAAAGTGATCATTTTTGATTTTTAACCTCCAAATGATTTTCTTTTGTATTATTTATTTTCTATTATAAAATGAAAATCACACGTAAATTCATATTTTAGTTTAACCCTTCATTTTTGTCTATTGGAGTTAAATTTTGAAAACTGGAAAATTTTCCTACACTTTATCACTGCCTCATCTACTTTTGTACGATTCATTTGAAAAGAATGGAAGTAGTTTAAATAACTTATTTTACATTCCAAGGCCTGAGATCTTTTGTGTGCTAGAGGGTATTAAAAGCGTACACACCGAGAATAAAATATTTAGTGATTGACACACTTGTTGAACAAGGGAGATCTTATGAGAGTAGTTTTCGCCAGAACCCACTCTGAGGAATGTGGTTCTAGCAAGTTCTGGGCCATTCCGTTCATGCCTCCAGCATGGTGTACTTATAGTCAGTTATTGACAGTGGAGAATGGCGAGAGAATGGTCTTTTCTTTGTTCCCCTCTTAGAATGGCAGAATCATCTATATACTAGAGCCTCCTTCTAGAAGTCTGTGGTAACCACAGCTTTCTCTACTTCCTTGTAAATACCTTGGGCTGTGAATGTATAGACAGAATGAATCATGCTTTACATTTCTGAAGCAAAGGAGACAGGAAACAACTGGCTTGGATTCATGAACCCCAAGTCTGGGGTTCATAAATAACATGGAATACCTGTGTTATTTTCTTCATGACCCTTGCTTTTCTTACTTAGGAAGTGGGGATACAGTGTATGTGCCCCCCCATCCCCCACCTCACCCCACTCCCCGGCAGTGTCACAGGGAGATGCTTTGTTTTATACTGGACACAACACTTTTTATTTTTTTTGGTTTTATTAAAAATAGATCCTTTTCTCATACAATATATCCTAACTATAGTTCCCCCTCCCTGTACACCTCCTTGTTCCTCCTCCCCTCCCCTCCCCTCTGGATCTACTTCCAGTTTGTCTCTCAATAGAATAGAACAAGTTTCTAAAAGATAACAACTAACATGACAAAGTGAAATATAGTAAGATGAAGCAAAAACTATGGAAGGTAGACTCAGCAACCCAAAAGGAGGAAAAGTCCCGAGAGCAGGCACAGGAGATAGTAGCCCACTTGTTCTCACAGACAGGAGTCTCATGAAGGACTAAGCTAAAAGCTATAATAGATACACAGAGGACCTGGTGCAGACCCGGGCAGGCCCTTCGGATGCATGCAACAGTCTCAAGGTTAATTTTGAGCCAACTTTCTTAGAGACTAGTTTTATTTTTGGGACCTAGAATCATCGTTAGAGCTAGTTCAAAGCCTGCTGATAGAAGTATCAGAGAAAGCCTTGTTCTCCCAACCTAGACCTGGGACTCCTTAACAGTTTTGAGCATTACACTGATATCAGTGCAGTTTCTCCCCTGGATCATCCACCACTTCCTCCTCCCCCCCCCCACAGAGGAGTAGCCAGACAGCCTGAAAACTTCGTTTCACATAGCAATGCTGGGGTGATGCCGACACAATGGATCCTGTGGCTTAGGAATTATGAAATTTGGGCTAAGTCTTAGTCAGGGTTTGTATTCTTGCACAAAACATCATGACCAAGAAGCAAGTTGGGGAAGAAAGGGTTTATTCAGCTTACACTTCCACATTGCTGTTCATCACCACAGGAAGTCAGGACAGGAACTCAAGCAGGTCAGGAAGCAGGAGCTGATGCAGAGGCCATGGAGGGATGTTACTTACTGGCTTGCTTCCCCTGGCTTGCTCAGCTTGCCTTTTTATAGAATCCAGGACTATCAGCCCAGGGATGGCACCACCAGCAATGGGCTGGGCCCTCCCACCCTACAGCTGGATGTCATGGAGGCATTTCCTCAAGGGAGGCTCCTTTCTCTGTGATAACTGCAGCTTGTGTCAAGTTGATACACAAAACCAGACAGTACAGGTTAACATAGAACCACAGGGGGCTAACCCACAGTGAAGTGTTCTGGGGCCTCTCCAAGGTTCCTGTTTAGTGGGGTAGAGTAGATAAGCATGCCACATTCCCATCACAGATATCTCTCCTGTTTCAGTAGCATGACTCGAACCTGTAAACTATAAGAGCATCCATGTGTTGGTCATGAAACTTGGTTTGTATGTGTCTCCCAGTGCACATTTAATTAAATTAAATTAATTAATTTGCTTTTTGCAGGTGTTGAGGCAGTTGGAAAAACCAGAGGCTTATGTATGAGGAGGGCTTTTGATTCCAGACCTATCACTAACTACCTCTATATTTTCAGTCACTCCGTTTTCCTCCCTCTCCATTCCTCAACCATGAAATAATAATAATAGGCATGAGGTAACATTTAGGGCTGTCCTATGGGTTCAGTGAGATATAGCACATATATATTCTCTCTGTATATATGGTAAATATATACGTATATATGTGTATATATGTGTATATGTGCGTATATATTTGTGTGTATATATACATACAAATATATATATTTGTGTGTATATGTACATATACATGCATATAAATACATATATTTGTGTGTATATGTACATACACATATACATACATATATATACTACTTCTCATTAACTGAAGGCACTTAATGACCTCTGGAATCAGTAAATTCTGTAAATACTCCAGTGGTTCCTGGAGCTGGCAGGATTAACTCAAAAGGCCTTGCTGGGTCCCTGGAGACTCCCTGTAGGCCAGTGCACGTCAGGTTCCAGCCCTGCCATTCTTGTCTACATTGCTTTGTCGCTGGTCGTTCAGTGGCAGTGGCTCCGCTCTTACACCTGTACGCTGAATTTTTAGTTCTGTACTTCTTTTTCTCTCCAGGGATCTTCCCTGCCACCCCTGACCCCGCCAGGGTCTGGCATGTGCTCTGTGCTTTCTCTTATAGTATATTTTTATTTTAATGTTGCCTGGTTATCTGCCTGCCCCCTATAAGGCTGTACACTAAGGGCACAAACTGCATTTTATTTATATGTCCAATGTGCAATATCTGACATAGAGCAAATGCTCAATGAATAATTGATACACAAATTCTCTTCTGCTTAATTTTTTTCCACTTCGCCTGGCAACACAGGAAGACTTACATGGCCCCTCATTGTTTATGCGTCCTAACAGAGGCAGCTCTGACATAATTTTGTGACTGAGAAAATAACCTACATTTTAATATCTTATTGTTTTTTTTTAAAGATCACTGTGTGAAAGTTTAAACATATTCATCGACAAGAAACAATTCTATTCATATTTGTCAAATTATATCCTATACAGTTGAGCTTCGGCTATTTAAATGGGCTAGAGCCTCCTCCTGCCAACAAGGTCTTTACACATTAATTTGCTGGGTTTTGTTATTTTAAGGCAGGTCAGTGATGGTTGGTTTAAGAGTTAATGAAAGGTGTATAGTTCACCTGGGGTTTTTACTTGGTCCCGTCGTTTGCAGATGTGAGTGATTCTATTTAAATATTTTATCTTTTCACGGATGCATTGTTAGAGCTATCAAGGAGGAGCACGGAATCTTTGAAACTGAGTTGACATTTACAGAGACATACAACTTCTGGTAGCGGCAGCTTTAATTATTACTTAAAAGACAGAGTTTTAAAATTCATTCCACCAGCTACTTGAGATTTTGGTTATGCTAAGGAGGGGAAAAAGAAAGAATCTCAGTAAATCTCAAAAGTGACGCTCAGTCTAACAGTTTGCACTTCCAGGCTCTCTCTAATTCATTTTCGGGATGGCTTTTACATTCATTCCAGGAACAAAGCCAACTATCAGATGTGTCCCTCGCTTCTGACAGGTAATGACAAAGGGAAAAAGAAATATCTTTGCCCAACATGAGAAAGACTGAAAAGATGTTTACAGAACTCTGAGCATCTTCAGAACTGCCAGCCTCCACAGCAGAGAGATTTATGCAATGGAGAGATTTAAAACCTCCTTTTTCCGTCATTCCTATACAGGGGGCTCTGGTGCTAGCTTGGGAATTCTCTCAGTGTCTCTCTCTCTCTCTCTCTCTCTCTCTCTCTCTCTCTCTCTCTCTCTCTCTC
>JANHMN010000021.1:38866529-38880117 GCA_030674055.1 Rhabdomys pumilio
CTCTCTCTCTCTCTCTCTCTCTCTCTCTCTCTCTCTCTCTCTCTCTCACACACACACACACACACACACACACACACACACACACACACACGTAATGCCAGAGCCATGAACTCGAAGCTGAGGGCATCTTGGTTGTCTTTCACCTTCCCTGCTGTGTGAAGGAACCTTGCCAAAGGCAGTTGCTGAGAGGGTTAAGGTGTGTTCTGCTAGCTTGGCGTGTTTTTCACTCTTATGCTGGTGTGAGTGGGGATCCGTCTGTGTTGGGTTCTGAGTCTGTTCTCTAAAGGCAAATAGGCTGGTCGCACTAATGATCTGCAATACTTAACAGTAAAACTGTTTCACTCGAAGTGACTCCGGGCTTTGAATTATAAATGGAATCATTTTATAACTTTGGGCATTAGGAGAAATTCATGGGAATTGGCCCGGATTTCTCATTAATAATGTAACAAGTAAATGTTTCAAAATAATTAGAGTTGATATCTCTGTTTAATTGGCATGAGAAAATAGGTTTTATTTATCAAAATACACATCTATCAAGTTTATGTTAATTTATCCGGATGTGAAATACTCCCGCTATCTTTCACAGATGTGATGTTACGTATATTATACATATCATCACATTTTTGTTCAGGTTCAGGATCGTATAGAAGGTCACCTAAACACTAGTGATACTTAGAGAATAGTCTTTAATGTAGTTAGTTGTAAATGATATCTCATTGACTTCAGATTTCACTTAAAAAATTTTAAATTATTATTATTGCTTGTGTGTGTGTGTGTGTGTGTGGTGTGTATATGGATAGATGTGCATGTCACAGTATACATGTGGAGGTCAGAGGGCAAACTTCACAGAGTTGATTCTTCCTTTCCCCCTTTACATGAATCTGTGTGGGGTTAGGGATTGACCTGAGATCACTAGGCTTATACAAATGCAGTTGCCATGGATCCATCCCACTAATCCAGGATTAACTTTGTGAGAGGGGTAACTATGTACCCCAGGCAAACCTTGGCTTCTTTCCCGATTAAAGGCAAGTCATACATAATTTTGTAAAGATGATGAATTTCCCTCCGGGTGAAAAATCTTTGGCACAGCTAATGTGAGATACGATTCCAGACCCAACATTCCTTAGTAGTTACTAGCTGGGTGTATTGGGGACTTCAAATGAAATGCAATTGAGATTGCCATATGAAAAAAAAAATTGTTCCATCTGTTTATATATTGTCACTATAAGTGAATGACAGAGAAAGTTTATAGTAAGGAAGAAAATTTTATTAAAAAGAACACAATTTTTCAAGGATGGAGAAGTGAAAACCCAAGATCCTATGAGCCATGATCCATCAGAGACTGGGATGAGTCATAAAAGGTCTGTATTAAGAAATATAGACTGTAGAATAGAATAGGGGGTTGCTTACACCAACCCATTTTATACACGAAGAGGTTGAGTCTAGAGGGCTGAAGCTGGCTAATCCCAGTTCTATGAAGGGCTCACACATGACCTGACCCAGCTCACACATCATTTTGTAATTTCCGTGACATTGTCTTCACTTTCCTGAAAGCCCCGCCCCACTGCTAAAGTCTTACAAATCAAGCATAAGACTTGAATCGCGATTGCTTGGTGAGTTGTTTGCAGTATACAAAGTCTATAAAAGTATCAAATATAATTATAAGAGTGGTACATTTGGCTTGGCTGCTGAGATCCGCATGGACAGCTGCTCTCTCATGAAAACACTCTCTTGCCTGCTCTGTCTTCTCTTTAAGCATCCTGAGGCACTTGATGATGCTCCCACTTTTAGAGGGCAGCCTCCTGTTTCTCCTTCTAGATGTCTGTGTAGGCGCTGATGAACGTATGAGGCGGGTGTTCTTCCAATATTGAAGCCTGTTAAAGGGAAAAGCTGATGCTTGCTACTAATTTATCTCCGTGGACTCTCTTCCTAAATCCCCCTTGGTTTCAACTTGTCTTTCATTCTTTCTTTATTCTTTTTACATAATTTTGTGTGTGTGGACCACGGTGCATGGGTGGAGGTCAGAGGAACTTGCCAGAGTTGGTTCTTTCCTTCCACGTTGTGGGTCCTGGGGATTGAACTCAGGTCCTCAGCATTGATGGCCAACAACTTTTCCTGCTGAGTCAGCTTACTGCCTGCCTCTCTCTCATTCTTAATGAGATGCCATTGAAATGGAGAGAGGAAAGGAATTGTTCAAGCAGAGCTTACTGTTGAAGTCTCGAGATTCACTTCAAATTGCTCTGCAGAAGGTAGGCCAGTTGAAATAAGTAAATCTATAAAAGTTCTCAGGCATCATGCCAGCTATCTTCCCCATGTTAGTAATTGCTAAGTAAATCAAAGTTCAAAAATGTTAAATGTAAAAAGGAGAAGAACTGCAAAAATTAAATAAGACCAAAGAGTTGTGTTCAGAAGGGAGTCACGTTAATAACAAATGAATGACAAGAGTGTGTATGTGTATACAATAGGAATATATGTTTTTTTCTGTTAGGAAAGTAGTTTTTATATATCATACACAGGCACACATATACCCTGTATATTTACATGCTGTATGATACCTATTTGGGTATAAATGCATTTTAAAGGTGTATTATGAATTTCTAGGTATGTGGGTTGGGTCTTCAGTGTTGGTTTCGGATGCAGCATTGTCTAGAGGCAGGTTCCTGATAGCTCTGACCTCAGGAATGAGGTCATCTGCCCTCCAATTCATAGCTTAACGAGCTTCATAGGAAAGACTCCGTTAGAAAAGTGAGCACTCACTTTGCTTCCTGACCACCATGAAGGGAGCAGTAAGGTACTCCCTGCCGTGAGTCCACAAGGACTCCCCAGATCCTCACAGGGAGCCAGGTGAAACCCTGAGAAGGCCAAACAACCCGCAGCACGAGGCACGGTGCGCCTGCCCATCTTCTGATGCCCTACTTGTTATATTTAAGCAATATACAGCTAACTAACAGACCAGTCCTTCTCATTTACTCTTGAGGGGACATTTCCAATGTGGTGGTCGTCTTTAAGTGTGCTGTAACACCTTAAGTATGGGAGAAAATGGCCTTTGGTTTTGCTGAAAATATTTTACCCGTTTGTACCATATCTGTTTCTCAAAGCAAGCCATGATTGCAAAAGATATGTGATTCCAAAGATCTATTAAGTATTAGAAAAACAATAAAGAGAAACCCTGTAATACCAGTAAATACACAAATGTGACGGTACATCATTAAGCCAGTCAACCAAGGGCTGTTGTTACTGTAAATCCACAAGCATTTTTGTTTAGTTTTTTTCTTGTTTCGTTTTGAGGTTGATTCTCCCTTTGTAGCTCTGGCTGTCCTAATGCTACACTGTAGACCAGTCTAGTCTGAGACCGTCAGGTCTGCTTGCCTTGGCATCCTCAGTGCTGGGATTATGGGAAGCCCCGCACTACCATGCAGAAGCATTCTAACACCTCAAGACTTAAGTATGCACTGCATGATCCCAGCCCCAGATTCATGAGAAACTCTCCATGAAAATGTCAAAGTGTTCATCTGATGATGAGCCAAAGTTGTTAGCTGACTTTCCAAAAGTCTGGAACCTTCAACGGGTTCGTGCTACAGTGGCTCGTTAAGTTCATTTATCCACTAATGGTTTTGCAATAGCGTTCCTCTCCCCTTTTGCCTCATCCTGCCGTACCCTGATGTAGTTTCTCCCACTCTGTTTACCTGTTCCTGATGACAGCGTACGTGAGGCAGAGAACATAAAAGTTCTATGGACCAGATGGACCAGTCTTTTCGCTTCGTTGAAGAAGGGTTTGGGGGAAACTGTGGAGCAGAAAGCCTAAGAAATTAAGTCAGCGTTGTCCAGTGGGAAGCAGAGGTCTCCGCCAAGCGTGTTCTCACTACACACTTGGCAGCAAGAAATACTTCATCTCTAAAAATAAAGACACAGACTGAAGCTGCTGGGTGTTTTCCCCTCTCACCAGAGCATTGGTTCACCTCAGTTATGTGTTCTGCAGTCACCTGATAGCAATTACGTCTTTCTTTTTTCTCTGACTCATGAAATCATAGATAGGGATTTCTTCAGAGCAAAGAGGAAGGTGGGGTGGGTGGGGCAGCTATCAGGAATTTTAAGAGCTCACAGAATTTGCAAAATCATTAGAGAAATAAAATTACCAAAGCTCTGGCCTTAAACAATAAAAAAGAAGGTTTTAAAATAAGTGGCACAGCAGGGTATTTAGAGAAAAGAATTGGAGTAACCTGTAAAGGCACTGTGGAGAAAGTTTGGATAGGAGATGTCAGGGGCATGTCAAGAATAGCTGTATGCAGAAGAGGTCATCCTGAGCTGGAGAAGAGGCAGGTATCAGGGATCTCAGCAGTGAAATGAGCACTGTAGTCCCATCCAAGGTAGAATTCACTCTTGGGAGATGAGGTAGGACCATTAACTCAGAGAGGATGAGCATCTTAAAAGACGTTAAGTTTGCTGGAGGTAGAGGAGTGACATAGAGCCATGTGCTGATGCAGCTGTTGGGATGAGAATGTCTCCTATAGGCTCATGTCATGCCTGGATCCCAGCTGGTGGAATTGTTTGGGAAGGATTAGGGAGGAGTGTGGGATTGTTGAGGGGGGTCCGTAGAACTGGCCTTTGGCTACTTTGTAGGTTCTTTGTTCTTCTACTCTTCTATACCTCTCCCACCCTGTCAACCCCCTAAGACTAGGTAGAACTAAAAAAGGATAGAGGGGACAGGGGGTGACGTCATTGTTAGACTACTTCCTGATTATTAAGGGCATCAAGTTCCTTAGTGTAGATTTGATCTGTGTCATGGGGTGCCTAATTTCTTCTGTTGTTTCTTCTCTGTGCAGGACTACTTAACAAATCGCAAACAACAGCAAACAAACAACCCCTCACATCTCGGGACCCTAGCACTTATAACCCCTCTGAATCGTCCCCAGAATTGCAAACGTCACACACTCACAGAACCTATCTGCAGCTGGTAAAACCTCACACCCGCTAGAGCATGAGGCAAATCACAGTCAGCTGCTGTGGACATTCTGAAGCAGCCCCATATCCCACACCTGAGAGTAAAATGAAACCGTATTCCCATAATATTTCAGTGTGTGTGTGTGTGTGTGTGTGTGTGTGTGTGTGTTTAAAGAAACCAAAATTCTCACTCTACATGTATCACTGGAGGTGGACTGTGAGATTTCCAAAGCTGACCTCGTTGCCTGCTAGCTGTCTCTCTGCTTAGTGCTTGTTAATCACGTGTAAGTTCTCAGCTACTTTCCCAGTGCCCTTCTGGTCTGCCCACTGCCATGGTCCTCAATTATGATGGTCACCCTCAACAACCTTGAGCCCCCAGATTAAGTTTTCTCTTTTATATGTTACCTTGCTCACGGTGTTTTGTCACAGAACGGATCAGCTTTGAAAGAAACCAGGCATGTGAAAGTCATAGGTAGCGTGGATTAGGAAGATCCAGAAACTAAAATCCAGGATCTGCTTGTGGAACTACTCATCAGGTGTCATGGGATAGTATAGACTTGGAACTGCAAAGGCCGAGCGACTTCCTCAGCCTGGTGGAGATTAATGGAGACGGGAATGGGCCTGGAACACTGATAATTTTACTCTACCCAAGAGCTCTTTGTTCACTTTAAAAGCTTCAAAGAATATTAATATTGAAGTTACCACTTAAATGTATTCAAAAAGCCAGGTGGAAAGTTGTTCGAAGAAAAAGGCAATGGCTTGATTGTTTAAATGTAATTACACTGAAGTGGAATAAAAAAATGTTCATCCGCTTAATTCTAACAGGTGACGTCTCGTCCAGACGGACTTCTGAGACCCTTAGGTTCTATTGTTATTTCCTTCTGTGGCTTCCCGATCCTGCTTACACTTCTGCCCTACTCTTCCCAACTCTAGGCACATTGTTTGAGGATTGGATATCTCCTTGTACTGTTAACATCCCACAGGTAGAACTACTCCCTACCCTTGCTGTTCACTGTTTTGCTTCCTAAGGCCAAACAGAGCGTCTATCAGTGCCCAGTACCCTCTTGCTGAAGTACCAAATCTCTGTCCAGCTGAAATAGGGAAGGGATTCATGTTTCATAAAAGAACTTTGTTTCTAACTCGGCTTTGTGTCTTTGCATAAGGCCCCATTAATATTGATTTAATACGATGTTGGCATAATGGCTTTTGAAAGTCATGTATGGTGCAATTCATAACACTTATGACTATTTTCCCTCCTAGTAACATAAATCACAATTTCCAGGTTAATGAGTAAAAGTTGCGGTAAATCTGAGGTTCAAGGAAACTCAAGCCCTCTTTGCTATTTGTCAAATAAACATTGGCTCTAAAACAAAGATAATGCATCAAGGAAGAAAAGAAACAGGTCTTATTATTCTACTTCTGGAATTCAAATGTAGAAAAAATGTTATCTTGATGTGGGTTTTTAGCATTGCCACCCTTAGGAGTTTGGAGGGTGTTTATGGGTCTGATGGGTGTGACAACGAATTCTAAAGCACAACTGGGCTGTATGACTTGAGCTCTAGGAATAGGGCTTCTCCATAGAACATTTTCATTGTGAGGCTCAATAATCAAATTTAAGCTGTTGATAAACAGAAATAAATTCAACTATTTTATGGAAGCCCTCACAGTGATGCACAGAGGTATTAGAACAGACAGCAACATTAAGTAAAATTAGGCAATACTATATACTTCAACAAATTAATTAAATCATATAACTGGAATTGCTTTAACATGTTCGGGAGGAGTCTTGAAAACTGTTTTTATTCTCCTTAGGAAGCACGTCTTCTGGAGAAAACCAAAAGGCATACAGAGTGTGGTGGTACTGCCTTTAATCCCAGCACTCAGGAGGCAGAGTGAGAGGGCTATCCTGATCTACATAGTGAGTTCCAGGCCAGCCAGGGCTTCATAAGGAAACTTTATCTCAAAAAAAAAAAAAAAAAAAGACAGACAGACAGATCTGCATCTATCAGTCAGTCAATCAACCTATCCATCTACCTATCATCTATGTTAGTAATGTGTATGCATACAGTGTGTATGTTTGTGTGTATGTAAGACCAAAGGTATGAGGATAGAGGAAGCAACCAACTGTGCCCTGTGAGTTGTAATGGGCTAGACCAGTGACTCTCAAACTTTCTAATGCTGGAATCCTTCCTCTTGCTCTGGTGATCCCCCAACCATAAAAGTATATTGTTGTTATTACATATCTCATTTTGATACTGCTATGAATCATAATTTAAATATCTGATATGTAGGCTGATGTATGACCCCTGGGGGGTCATGACTCATAGGCTGAGAACTGCTGGGCTAGATTCCTCAGGGGTTTTTCTAGAGCTGGTTTGGAGACCTTTTTATCTTTTTGTTAAGGAAATAAAAACTCCCTAATGGTTTCCAGGTGTGGGTTAAGGTGTTAGAGTCTGAAGACAGTAGCGCCTGGTGGGCTTTGGGAGGCCAGTGGAATCAATACCCAAGCTGAGTATTGTCGAAGTAATTATTTAAAATAGCTGCCAGGTCAAGCCAACTATCTAAGCTGCAGCAGCGGCTCTGCTGAGCTCAGCCGCCATGTTTTGTGGCCAGACGCCACGTGTGTGCCGCAGCTAGAAATGGCCAGCCAGAAACACCAGCCCTTCCACCCATAAGACACCAGAGTGGGAGATGGCTCTGCCAGTCTTCCACACTGTCTCTGCAAGGCTGAGAATTGTCCAAACCATCCCACAAACCACGAGGGCTCTGTACAAATGAGATTCTAATGCTTAGATTATCCAAAGGCTTATATATTGGGTAATGATCAATAACAAGATGCCCTTACAATCAGAGGTGTAACCCAATACCTAACCTAGATATACCAAATACCTTTGACTGAGGGAGACACGTGAACATCCGCCTCCATGTTCCCCCCACCTCTTGTCCCCCCCCCTCTATCTATCTCTATCTCTCCTAGCTCCTCCTCTTCCTTCTCCTCTTCCTTCTCCTCTTCCTCTCCTTACTCCTCCCACCTTAGCTCCTCCTACAGGGTATTGATTGGCTATTTAAGATACTATCTTGACCTAAGTTTGTGTCCTTAGATAGCAGCTACCTCGTCTCCACTGGGAGAAGCTGACAGCCATACAACCATCCTTCCCCATATTGGGCTTACACCGTGGACCACTATCTACCTTCCAAGTTATGGCAGGAACAGGCCACAAAAGGCCCCATCCGCTGGGGTTGTTCAATGCAGTCAGTCCGAAGCCTCCATCAGTCCTTTCTGTTTAAAGTAGAGCCATGGCTCCTCACTCAAGCCCTGCCAGGATCTTCTTTCTACTATCTTGCGATGAATTCTAATGATTCTCTATATGGTACCCTCTCATGTGGAACAGAGTCCCTCTCTCGGGTACCATGAGTAGAATCAACCATATTTTTTTTTTAAAGAACAGTTTCATTGAGGTACAACTGATAGATGGAAAGTGGCTGTTTTAATATACAAGAGAGTGAATTTGCATATGTACATATCTGCTTGTGATGTCAGGGTCATGGCCAAGGTAATAAACACACCACTGCCTCTAAGCTGGGGTGGGAATGGTTTTTCAATGGTGGTCACCTTGTGATGTGTTAACCCCTGTCATATCTACATACTTTAATCAAAGAGGTTGTTTTTGAAGGCCCTTTCTGGGGAACACTTCTTGCAGGGGCACAGGAGAAGTGTTCTCTTCTGGTTTGTGAGGGAGCGGGCAAAGGCTTGGCATCCATTGGCAATGGGTGCTGCATAGTTTCAAGATGAAGATTAATTTAAGAGACGTTGACAGGCTATAAGGTAGAGGGGTGGGGGTAAGAGCCAGAGTAGGCATTAGTCAGGGTCTGCATGCCAAGCTGCTCACCAAAACAGCTCTGCTAGGGGCCTATCCAGTGCCAGGAGTCCTCTGGGCACCTCATTAACAGGGTTTAACAGAGTCCCTCCTGTTAAGATTTTTCTGTCATTTCGAGTAGATTTCCCTGCAGGACAGAGTCCCCCCATGCCTCAGTAAGTGTTCTAAGGATTGAGGCTCCAACAAAGATTAACTAAACATTATTGTGTTAATTTGATTTCAGCAGGCTATTGAAGATCTATCCTAAGAAGCCCATGGCGTTCAAATGACAGGATCAAGTCCTAGTATCCCATGGAAATTAGAATTCTTTGTCAGAGTGACTAACCTTAGAGAAAGGTTTAAAGAGAAAAGAGCAGAACCCGAAATTTAACACCAGGATGTATGTATGGTGATTGGAGCCTGTATTTATCCTTTGACACTTTTGGTCGTGTATTTCTTCCTTTTTGAGGGCAGTTGCTTATTTATTTATTTACCATCTCAACCATCATTAAATGCATGGCTCACCCGTGTTTTGCCATACCGAACCTAGTTTGTTCATCTCTTCATTTTGTATAATAGAAGATACACAAGCCCACCTCCCATCCACCCCAGCTCATGCACACGCGTGCGCACACACACACACACACACACACACACACACACACCCATGCCTGACTCCCTTTCTACTTCCCTTGGCTTCTCTTTATGAGATCACCTACTCTGAACCTCTGGTACAAATGTCCTCACAGGGCATTCGTCCTTTGAATTAGCATGTCATGGTTTGTTAGAGAATAGTTGTTTTTTTGTTTTTTAGCAGCAAGGTGCTCTCTGACACTAAAACATACACTTTCAGCATAGCCTAGCAGAGAGATAAGAGGCAGAGAGAGGAGACATCAGTGAGTTGTACGAATGGTAGCAATCCCTGTGGGTCCAGCATCCACAGGAAGCATCCAGTGTGAGCCAGCTGTTTAATCTTCAGTCTTCCTTCCTTTGGCTTCCCAGCCCTCTCGGAGGATTTCTTTTATATTCCTGAGGACTCTGTGCTACCACATTTTTACAATTATCAATACAGATACACAGTAAAATTGGAGTTTCAGAAAAGCTAAGACTGTTTAATGGAAGTAAATCTCACGCTGGGCTTGGGAGCTTCTTCTATTAAACGAATAACTCTTGCATGATATTCTAATTGTGATCGGTGTCCTCTACTTTACTGGGAAGCCTTTTTTTAAATTTTGAAAGATGTCTTTTATGTTTCATCCATGCCTTTTGCTTAAAGGAAGTTGTGAGTGGATGGGTTGTATTTTGAAACATGCGTGGGGCACAGGGTTGTGTTTGTGAGTCCTCATGGTCTCAGGAGTGCAGGACAAGAGGGTGCCCAGTGCCCGAAACTTTCCCACCTCTCATCCCTTTCCTGGGGCTAACTTTGTCTCTCAGGGTTCTTGCTCCAGCCTGGCTGCTGCTTGGTACCAGCTCAGTGGTTTTCACACTAAACCGACTTCTCTGCAGTCTGAGAAATCGTAGGCATTTCAGACTTAATCCTATACCCTGGTGTGTGATGAATTCATTTTACAAGGTGAGTAATAACATTACCGGCAAGAAAAATGTCAACCGATCAGCAAGGAAAAATTTTTTACATATGCCCCATTAGCAGTGCAAAGCTTCCCACCATCGCTGAGGAAGGTACTTTTCCTGTCTTGTCTAGGACAAATGTTCTTCCTCTCAATGTACCCCTCACATTAGTTCCTAGACATGCCTCCACAGATTAACTTTAGAGTGCGGCTGCATTTCCACAGTCTCATTAGTGACTAAATGCCACCACCCCGAATCCGAAGCTAATTATTGTTCCTTAATAAGAATAACCTTCATTCTTTTCTATTTGAAATAATGACTTTGGAGATTAAGAGTCCTTCACATTTGCTTCAGTGGGCGATCAGTATCAATAGCTCGTCATTTACGATCCTTGTTGCTGTTATTTTAAATGTCCAGGGAGTAGAGACTCTTATTTAATTAGAGTTTGAGGGGCCATTTTATCCTTTGCTTGAGGAGCCGCCACCTGAGCTATTTATGGGCTTGAATAGGAAACGGCATTCTGAGGTCAAAGTCTGGAAATGAAAATGTCTAGATTAAAGTACTTTGGCACAGATGAAGTTGTATGACTTTTTCAGCTTTGTGGATTACACATGCCTGCAGTAGCTATTGGGTCTTCCTGGCCACACAGACATGGTTTATAACATAGAAAGAAGACAGGAGATTGGTAAAGAGGTAGAATGAATGGGAATCCGCCTGGCTCTCGGTTCATTTGAAGCACTTGGTAGACAGAGTACCTTATATTGAGTAAATGCAATGGAAGCTGACCTCTGTTCTTTCTTCTTGCCGTCTGACCAGATTGGACATGGTCTCTCATTAGTAAGCCACCTCTGTAGCCCTGGTCTTTGTTCTTCCAACACCCCATCCTGTTATGAATTCCCTTTCTCTCTGAAGCTTCTGGGGGTTACCTCCCTTCAATCTTCACCCCTTGCCAGAAAGCTGCCAAAGCCAGTAGTTAATTGAGTTTAATTCTTCAAGTGTTTGTCTTCATTTCATACATATATTCATAGACTGAGGCATTATTGTGTAGATGCAGTGGTATATTTAAAATAAATTCACAGATGAATATTACATGCAATTAAGTTGAAGAATTAAATCCTTCAAAAACTCTCATCTCACAGAACTGAGTCTGTGACAGGTTGACCTTGTACCCAGGCAACATGGTCTACATGTTCTTCCTTCCAGGCTTGCCTCTCAGATCACTAGGGCCACTGAGAGGAAGTTTTGCCTGCTAAATGACCCAAAATATCCATTACTTAAGAGGAGCAAAGGAGCTGAATCTTTCCTCTCAGCAAACGGAAGTTCTTTTTTTCCAAGTTTCTTTTTGTAATGTTACCTCAGATACGAGTCAGTTGGGGATTAAATCCAAATTAGTATAATTTCCCTTCATAGCGATAATCGTATTACAGTTATTGCGGCAACAAGCGCTTAGTGTCTCTTCACTGTGTGCTATAAACCGTTCCGATCTGCGGTAGAGCTCTCTCTCAGTGTTTTTGACTGAGGCAGCTGATTGCTTCCGCCTCCACCGGCGTGCCCTTTAAAATGCCCGGTTCTCTCCTAAGCTTAAAATTGGCTTTATACATAGGGGATGGCCCTCCTCCCTGAACCCAGGATTTTACTCCGACAGTTCCGTGATCCTTAAAATTCACTGGTCATCCCCTTTTCTTCGGCTGGCTTCTCTCTGATTAACCACTTACATTTTTCGCTATTACCAAACCGGAATCACCTGTCCGGCTCAATCCAAGCAGAAGCACACCCTACCCTTCATCAGGTGAGGCCCCGCCCTTGCCCTGTCCTCCGAGTCCACTTCATCCTGTTCCCTGACCCCAAACATTCCCAATCAAATTCCTTGGCTCTATTATGTCTGAATTGATTTGTTCCCATGCTTGAGTGAACGTGCCCAGTCTCTGCCCCAGGCAGGATGCTTGTCTAATCAGAGTTGTGCATCTCCTGTGTCCACTCTAGGCAGACAGAGTCCTGTCTCATTAGTGCGATGTTGATGTCTTAATGTCTAGCTGCTAACTCCATTAGCCATTACCCATAAGCCTTTGTGCTCAGAAACACTTGAAGCATTTCAAAAAGTTTTTTTTTTTTTTTAGAATGTCCATTGTGTGCTGGCCTAGTGTGCACAAAGTCCTAGCTTTGAGAGCTCCAGTACTGCATAAAACTTGGCATGGTATCCCAGCATGCACTACTGAGAGGGTCGCAGGAAGATCAGAATCTAAAGGTCAGCCTACGAGTTACTTCAGGAGTTTGAGGGTGGGATTCATGAGACCCTGTCTGGAGAACGAAATGGGTACTCTAACCAGAACAGGAGTGTAACTCATATTCTAGGTCTGGGCCAGATGTTGTCAGGTTCTCAGCCTGTTAGCCAAAGAAACAAAAGATATTTCAAAAGAAGCAAGAACATTTTATGTGGATTTAGGCAGTAGTACAGATTCAAGAGAGACAGATGAATCTCTCAATGTTAAATGTTGGTTAATATGAGTGAAGATTCACAAGGGTCTTGATCATTGTTTGGGGCTTGAGGGAGGGTCTGGTTTCTACGAGACATAATTTGAGTGTTTTTCTACTTTGAATGCTAGACTATGTCATACATTTCTTTTTCCTACCATGTATCTCCCTTTCTACAATGCATCAGATTTTGATCATATGCATGCCTGGGTGCCTGATATGCACCAAGGTAAACAGTAAATAGGGATTCGCCCCACAAGGTAACTAGAGGAAACAGTTTTGCCTTCTTACACACGTGCCCTAAACTAGCTCAGGCCAGGCACATGCTTCTATCCTATCTATCCGAATATGTTACGAATACACTTGAACAGAACTGTCTGAATTTTAACCTTACTGGGGCAGGGAAGCTAATAGCATTGTTAAGAACTGGTAGCACCTGTGCCCTGATGCATTGTGGGTAGAGCAGATTCTCAGTGTTATAACTGCATCGTTTAGAGAGGGGAATGTGTGCATGGTCCATGCCAGTGAAGGAATTAGGGTATCAAAGGCTGTGTGTGTGTATGTGGTGTGTATATGTGTATGTGTGTGTGTGTGTCTGACTCTGTGTGTGTATGTCTCTGTGTGTGTGTGTGTGTGTGTGTGTCTGTCTGTCTGTCTGTCTCTCTCTGTGTATCTCTCTCTCTCTCTCTCTCTCTCTCTCTCTGTGTGTGTGTGTGTGTGTGTGTGTGTGTGTGTGTGTGTGTGTGTGT
>JANHMN010000021.1:38880127-38903823 GCA_030674055.1 Rhabdomys pumilio
TGTGTGTGTGTGTGTGTGTGTGTGTGTGTGTGTGTGTGTGTGTGTGTTTTAAAAAAGCAAATGGAAGTCCCAGGTTACCCAACCCTCTCCTATGCTTGCTTGCCTGCCTCACAAACATAAATAGTACTATGAATGGAACAATAAATATAGAAGCATAACCATACACTTACAGTTTTTGCTATGTGGGGGCAGAGAAGAGAAGAGGAGGGGAAAGGAGGGTAAGGAAAGGGAAGGTAGGGGAGAGTAGACCAGACAGGAAGGAAGGGAGGGAAAGGAAGGGAAGAAGAGGGAGGGGAGGGAAGGGAAGAAAAAGGAAGAAAGGGAAAGGAAGGGAAAAGAAGGGAAGAGGAGAAGAGGGAAGAGAAAAGAGAGGAAAGACTGAACACATTGTTCTTGAGTCCGTTCTGTCGTTCCACCGTGTGGGAATCACACCCAGATTGCTGGTCCTAATGGCAAATGCCTTTATCAGCAGGAGCCCTCTTGCTGTCCAGGCGCCTCACTCCTGCTGCTCCGGATAGGATGGAACTCATGACTTTTCCTTCCCAATATGGTTCTCCTGCTGGATTCTCTATCCACGTCATCAAACAGCCCAAGCTGAAAACTGGGGCCCCATCGCTGCTGCCTCCTTCATTCTGCTACAGGGATTTAAACCTCTGGTCTCTTTTCCTCTACTGCAGAGGTTCACCTCTGGGAGTGCGGCCATTGCGGCTGCCATCATTCTCCCTACAGCCCTTTGGTCCACTCGCCCTATCACCCCATAGCTCCTTTCTCCTGAAGCCCACATGCAGATGTACCCTTTTCCATGGCCTTAAACTGGCTTTAAAATAAACTGTGAACTTCTTAACATGCCCTTCCACCCCCTGGTCCTTGTTGAGTCTCCAGCTTCCAATATTTTTGCACAAGCGCGCGCGCACACACACACACACACACACACACACACACACACACACACCACTGAGTAGCAAGCTTAGAGGTGATTGATTCAGGAGATTCTGGTGTACAGTGCTTTTGACAATAGTCACCCTTTGGATGGAAGCATACATTTCCTCTTCTCTAGTCCTCAGCTGACAGAAGGACTTGGAAGGGTATACAAGCACCCCGTTTTCTTTAGAAGATCAGCCTGCGCCTTTGAGGGTCCAGCTAACCAATTCTGAGCACCACATTTTCTCCCTTTCGAATAAGCTGATCATGGCTTATGCTTGTGGTGGGACAGCCTGCTGCTGGCTTGCAAATGAGGCTGGTTAAAGACATTACCCATTTCAAGCCCATGACGAGCACCTCGGAAGGAGGAGCAGAGCCCTGCCTCTGACCATCCATCTCCCTTATTAATGGCGGCGGTCATGTCAAGGCCAACTCTCATCATTGCTAATGCACAGCCTCTCCCTATTCCTTTGTTTACAGGTTAAAAGGTGAGTGTGTTTAAAATTGAGATTCATGATCAGGGGCGAGGGGTGGGGGACACCCATGTATTTTCTTTCTAAATTTAGTGAAATCGATTTGAGGGAGAGTGGTGTTGGTGTATGTGTGTGGGGGGGCAGCAGGGGGTTCTTCTCATAACATGTCTACTTCAAGAGCTGTGGCCTGTTTTAAAAGATGCATAAAAGAGCATGTTAATGTAATGGCTGCCTCATTGCTCCCTGAAAGGTCCCATTAACTGGGAGCAGACTCATATGAAAGGACTGGAGATAAAGGCGCAGGAAGTGCAGGAGACCTGCAGGGAAAGTCCCAGGAGAGAGGCCCCTTCTGTGGTGGGAGACGGTCATGGGTTGTCTCCGCCTGGGTTCCCACTAAGCACTCAGAGATGATGAGTTATGGGTAATGTTGCCAAGTGCTGGGATGCATTGTTTTGAGAGACGAAACCTCACATAGGTCTGAGTCACACCAGTATAGCAAAACAATCATGCCATATTTGATCTTCTATTACGACCTTAACTTCTATTCGGCAGATCTGAAACAGCCCTGTAGTCATGTCTTTCAGCCGATCCAAGACTGTCATTCAAATCAAATATCAAAAGAAAGAATGGACTTGAACACAGCTTGACAATGAAAATATTTCTTTTAGGCCTACAAAGGAATTTGGCGGCAGTACACAGGCTGGCAGTGAGTCTCAGAAGTACCTGGTCTCCATTCACAACTCTTTTACTATCTGAACTTTCTTTGAATATGAGTCTGACCAAGATCAAGATTCATGAAGACAGAAGAAAGTCTCCCATACAGTTCTAATTCCTAAGAAGAGCAACAGGTGAAAGCACCCATGGTCGTGTTTACTCTAGCAGCCTGGCATGAGCACTTCAGGGGTCACTGCAGTCTGTGACCTTTTTTTCTAGTACTCGAGAACCCAGAGTTTCAAGAGTTTAGTTAAGTGAGGCAAGTTTAGATTTTAAAACGTGTTTTTTCTAATGGTTGTGCATGCCGGTAGCCTTGCATCAAATCTTAAAGGTGTATGTGTATCTTAGAGAAACATTGATCAGGTCACAGCTATGTGACCACACCAAAGTCATTCCCTTTCTGTCCTCTCTGTCTCTCTATCTTCTGGCTCTCTTTGTCTTTGACTCTGTCTCTTTCTCTGACTCTGTCTCTCTCTCTCTCTGACTCTATCTCTCTGTCTATGTCTCTCTCTGAGTGTTTTTAAAACTGCAAATGGAAAGGATAATTCTTGCTTTGAAATATAGCTGGTGGGGGTCACATAAAAACAGATATTCATTAGTTGTTCTAATTTTGGAACGTATCCAGGAAACCTGATAGGGTCAACTTGGGGAGGTTTTTGAGACTTAGAGCTACATTGTCAGCTCATTCTTCCTCTTGTCTTTCTTGAGAGAAATTGCTAATGTCAGGTATCTCAAAGTCTCTGAAAACATCAATATCATTAACATAATGCTAATGTGAAGAAATCAGCTGGAGCCGATCAACACATCTTTGGAAAAGCCGAGCGGTTTGACCTTGTAGAGGTAAAACAGCAGCTTACTGTGCATGTCCGGTCCTGTCTGTGTGGCTGGCTCCCAGGTAGTTCGGTGGCAAAGAGACTCAAAATTATTTTCCTTGGAGGGAGAATGTTAGGTATTTCTGAGGCCTCTGACTGGGGTCCTTGGGTTGGGAGTACAGCCAAGGAGGAAAGCAGGCTAGAGTCGGTTCTGTTCATCCCACTAGGTGATACTAAAGATTACTACCACAATTCTGAGCCCAATTTGAAGCAAGCTTTAATGCCCAGTTTGGGCTTCCTAGAAAATAGGCATGAGCCACACTGACCAGATGCTTATAAAAGGGAAACCCACAAAGCTCTGCCTACATAACCTCTGTCTACATTCAGCTGGAGACAAGCATAGGTAGAGGCAAGCACAGCCAATAAAGTTGGGTCAGCCCAACTTGTTTAGGGAACTGGAAACATATACCTTGCTATCTTATATGGACAACAGCCTCCAGCATCTCAGAAAGTATTGGTCCTTGGACAAGGGCTTCCAGGTTAGAGGCATTTTTGTTTCGTAGATCTCTTAGGTACAGTAATTAAAACTGAAAACATTACTTTGGCTCTCATGGCCCAACCCATCTCACCGTCTTCATACAGACAAAGCTGCTTTGCCTTCTTCCATGAGAGTCTGTAAAGAGAAGTCTGTTTTTAAAATCAAGTTTAGAAATCCCATTTTAGGAAATATGCTTTGGTTTGTTTACTTAGATCAGGAGCAAAATAATCTAAATAACCTTGCAAAATGAGGATGGGTCACTGGGGAGACTGAAACCTAAGAGTAGGAGGGAGGACGCTCAGGTGGGACTAAGCAAGGAAGGGGCTAGCTCTCTCGACTCTGGAGTAGGCACCTGAATTTGACTCCTCGGCTTGTCATTTAGAGACGGTGTGGTGTTTTAAAACATCACTTAAGTCCTCCGAGTGCTTCATGCATAAGACAGATGTGTGATTGTTTCAAGCTCACACTGCTGCTGCCACAGCACATTGCTACAAGCTTAGCTGCTTAGAGGAATAAACATGAATTTTCCTGAAGATCTAATGCTCAGAAGTGTGGAATAGATTTTATCATGCAAAACCATGTTCCCTGATAGCTCCTGGAGAGACCTGGTTCTTCCCAGGCCCCATCTACATTCCTGATTTTGTGAGGCTTCTTCTCCATCCTTGGTCCATACGGAACAGTCTCAAGTCTCCTTGACTCTGGTAGACTGCTTCCTTCAGCACAACTGACTTCAGCCTTCGTGATTTCTTCATACTCTAAACCTTCGAGGGTCCAACTGGATAACCCATGATCATCTTCCTGACTTCAGGGACATGTTGGCCCAGGTACAGTTTTTCTGCCAGGTAAAGGAGGATATATTTGCATCAGGGTATCTTTGTAGATTGCTCCAGAGGCTAAAATGTTAATGACTATAACATGATTAGAATGAAATTTGATATAATATGTACAAAACATATATAACTATAGTTCTAGTTGAGTTGACCTTGGCACTAAGATGTCTTTCTCCTGGCCCGTGGCACGTGCGTGTACAGAAAGCTCATATGCATGGGAAATGGATCTGTGTGCCTCTGGACAAGCAACAGCCCTCTGAGGTCCACTTTATGCATCTTTTCAAGTAAATAAATTGTACCCCCTAATGAAGATTAAGGAGGGATAGTAGGAGGTGTCCTCTAGGAACCTGATATTCTTTTCCTCACAAGCTGTGGTAAGGGCGATAGAATTCTACACAACTTCAGATCCCTTGTGCTTTCTGGTACCCTAACCTGAACATCAATTGTAGGGTGGTAAGGGTCACGTGGTCTGGAGATAAGGATGCTTAATGAACTCTTTAATACTAAGAAGTGGGGAATATTGCTAGAAAGATAAGGACCAGAAGTTGCTTGTATTAATTTCCCAAGACCCTGTAACAAATTGCTACAAACCACGAAAATTAAGACAATATGATTTTTTCTCTTTTTTCCTCTCTCTCTCCCTCTCTCTTTCTTTTTACCCACAAGTGATGAAGAAGTACAAAAAGTTTCTTGGAGTTGAAATCAAAGTGTCAGGTTAGCCATGTCCTGACATCAGACATGGGACAATGTGGGACCATCAGAGAAGGGACAATGTGGCCCTAACTTCCCTCAGAGTATTTGATAGCTGTTGGCATCCCTTGACTTGTGGCCAGTCTGCCTTCAGATAGGCATCCTTTTCTACTGTCTCAGAGCTCTCTGGGATTTTCTCTCATGAGTAGCCTTTAGGACCTAGCTGTATAACCCAGAGCATGTGCCTCCTCTCAAGAGCCTTAGCTTCCTCAGACGTTAACCACAGGAGATAATATTCATCTCTTTGCAATATAAAGTAACATCCCCGGTTCTGAAGATTAAAAAGCAAATGTTTGTTGTCTGGGGGTCGGGGCATGGGCCTTTGGGAGTCAGGAGAAATGAGTGAGGCTTTTCTGAGACAACCAAGGTTCCTCTATTAACAGCTCAAAGTCAGAGCATCTTTGGTATTGCTGAGTGCGTCTCTGAACACAAGTATTAATGAGGCATTGTAGGAGCAAACCCAAACAAAAAATAACCATGATTGACACCCCTTTCCTTCAGGAGGCTCTGCTATAATCTGGTCTTCAGTGTCCCACAAAGACAGCTTTGTTTCACAGTCTATTTGTCTCCATTGCTGACCCCCTCCCTCGCAGGCCCGGAGCAACGGGGCCAAGTGGTGACAGGTTGAAACATGAAGCTAAAATAAATCTTTTCCCTCCACTTAAGTGGATTATCTCAAGTATTTTGTCATCGTGACAGGAAGCTGACTAATACAGGCTTCCATCTAGCAAATTAAATATAAAATACATTTGTAAACAACTGAAACCTCTGAGTAGGAGAGGAAATAACAGGGTCACCTCCAGAGGGGTGTTGAGGCAGGGGAATGGCAGTGACTGACTGCCTCTCAGGGCTTCTCCACTTCGGCACGTGGATGATTGATGAGACAGTATTAATTTCTATTTTCAGAGAGACATAAAACTTATTGCCTATAATAAAAGGCAGGGTAAAAGTGGTTGAAGAAAGCATGCTTGGTGTGTGTGTGTGTGGCGGGGGTGGGGGGAAGTGGTGGGTATGTATGTGTGTATGTGAGTGTGTGTGTGCATGTATGTGCTGGAGATCCACTCCAGGGTATTGTATGTGTTAGGCAAGGCTTCTACCACTGAGACACAGTTAGATCATTTGTGTCATTTTTAATTTTGGGACAGAGTCTCACTAAGTTCTCGGTTTGGACTCAAACTCGCTCATAGCCCAAGCTGCCCCATGTTCCTTCTGGTTTACCTCCTGAGAAGCTGGGAATACCAGCCTGCCATCAGGCTTAGGTTGACTCTGTAATTTCAATTTGTGTAAATGAGATGACAGCTATGGGTGGGTTTTTTTTGTTTTTTTGTTTTTTTTTTTTTTAATGTAAAAGCCACAGTAACTTGAGGTATTTGTATTAATCTCATAGTGTAACACCTGCTTATCAGTTGGTTACAACCTGAGTAAGTGGTGAGCTTATAGAGGTTGCAGGTAATGCCCAGGTCAAGAATCAAATGTCACACCTGTCTGCTGGGTTTTCCAAACACAGCCATGGGCAGCCCCTGCAAGACTTGTAATTTCTCATCTGTGTACTCCTGCTTGCCCATCATATCATTGCCACACGACTAGTTATATAATATATCAAAGCACGCAGAAAAGGTGGTATTTGTGAGTTTTAACCTAAAAGGAGTTACTTGTCTCACCACCGAGCTGGTCGAGTATGTTATCCTGGGCACCATCAGGAACGGAGGTCCCAGATTCAAGTCAAGTACAAGATGTGACAGCCATGCCTCTGCCTCGTGGCAGAGGCTGGAGTGTTTCACTTTGAAAACTCTGGAGTAAGACAGAGCCATGCTTTCTTCTCAGCAGCTTCTAACCCACTCACCATGCCTTGAGGACACTTGACCCTGACCCGTCCCCCCCATTCTGTAGCAACTGAGTAAGGAGGACACGTTGATATGAAAAGGAACTTGTCTGTACTTCTTGGCTAATGCATGCCTTATGCCTTATTTCCACAATAATTTGAAGAAGAATACATCAAAAGAACCTATGCTCATTACTGTGGATGAAACAAGGAGAACGTAGATTTTTTTCCAGGCTTTTCAGATAAATAGGGTCATTCTTTCTTTTAACTAATAATAGATCTGATAGAAGCTAAAACCAGTAAGCGTTGCAGACAGCTAGGGAGGTGAGCTGTGTGCACCCTGCCTTTTTGTAATCCTGCCTTGCTGTAGCCCTTTTCCTCTGTGTGAACATGACCTGTGCCTTCCTTCTAGCCAACAGGAGGGAATCCATGTAATTAGATGTATGTAACTGTGTGGTTGTGTTACGTTAAGCTGTAGCATGTGTATTCCTGAGATCTCTTCTCTCTCCATCTCTTTCTCCTTTGCTGGCGTTGAGGCATGAGTCCCTGCACAAAACAGGGCAGCCTCCAGCTTATAGCTGACAGAGAACTGAAGCTTCAGGTCCCTCTGTAAATTACTACATCCTGAGTAAGCCTAGAAGTAGACCCTTCCCCAGCAAAGTTGCACATGAGAACTTTAGTCTTGTCAGAGTCTGAGCAGAAAATCCCACCAACCTCACCGGGACTCCTGACCCCCAGAGACTAGAAGATAAGAACCTCATGTTTTTATGTTTCCAAATTTGAATAATATTGTTAAATAATAAGGGATACTAATATAAGGTTTTAAAATTCTCCTCTAATCGTACTATGGCTTATCTTAAGGGAGAAAGATAGAAACATCTAGGTCACAGGTCTGAAACTGCTAGGCATTTTGTGACTTTTTATATATACTTAGAATTGATATCATTTTCCTCTACATTCTCTTTGATGCATTTAAAACAACAAACACAGGGCTATTGAGATAGCTCAGCAGTAAAATTACTTTCTCCCCCCACTCCCCCAAGCCAACCTGACTTCAATCTCAGAGACCCATGTAAAGGTTGAAGGAGAGAACCCATTCTGTAACAATTGCCTCTGACCTCTCCATACTTGTAATGGCATGTGTGTCCCACTTACACACACACATACACCACACACATACACACATACACACACACAAAGAGAGAGAGAGAGAGAATAAAATGTAAAAGCAGACACAAACTATACCTCATGAATATTTTGAACAGGGAAAAGTAGTCATCGTGTTATAAAAGTTCTGTGTTAAATTAATTATAAACAAAGAACAGTCTGCCAATGAATTAGGTATTCTATTTAACTTCGACCCTTTTCGTTTCCTTTGGTGTTTGTATGATTGTATCGGTATGCATGTGATAGCCAGAGGACAATGTGTGGAGTCTTTCCCCTCCTTCCTCCTTTACGTGGACTCCACGGATCAAATTCAGACCACAGGGCTCACATGCTGTGTACCTTTTCATGCCGAGCCATCTCTCTGGCATGAACTGGCTGTTTTGTAAATGAATCCTTTACAAAGACACATCACCTGATGTTACCTCTACCCCCTATCTATCTGTCAATCTTGTCAGTCAGTCTCCTATGTGGCCAAAAAAAAAAAGAAGTATAAACATTTGCTGTTTCTTGTTTCGCTCTTTGGCTAGGGAGGATGGTTTGGAATATAAATTCTACAAAATTTGCCGAGTTTTGTGAGACTGATGAGATGTGGACGAGGCACTCGACTCTAAAGATAGATCCAGCTAGTTAGACACTGGATGAAAATCAACAAGGGAAGCGGTGATACAGCTGCGTCAAAAGAAGAAGATTTCAGTATCGGGAGATTAAAGCAGGCCTTGGGAAAAATCAAAAAAACTCATGGAGACTGTCATAAAAATGGCTTGTTTTAGGTCAGGTTACTCAGGTAAAATATGAGTGAGAGAGGCTAAGTTTTGCACTACTTTTATATGCGTCTCTAATAATGAAAAACGATATTTCTTCTCATAGAGATAAAAACCATTCAAAACAATGTTTCATTCTCTTTGCTGTTCATTTTTCTACACTCCCTGTTTCCATGATACTCTATGACCTGTAGCTTCTGCTCTAAAGGGGTTTGTCTGTGTTTCCCACCGAGGCCAAGCATAGTGATTTAAGTTCAGTGCGCACTCACCAGTGGCCACACAGGAAAGAGATGATAGCTACTTGTTATACCTCCTTGGCATAGGGCAGTCAACCTGGTGGAGAGGGAGCTATGTGCGTCTCATGGCCTCTGCAGCCACTTGCAATGCTAAAGTCCCATGGAATCCATTCCTGTGTCTAACCACAAAAGGCCCGGAAAGGCCACTGGGTACACAGTAAGTGTGAAGCATCATTCAAGGATGGCTGGTCGGATGCAGCCGTCACAACACAGAAGCCTTACGTGGGTCTAGACCGTTAGGAACATCTGCACTGTTTATCTTTGTGTTTCCCCCACTCTGGCCAGGCTTACCTATTAATGACCCCCAGACAATCTGGAACTCCCCTCAGGTGCTGTGTCATATTCACATTGGGTATGTAGTGGTGGTGGGTCATTGTGTATATGGCTGAATTTCTCGCTTGGAATTAGAAAGCCTCATTCTAAATCTCTTGGGTTTAGATATCACTCTTCTACCCACTTTTCTTCTCTCTTTCTTTCAAATGTTAGCCTACTCAGGGTATGTTTGCCATGGTTATATCTTATCAATGCTAATTCTCTTAAGGTTTGAAACTTGACAGGCCTGTTCAGAGAGCTGAACATTGTGTCCTCGTGACAGCTGGGGCGTGTTTCTGTGTACAGTTCTGGGGAGGACAGAGACATTAGCAGAATGAGGGCTGGTAGGACTAGGGAATTCCAAACTCCGTGTGTGATGTCGTGAGGGTGGCATTAGATGTGCCGACTTGTATAGCAGAGAGAGCGTGAGTTGTATGTGTGTGTCTTTAGGGTGAGGAAGAGAGGGAGGGTTGTGTTGCAGGTAATATTTGAGTAAACACTAGGAAAATATGAGTGTCCTGCTTTATGAGTCATCACCTTATTTCCAGAGCTGCTCTTATTAAATTTCTCTAACAAAAATCAGGCCATTTTCTTGTTATTTTTTTGGTAGTTTGTATTGTGGAATTACAGAGGTGACTGCTTGTTTAATTCTAAAAAAAAGAATACTCTTGCTTCCCTTTAAGAAAAATGATTGCTGGAATAACTATTCAAATAATAAAAAATAAATATGCAATGTTATAGGGCATTGATACATTAATTATATAATATATTAAACATAATCAATCTGCTGTGTAAAAATGTTAAGTATTTAAACATATTCTCCAAAGCAAAAATGAAAATGTTACCATATAAGACTTTTTTTTTTTTTTTACTCAGAAGAAAGGAAAGAGATTGTCCCTTGTCTAAAGCTGTTACATTTTTGTTCAACTACCCTTTATTGTCATTATTTAAATTCAAACAAAAATAATTCATTCTGTTTCTTGACCTCATTTTTATTCTTGCATGCACTCCGACTTACTGGCTGAAAGTTCTCACTCCATCCAAATAAAAGAACTTTCAGGATTGTACAGTAAAAGCCAAAAATTAATAAGGGTACCAAATCATTCTTATTGCACATATATGGGGCATCTTAGCCACTGAATTATACACTAAAAACTGAAGAAAAATGAACAATAACGGAAGTTTAATCTCCATATAAATTAATACTATAGCGAGGGAAGTTTTCAATGATCACTGATTAATTGATTGATTGATTGATTGATTATTAGTTTTGTGGTGAAATGTCAATGTGGGATGCGTTCGGCTGATATTGTGAGGTAATTATCCAAATAGAATCAAGAGATCAGGCTGGAGAGATGGCTCAGTGGTTAAGAGCACTAACAGCTCTTCCAGAGGTCCTGAGTTCAATTCCCAGCAACCACATGGTGGCTCAAAACCATCTGTAATGGGATCCAATATACTCTTCTGGTGTGTCTGAAGACAGCAACAGTGTACTCACATATATAAAATTAATAAATCTTTAAAAACAAAAAAAGAAATCAAGAGATCTCCAAACTCAAGGAACTTTAATTTCCCCAAACAAATACAAAGGCAGCAACTTGAGAACCATTATCAGCTTGTACCAATGAATACATAATTATAAAAAAAAAAAATCATTTCCAATACTCTTAATACCCTAGGGAATTTTGATATTGTTTTTTGCAGGCACGAGGACATATAACAAGATAAACGTTGAGATGTTGCTTTTTCAAAGACACAAGGCATCGTACGGTTCAGTCCCTTCATTTTATAGATGAGCAGAGAAGTCTCAAAAGATTTGAACGGGGTGAGTAAGGTCAGAGAGTTAGTTAGCAGGCTCTGCTGGAACGAGTTCCAGGCAGGTCTTGTCTCACCGAGAGACCTAGTTTTGCATGACTGACTTTGGCTTTTTAGAAGGGATGACGCTTTGATCTCTGCACCTTTTTACAGATGGGGCTAAGAGAGTGTATGGTTTTCCTGGACTCGAAACCCTGTAAGTGAAAGTAAGAACTCACAAGGACATAGCTACCTCCCACCAGCTTGTTTTTTCCTGCACAAATGTCTCCCTAGTCTATTCACTATTCAGTACTAAGCACTATTGCATGGTGCTTTGTGAACCTCAACTGAAGTAAAACAGAAGGAAGCACATAAATTGGGTTACTATATTCAGACATATACACCAGCAGTGACATGTCATGTGCCTCCTCCCCTCCGCCCTCCTCCCTCTCTCCCCGCCTCTGTCCCTCCCTCAATTCTATGTCGGTCTAAGGTGAGAGATGATTATCATTCAAGTGGTTTTTTTGTAGAATGAAGTGATTGGCCAAGGGTCCGGTGCTCACAGGTCCTAAATCACAACCTGATTACATCAGCAGCTCCACTGTTTTGTTGCAGAATTAAAGCGGCCCAGAGTGCTCTCATCTGATGGAGTCCTAAATCTCCCAGTCAGCCCTGCACCCTTCCATTCAGCTATCTCCTTCTGCCAGACAAGAGTGCAAGAGAGGTGCTGGTGGTCACAGTGGTGTCCTTATTTTCCAAACCCAGAAGAATGAGACTGTGTGTGTGTGTGTGTGTGTGTGTGTGTGTGTGTGTGTGTGTGAGAGAGAGAGAGAGAGAGAGAGAGAGAGAGAGAGAGAGAGAGAGAGAGAGATTTCTAATTACTGTTGCCTCAATTTCTCTAGGGAGACTAGTTTAGCACCACAGAAAATTAAAGCAGAGCTTTGACTAAACTGTGCTGAGAAGGATAATGTTTTGTAAATTTTTTTTTGTCTCTGCAGACTGACAAGAGTTAATTTTCAATCTAACCTACAAAATTACAAATAGAATTGGGTTACTATATTCAGAAATTTCCTTCAATTTTTAGACCAGAGTATAATGCGACAAGGAAGGCTACCACACATATGTATGCCCTGGTACTTCTACACTGAGTGGTCATGGTAGCTATGAATTTATACCAGTGATTGTGGATTTAATCACCAAAAGCTTTCTTTATGTCTCCTGTGATGTAATGTTTCCTATGGTTTTTATTATCTTAATGATATATTATTAAAGTTGAACAAAAATTCTTATTTTCTCTCACTTTCTTTTTTATTAATCATTTTATTTGTTTACATTTCAAATAATATCCCCCTTCCCGGTTACCCCTCCACCAATGCCCTCATCTCATCCCCCCTTACCCCCCTCTGATTTGCCTCTATGAGGGTGCTCCTCCACCGACTCACCCACTCCTGCCTCAGCCCTCTAGCATCCCCGTACACTGGGGTGTCAAGCCTCCCTCCCCTCTCATTGATGTCAGATAAGGCCATCCTCTGCCACATTTGTATCCGGAGTCCTGGCTCCCTCCATGTGTACTCCTTAGTTTGTGGTTTAGTCTCTGGGAGGTCTGAGTGGTCCAGTTAGTTGATATTGTTCTCCTCATGGGGTTGCAACCCCCTTCAGCTCCTTCGTTCTTTCCCCTAGCTCTTCCCTTGTGGTCCCCAGGCTTAGTCTGATGGTTGACTGCGAGCATCCTTATCTGTATTGGTCAGGTGCTTGTAGAGCCTCCCAGGGAACAGCCATATCAGGCTCCTGTCAGCAACTGCTTCTTGATATCAGCAATAGTGTGAAGGTTTGGTGTCTGCATATAGATGGATCCCTAGGTGGGGCGGTCTCTGGATGGCCTTTCTGGATGGTCAATCTCTGTTCCATTTTTTTTTTGTCTCTATCTTTCCTTTGAACAGGAGCATTTCTGGTTTTAAAATTTTAAGATGTATGGGTGGCCCCATCCCTCAACTGGGGTCTGTGCCTATCTACTGGAGGTGATCTCTACAGGATATATCTCTCCTTTGTTGGGTATTTTGGCTAAAGTCATTGCCATTGGCTCCTGGGAGCCTCTTGTTTGCCTGGAGTCTGGGACTTTCTTGTACCTATCCCCCTCTGCTACATGTTTCTATTCAGTTTCTAGCTCCTCCTCTGTACTTATCTCCTGTCCCTTCCAATATCTGTTCCTTCCCTCCTTCCCCTCCCCTCCTCTCCCCTTCCCAAATCCCTCCCTCTCTCTAGCTCCTGTGACTTTGTTCCGCATTCTATGTAGGATTGAAGCACCTACACTTTGGTCTTCCTTCTTCGTATGCTGCATTTGGTTTGTAGGTTGTATCACGGGTATTCTGAGCTTTTGGGCTAACGTCTACTTATCAGTGAGAACATACCTTGTGTGTTCTTTTGTGTCTGGGTTACCTCACTCGGGATGTTTTCTAGTCCCATCCATTTGCCTGCAAATTTCACGAACTCATTGTTTTTAATGGCTGAGTAAATGTAAATTGTGTAAATGTACCACAATTTCTGTATCTATTCTTAACGATGAGGAACATCTGGGTTGTTTCCAGCTTCTGACTATTATAAATAAGGCTGCCATAAACATAGTGATAGTGGGCTAATATCCAAAATATACAAAGAACTCAAGAAGTTAGACTCCAGAGAACCAAATAACCCTGTTTAAAAACAATGGGGTACAGAGCTAAACACAGACTTTTCAATTGAAGAATCTCGAATGGCTGAGAAACACTTAAAGAAATGTTCAACATCCTTAGTCATCAGGAAAATGCAAATGAAAACAACCTTGAGTGGCTGGAGAGATGGCTCAGTGGTTAAGAGCACTAACTGCTCTTCCAGAGGTCCTGAGTTCAATTCCCAGCAACCACATGATGGCTCACAGCCATCTGCAGTTGGGTCTGATGCCCTCTTCTGGTGTGTCTGAAGAGAGCAATAGCGTACTCATATACATAAAATAAATAAATAAATCTTAGAAAAAAAAACCCTGAGATTCTACCTCACACCAGTCAGAATGATTGCCAATGCTGGGGAGAATGTTGAGAAAGAGGAACACTCCTCCATTGTTGGTGGGAATGCAAGCTGGTAAAACCACTTTGGAAATCAACCTGGTGGTTCCTCAGAAAAATGGAAATAGTTCTACCTGAAGACCCAACTATACCAGTAACTCCTGGGCATATACCCCAAAAATTGTTCCAACATATAACAAGGACAAATGCTCCACTATGTTTTCAGAACAAAAATTCATAATCAATTTTATTTATTTTTATAAAGCTTATAATTTTACCACACGAGCTAGAGAGAGATCAGATTGAATATATTTTCCTAATGCTGTTTATCTTTCAGAGCATCTGAAATGATAACAAAATTAATCACGAAGCTCACATACTCTTTTACATCCATAGATTCACAGCCTCACCCACTGTCAGCATCCCTCCGCAGGACTGAGACATTTCTTAAAAGTGATGGGGTGGCAGTGACATAGCGTCTCACCCACAGTCCATAGTTTGTTGACCTGAGGGCTCATGCTTGCTGTTGCTGTCTCCTCAATGCTTTGGTCAATATGTGTAGATGAGTGTTCATTATCATGGTATCATTCAGAATCCTCTCACCTCCCCAAACTTCCCCTGTACACCCCCTTTTCATCTCCTTTTCCCAACTTCTGGCAGTGCCTAATCTTACTGTCTCTGGAATAAATGCTGTGCAGATGGAATCGTGCACTCTGTAGCCTGTTCAGTGTTTTCTCCCTTTCTCTTTATGGCACAATGATTGATTTCTCAAAGTATGGACTACAGTTCCATTCATCTAGATGTACCGCAGTTTAGCCTTCTATCTACCAATGGGCATCTCAGTTGCTCACACATTTTTTCAATTATACATGAGGCTTATGTAAGCATCAGGCTGTGTAGTTTTTCACACCACGGCTGTAAGTTTTCTAATTCTTTGAATATTTCCAAGAGGTAGGCTTGCGAGACCAAATGGAAAATGTATGTCTAGTACTATAAGAAATTGCTGAGGCATCTTCCCAAGTGGCTGCACCCTTTTATATTTGAGCAGCAGGGAGCAAGCTTCCCATTGCTGCATATCTGCACTCGTGCTTGATACTGTTAATTGGCACTAATACAGCCTCCTACCTGTGCCTCCGGTACCCAGATTTCCTATGGTGCGGAGCATCTTTGCGTATGTATCTTTGGCATCTGTATATTCTTTTTTGCTCACACATCTATTCAGGTTTTACACCTACTTTAAACATCAAGTGGCTCATTTCCTGATTATTAACTTTTTCAAAATTTTTTTTGCCTAGTCTAGATAACAGCCCCTGATAAGATACATGTTTTGCGAGTGTCTTCACGCCATGTATGGGTTTTCATATTATTTAGAATGCTTTCAATGAAGTATGAATTTTGTTTTTATGAACTGAACTTTCCGTGTTGTGTATGAAAGTCTCCATCAGGAGGTTATTTACGCTTTCTTGTGTTATCTTTGTCACACAGCTTTGCATTTTTGTATTTATGTACATGATTTATGTCAAGTTAATGCTTGTCAAGGGTATAAAGTTTATGCTCGGCTCTAGATTCCTTCTTTTGTACATGTCTATGTGTATTGTGTTATGTGTGTATGTCATATGTTCACGCATGTGTATGCCCATGTGTATGACCAGTCATGACAGTTGCACATGTACAGAGAGACTACAGAAGGATATGGGCATACAGATTTATCCATCACCACCTTACTTCCTTGAGACAGTGGTGTCTCACAGACCCTGGAGTTAGGCTGGCAGCTAGTTAGCCACAAACCTTCTCCTGTTTCCACCTTTCCTGAGGCTGTGGTTACAGACTTACATGCAGTCACACCCAACCTTTTACATTGATTCTGGGCCTTTGAATACAGATTTTTGTCTAACTTGTTTTTCAAACTCTCTGGTAAAATTCTTTGTGTTTTCTGAAAAAAAATAAAAGGCAGTATTATTCGATGAATAATCTTTTTTACTATTTGCTTTAACTGCATATAATTTTGAAGCTCTTCCAGCTAGAATGTTATAAACCCTCCAGTTCCCTAGTATAAAATAGAAAGATTGACAGCCCTAACTATGAGATAAACGGCAGTGTCAATATTTAATAAGCAGTAGCAATTCATCAGGTAGTTTCTTTGAACTTAAATATTTTCAGGATTCTAGAAGATATTCAAGGTTTTATTATCAATGTTCTTGTGCGTTATCTTTCTGACATTTTTCATCGGTATAGGATCAAATCAAGGCTGTCAGTAATCTGCAAAATCTAATATCTATAAAGCGATAATATATAGTCTCGCCAGGCAATGGTGGCGCACGCCTTTAATCCCAGCACTTGGAAGGCAGAGGCAGGCAGATTTCTGAGGTCGAGGCCAGCCTGGTCTACAGAGTGAGTTCCAGGACAGCCAGGGCTACACAGAGAAACCCTGTCTCATAACCATCACCCCCCCAAACAAACAAAAAACATAATATATAGTCTCAAGTCTTAGTATTTACTTAAATTATATCAGCATGGTTTGTTGTAAGGAAAACGTTGAAGAGTTATATAAGATTTCTTTGAAATATTCTATCTACAGTCTATTGGGTTTGTGTTGGACACAATTGCTCTCTCTCTTATGTACATACGTATAGATACATACACACATATATTTATGATTTTGTACGTTTCTCTGTTGTCAGATACCTCAGTTGGTTCTATAACTTAGCAAATTATGAAGAGTGCTACAATAACAGTATGTGCAAGTGTCTCTGTGGAGTGTAGACACAGATTTAAAAATGCTGTTTATGTACACAGTGGGCTTTCTTTTCATGTGCAAAGAAAAGTAAAGATATAGTCTTCGCAGGAAACCAGATATAGCTAGAGAAAATCATGTTAAACAGATTGATTCGTCTCAGTCAAGTACAAGTACTGCATGCATTCTTTTTCATTTGTGGAACTCAGATATTGTGGATGCGTAAAATCATGTGTGTGCCCATGACATCAAAGTAAAAATATGAATATTTCTCAGAATATTGTCTGAGAGACCAAAGGGATTAATTGAGGAAAATTGAGGGAAAAAAAAAGGCTAGTGGGTATGAGAGGAAGAATGCTCAAAATCTGCTCAAGATATTTGCATGATAATGGCCTCATGTAACCTTGTATATAATAACCATACCTTTCTATGCTAGGCATGCTCACACATGCCCATAATCCCAGCACTTATGAGACTGAGACATGAAGATCTCCAAGTTTAAGGCCAGCCTGGACTACATTAGTTTCACTAGACCAAAAAGAAAACTTTACTATCACCTGCCTGGGTAACTTAATTGTGTTAGATTCTCAACACACACACACACACACACACACACACTCACGCACGCACGCACGCACGCACGCACGCACGCACGCACACGCACACGCACACGCACACGCACACACAGTCTGATAGACATATGCTACCTTATGTCTCCTCCTTCGCGTAGAATCAAAACCAGTCATGCTAGCAGGTGACTTGACTCATTGTTATACTGTGTGCTTGCACGAGGACCTGGGTTCCAGTCCATGCCACCCAGAAGAGTTTCTATCCTGGCTGACTAGATCCTACTTGATGTGATGTCTATTGTGTTTCAATGCTTGTCTTCTGCCCTCCAGGTGTCTATGCCAGCAGCCCAGCTGGTCTGATTTGTTTTGTTTTGTTTTGTTTTGTTTTGTTTTGTTTTGTTTTGTTTTGTTTTGTTTTATGGTGCTGGAAACAGAACCCAGTCCTCTCTGTCTGCTAGCCATGTAAGTCTTCTACCATCTAGCAACACCTGCAGCCCCCAGTTTTCTTTCTTTATGCTCTTTAAACATGCCAAACCCATTTCTCCTCTGAGTCAGTGTGCTTTTCTTCATTTGACCAGATTTATTTTCCTCCAGATATCCTGGTCAGCTCAAATGTCACCTCCTTATAGTGATATTCTCCACCCGCCATATTTAATGTTCCTTTCACATTCCCTCCCAGTACCACTCTGTTACAACCTCATGCCTTATTGTCTTCATAAAATTTACTACTCTCCGAAATTGCTCATATTCCCTGTTTTCCCACTGGAGTGAAAGCTATTGAAAGCCAAGGCCCCCAGTGTCTCGTATGCCACCAGACCACCACTCTCTACATTACTGCCTAACCTAGCGGAATGCATTTGTTGAAATAAGATAAGTAAGATTATGACAGCTGCCTTACTAGTTTACTGTAGGAAGAGAATAAGGATTGGAAATTCCAGGCTGGAGAGATGGCTCAGCACTTAAGAGCACTGACTGCTCTTCCAGAGGTCCTGAGTTCAATTCCCAGCAACCACATGGTGGCTCACAACCATCTGTAGTGGGATCTGATGCTCTCTTCTGGTGTGTCTGATGACAGCTACAGTATACTCATGTAAATAAATAATATACCTTTAAAAAAATAAATTAATAAAAAAAAGAATTTGAAATTGTTCAGATGATCAAGACCATTCCCTGTTATTCTCAGCACAAAGATTTGGTTTATGGCTCATCAATAATATTCAGGGAGAAGACAATATTACATAGCAATTCCTGCATTGCTTAAAACTGTTAAATACATAATGAAAGATATGGACTTGCAGCTGAGTCTCTCTCTCTGAGTTTCTTCATTTACTTTTTCTATAACCAGTTGTTTCGTGACTCTAGAATATCAGCTTCATTAAGACACAGTCAGTGTCTGTATTTTGATTTTCTCCTGTTTTGTCGTGAGTACTCGGTGTAGTTTGGTACTCATTAGTTCAATTTTTGGTCAAAGGAACAACATAGTAAGCTAGTAAGCAATATGTTAAATTAATAGTCAGCGTCTATCATTGATAGGACAGTTGTGCACTGACTTGCAGTTAAGTGAGCAGGTAATTCCAGGAATTATAAGGAACAGCTCTAATACGGATCACAACGATGAGCGAGGTTTAAAAGATCGCGGTGGTCAATAAAATAAACCCAGCTCTTAATTCTAACAAGACATTTAAGATTTGTTGCTCGGAACCAGTGTGATGCAGTGTGATCCGGTCTGCCTCACAGTGCTGGCATCTTGCTCCAAATTCTTTATCCACTTAGCTTGTAGATGGAGAAGAAGCCCAGAGAGGCTGCCTAACAGAGTCACAGTCACACAGCTGAGGTGACTCTCCCTGGTTCTCTAGATATTTGTGCAGTAAGATACACAGCGTCTAAAACACAGGAAGGCGCAGCCCCACCCCTAGACTTTTTTGTCTTAGTTTTCCTCAAATCCATGAGTTTATTCTTCAAGTTATCATGCCCAGGATTAACAAGCCATTTTTTTCTTCTTTTCCTACTCAGAGTCCCTTTCCTCTTCTGGCCCATTTTGCACGACCATTGTCCAGAAGGACTCTTTTATATGTGCTATATTACAAAGCAGCTCAAGTCACTCCCCCACTTAAAACACCACCGCATGTTCTATGTGCGTCTAACTGACATAGAACACAGCTCCGCAGTTTTTCCTCAGATCTGCACAGTTCAGGTTGAGGTACTCCTGCCTATCTCTTGAACTTCTCACAGTACTCTGCCCTGGCTTGCTTCCTGTCCCTGGCCCAGTGCCAGGCTCTTGGTCCTTTGTGAGTGTTCCCTGTTGGCTGCTCTGCTCAGCCTTTTGTGTTGCTGAATGGCTTCTGTCTTGTTTACCTCTGCTGAAATCTCTGACCCTCCTGGGAGGCCTTCCCAGATGTCTCACCATTAGGTTTGGTCATCACATCTTTGTATATCACGTTCAGATCTCTGGGATGTGCTTCCCAGTGTGTTACTGTCCCCTTGATCAGAGTTCTGACCTAGGAGAGAAGGGAACTCTGCCTCTCTGGACAGGGCTCTGTCTTCAGAGTGGGGACAGTGCCTGGCATTTCTGACAAACAGTAAGCACTTGTCCAATGAATGAATCTGGCTGAGCGTGAGCTGAGCACACATTATTCATGGCTCACGGAAGCATACTATTTAATTTCTACAAGGGCCTTCCTAAAAAGTATGTCAAGGGCTTGTGGGATGGCTCAGTGGTTAAGAGCACTGACTGTTCTTCCAGAGGTCATGAGTTCAAATCCCAGCAACCACTTAGTGGCTCACAACCATCTGTAATGAGATCTGATGCCCTCCTATGGGGTGTCTGAAGACAACTACAGTGTACTTACGTATAATAAATAAATAAAAACCTTTGGGCTGGAGTGAGTGGGGCTGGAGTAAGAGGGAGAAGAGAAGGGGAAAAGAAAAGTGTGTCAAATACCAAGATGAGCTAGCAGGGATATAAAATAGGACACACTCTAAGGGTTAGCGAGAGCTTGCATGGATTAAGGATCTAGCATGTCACAGGCACTACACATACTTTGTAGACTGGATGATTTCTTAAAGCCATAGACATTCTGAAAGCCCCGTTTCAGTTAATGGGTTTAAACTCTTAACTTGTAAATACGGCTACCATCAGGAGAAGGATGGCTTTGCACTCCCCGAAGTCTCCCGTTGCATAATAAATATTGATTTGCAATACATGTGAGGAGCAGTTAAGTGGATAGATGAGAAAACAGACAAATAGATGAGTGAGGCAGCTGAAGTTCCATAGCCAATAGGAAGAGCAGGAGTAGAGCAGCAGTTGATTTAAACGGAGAAACAAAGTCCAACCGAACTTGGTGCGGGACTGATATCACACAAAGCAGGTATCTCTGCAGGAAATGGGCACAAGAGAAAAAGATGAAAAAGATGGGGAGACACCCAAAGGGAGCCAAGGGTTTGCATTACGCTGGCCTTCACAACCCTCAACAACACATCTGACTACAGGAAGACATGTTAAGTATCATGAAAATGTGTCTGTAGCCAAATGAATCAAAGTTGTTTTTTGAAATTTAATACTTTGGTAAAACAGCCACCCCCCAAACAATAGGCAAATAAATTGTGCTGTTTGAAAGTAGAGATTTTCTTTTCCCCTGTTGTCTAAGTAATTTAATAAGACAAGTTGGAAAAGGAAGAAATAGGAAATGAGAACCAGAAATGAAGGAGAGGGGGAGGAGGGAGAGGGGGAGGAGGGAGAGGAGGGAGGAGGGGGGAGGGGGAAGGAGGAGGGGGGAGGGTAGAGAGGGAAAGGGGAAGAGAAAAAGAGATGAAAGAGATGAGAAGGAGAAAGGGGAGGGAGAGAGAGAAGAGGGACAGGGAGAGGGAGGTGGAAAGAGGGGGAGAGGGAGTGAGGGAGAGGGGAAAAGACACATAAATTTCTAGGAAATAGAAGATATTAGACAATACCTTCCTTTTTTTTTTTTTTTTTTTTTTTTTTTTTTTTTTTTTGGTTTTTCGAGACAGGGTTTCTCTGTGTAGCCCTGGCTGTCCTGGAACTCACTCTGTAGACCAGGCTGGTCTCGAACTCAGAAATCCGCCTGCCTCTGCCTCCCAAGTGCTGAGATTAAAGGCATGTGCCACCACCGGCCGGCTAGACAATACCTTCTTTAGAGCCATTGTGTGGAGCTTAAATGCATCCTATGAAGTCTCGCAATTACATTAAAAGATTGCGTAACCTACAGTATCTTTTTTAATCATCAGAAAACATCTTGTCCATGAAAACTATAGCGTCTTGTAGCTGAAAGAGACTGCCTAAGTTTTCCCCCTAAAACACATTACACCTTCAAGGGAAAAATAAGTGAATATCCATGCTCAGAAGATTTTTTTAAAACCCTTACCATGTTAAGACAGCACATTAAGCATGGGAAATTTGAAAATTATTTTTAATCATTCATTTTTACTCTCCTATGCTTATTCTACATATAGGTTAAAATATAGTGAAAATATTAGTTAATTCTACAAAGTATGTGTGTGTGGGGGGGGGAGGGCGATGTTTAAAAACAGAAAGAATAGCCTCAGTTATCTGAGACCTTTGAAGCCTAAAATATTCAGAACCTCAGAATGACTGCCTGGCATTTCATTTTGCAAGAAGTCTAAACAACCACAGTAAATTCACAAGTGCAGACATACCCCAGTTAAAATTCATTTTACAGCCAGTAAGCAAACATAATCAGGCCATAAGCACTGTTCAGTACTGCCCTGTGAACTCAGTTTTGTTGGCAGTAGAGGGTCGACCTGAGATACTCCAGAGACGGATGAATTAGCTTAGTCCACCCCACCCCAGTTTACAGACCAGCACCTTTGTTTCACGTTCCCTTTTAGGTAGCCGTTCTGCGTCATTTAACAAACAACTCAGACAAGCAGCGGCGGTTGGGTGAGATCAGATTAGATATTAAATTAGGAATTATTCAGGGAAAGTCTTTTGGAAATAATAACTGTAGTTTTTCTATTGTATGTGTGTTTTTTTGTTTTGTTATGTTTTTTCCCTCTGTGTTGGTTTGGCACAGTGCTGAATGGGGCAGAGTATGAACAGGGTTTTCCACCATGTTAGAGAGAGTAGCCCAGGGGGAAACTGTCCTCAGATTAAGTAGAAATGCTTACAAACTGGAAATTTGTTCAGTATTCAGCCCAGCTCCCAACTCTCCATATGATAAATATGCTTGTAAGAGAAAAGCACTTTATAATCATTTCAGTTTATGTCTAACCTGTTATATATGCACAAAGTTTGATATATGATGCATATATATATTGCAGCTTTAATAAAAAGATTAGAATACAAACATGTACTCTAGTGTCCATTTTGCTACTATTTATTTCCTATTTGATGTATGCAATGGCTTTTGATCACATCTTATGTTAAAAATCAAACTAATAAGTGGCTACAAAGATCCAACTTCATCTTCTGTCGCAGTCAAGCCTTTAAACGCACGTATTTAATATTGTTAAAGATATTAAATAGAACATTATTAAGATGTTTTATGTTTAGATTATGTATGCATGAGACTTATAAGCTATGGATTTCATTTAGCAAAGAGGGTGTGATAAATCATGTCTGCTCTAAGGCTTGTTACAGCAGTGAAAATAGCATCACTCCTGAGACGGGAGTGCTTTCACCCTCAGACTCTGCCAGCCTCAGTGGGACACTGTGCCTTCCTGAGGTCACAGGAAGGCTGCTCCAGTTCATGACCTCATGTGCAGACATCACTGCATCTGAAAGGGCTAGAATATTTAGCATGTCAAACATTTACCAGATAGACTGCATGCTCCATACTGCTGTTCAGAGGAGACTGTATGTATCGTTTAGGGTAAATACGCAAAGAAGGGTGTCCTTTAATTGGCAGTCCAGGAGATTCTGTAGGTTAAAGACTTAATCTTAATAGCTGCCCTACTCTTTTAATAAAAGCGAATGAAGAACCTAATTCAAAAGAGTATAGAAACCATATAAGTGCTTTAAGGGCCACTGCCTACTTCCCAGGAGGAAAATACTGAGTACATCAGAGACAGCGAGAGAGCAAGAACACGAGAAAGTGAAAGGGCGAGAGAGCAAGCGAGAGACAGAATGAGAGCAAGAGCGAGAGGGAGAGAGAGAGAGAGAGAGAGAGAGAGAGAGAGAGAGAGAGAGAG
>JANHMN010000021.1:38917918-38938273 GCA_030674055.1 Rhabdomys pumilio
TCTCTCTCTCTCTCTCTCTCTCTCTCTCTCTCTCTCTCTCTCTCTGTGTGTGTGTGTGTTTGTGTGTGTGTTTCTGTGTGTGTATGTACACACATTCACAAAACAATGTAGTAGGTAAAATGTACTTACATTTCTGCTCAGTCTTGTTTTTTCATTTATCTCAAGTTAGGTTGTGCTTTGTGTACGACTATCTGCACACAATGTTTATGTGACTCCTGATGTTATTTAATCTCGTGTTAGAAATTGAGAACTGATGTCTCTCATTCACAACACATTTCATGGAGATCGGAGCTTATCATCAGGATCACCAATTCATTAGTCCTGGGGTGGAAACCTTGACTGAGCTTTTTGTACAATCCTGCAGCAACACAGAACCAAGAACCGAGAAATCTAAAATGTGGTCACATGAGCATCAAAACAGGAGTGTACTTTGTATCAGTGAGACCCAGCACTCAATTATTAAAAGTGAAATATTGTAAGACCTATGCATCTGTGTGAACACTAATGACACTATGACATAAGAGAAGTCTTCCTAAGGCTGACTTAAGGATCACAAATCCTAGCTAACATGAGAATGGAAAACCTACATCGAAGCTATTTCCCTTCATTCATATTCCCAGTTACTAAGTTACACATGAGTCATACTCTTCCCACCCACAAGCGGGATAAACACGCACATACCAAGTTTACTGATGGGACATATTTCTCAAGTAGAGAGAAATCATTCACAGGAGGCATAAGTACTTTGAGTGAATATTATTCCAAACCTTAAGAACACTGATCAAGGGACCGTTTGTGTCATTGTACATCACTTGTACTGAGCACACTGTTCTTGTCTTTCCCCAAATGCCTTTGTAGAGTGTCGCCATGGTCCCAGTCACTTGGCTATAACAATCTTCTACATTTGGAAGGCTCTGACTTTTATGCTCCTGCTTTCTCTTCTTAAGGTTGAGTGTTTCACGAGTTATCAAAACTTGCCATACTTTATTAATATGACAGTGATTTCTTACTTTCAGATATAACATTATTTGCCATGATTTGGAATATTTAACGTCGTGTTTCCTTCCTCTCATTGGAGAATGAGTTCTTTTGTAAAGTCACTAACTAGTGTCTCCATTCCATTTGGTTCTTTCCTTTACATCTTTTATTTTTCCCTCATTTTTCTGATCATTAGCTATGAATGTTAAATTGACTAAATCCCTCTAACTTCACCTGTCCTATCTACTTGTCAGAATGCTCATGACTTCTTTCTTTAGATATCTTCGTCCCTCATATCACCAGGTCCCTCAATTGTTTGCCTCCCTTGAAACTTCAGCCTCCCAGATTTGGCAGCATTCACTCTTAGCTCCAGTAGACCATCTGTGGTCCTCACACCTTCATTTGTGCTCCTGACATTGTTGGATGGAAATAAAACCTCTTTTACTGTGGTGGTTGGCCACATTACAAACGTAGGAGTTCCAGTCTTAGCTGGACTCTCAACCTAATCATCAATCATTTGTCTTTATCTTCACTCTGAGTCATTCCCTTTCCAAAACTGCAGCTCTCTTCCCCTCCTGTTACTCCACACATTCTCAACCGAAGAAGATGTATCTCTGGCTTCTCTTTATTCATATTTCATACTTTCACCCATCTCATTTTCTTGATATTTCAAATGCATGGCTTCTGCTCTTTAATCTCCAACCCTCAAAGGAGGTTCCTGCTTAATATTTAAGTAAGTGAATGTTGGCTTGTGACTCTGTATCCCATTTCTACCATTCCATCAAAAGTCTTCCAGCAAATAGCGTCAGTGTGACCCGATTTTAAGTTTAGTGGCATTTAAGACTTCCTTGGCTTCATCTATATTGCGATAGCGATTGAAGATGATGCTTCACTCTGGTCCTTGTCCTTGCATCTGTGGCTCACCCGCCTCTTGATTATTTTCTTCTCTGATCATCTTTAGTCTTGAGGCTTCTTCCACATTAACTTTCTTTGCTGTTCTGAAATTCAGGTTCTATGGAGATTCTTGCTCAAGAAACTCTCCCTGACCAAGCTCATCGTCTCCTTTTCGGTTTGTGTGCTACAATTGAGCTCAATCCTGTGTTTCCAACTGTCTTCTGGATGCTTTAGCATCTCAGCTCTTAATTCATTCCAAACTAAACTAACAACTTTGTCTACAATCTAAACATGTTTCTTCCACCCATTTGCCCCATCTTTTGGAGTAGTAGGTATTGCCAGACTTTGGACAGACTAAGACGGGACAATTCATTCTCCACCTTCTGTATCTTCTTTTTTTTCTATTATACTGTGTCTACTCCATCTGCTTTATACTTTGTATTTCCTTGGCACCCAACTAGCCCAGAGTTAGAGTCTAATAAATGTTTTAATTATATTTTATACCACACCAAAATGTAGACAACTAGAACAGAACTTGATTCCAAGGGATACATCTATCCTCAACTTTGATGTGCCTATTAATATTTAGGCCTACTGGAAAGATACTTAGCACTTTGCAGTGCCTTGAGGCAAAAATTTTTTTCTGATGTGTAAAGTATGCTGTTAGAGTTTGATTCATGATTTTGACCTTGTTCGTTGAAAGCAAAGTGGGCAACTTGAGTCTCAAGGACCTGCATAGCTGGAAATATTAGCCTGGTGCCCGGAATTCAATCATAATGGATTGTTTCATCCATAGCAACTTATTGTTGATATCTCTGCCCTAGAAGGAAGTTAATTATTCTTATTTGTGCCTTTCTATTAAGAGATCTGCTATTTGGACTAAAGTATTGAGTTGAAGTACAATGAAAATATGAAAAGTAAAGTGTTTTCAGTGATCACGAAATGTTAATTCAATGATTCACCAAGAATATCACAGGAGATAATAGAGGGGAGCAGTAGATTCAATGAGAACATTTAATTCATTCTACATAGGGGCTTTAAACACTGTTTAAACGTAATAGTCAAAGAAAATCCACTTTTCCCAGAGCATGGCCTTTGCTGTTTAAAAAACGTTATTAATTGGCCAAGATGCTTAGAATCGTTATGTCTCTGTGATCTTAACTCACCTTCTTTATAAATAACAGCCAAGACTGTCTTGTAAAGAATAAGTTCAGACAGATGTGTAAGAGGCTCATTTATATATTCCGAGAACCCATTCTGGTTGCGCGTTTTCAAAGGCACAGTGGAAACAGTTACCTTAGGTTACTGATTTCAAATTTCAGAGCGTGTTTAAATAGATACTGAAAATCTTGCCCCATAAGCTAGTAAGGAGCAAATGAATTCTGGCCCACTGTCTACCAGTTTCTGCAAACCCAGAATAGTATAGGTTTGGTAATGAGCAGGGTAGCAATCATAGTTTCGATGTTAGAATGGGATAATGCTTTAATATATCCTTTCCATTAGTAGCACTACTAGTAGTCTTAAAAATTAATCAACCAGCTGCTGTCATTGGTATTTTTGTAGATGGGAATGCCAAAGATTTGGAAAGTTAAATGGCGTATCTCCAGCCCCACAGCTGATGAGAAAGATGTGTCCTTTCTGATCCACCAGCTTCCACTGAGTGGGTTTCAAGCCACATGCAACAAACGATTGTTCTCTATATTCACTTGTGCTTGAAACTTTGTGAGGACTCAGTATATATGTCTGTAAAATAGGTCGGTCTAAGTGGAATGGAATTTCAACCCCCAATCTTTCTATTAAAGTGTCCTATTTACACAACTTCAACAACATATGTTTGGGTCCCACTAGAATGATATGGGGAATTTCAGTCGAATTTAAAAGTCTAGACAACAAATGAGACGTCACCCTAGGAAAGGTTCTAAAGAGTTAAAGGTTGAGTATATTGTTGTTAATCTACTTTAGGCTAGTTTCATCCTATCTGTTATCTTTTGGGATGTCTTTATCAAAGTCCTCCCCTCAAGGCTCTTGGATTGTGGAAGGAGAGGAGGAAAGAGTGGAAGAGCCACAGGTGGTGGATGACTCCAAGGAAACTGCATCTTCCAGATACAGCAGGGCTGATACACATAGGAACTCATGGAGACTGTGGCAGCATGCCCAAGATTTGAACAGTTTCAAGCCAGATGAAAATCTCAGCACTGGGAAGGGGAAGTGGACACAAAGTGTTACCCCTATTCAAGAAGCTATTTGCAGGGGATACCTGTGGGAAAATAGGAGAATTGGTACTCTTTAATGGAGTGTCATTGGGTCTATCAACTACCATACTCCAGGGCAGACCCCACATCTAGCAATACAAACCACACCCCATGCTTTTTTATGTGGGCTTTTAACTTTGTTTCATTTGGCTATTTTTTTTTTGTCTTGTCCGTTTTGCTTGTTTGGATTTTCATCTTTCTTATTTGAGAGAGAAAGAACATGGAATTTTTTGGGGGGGTAGGGATTTGTGGAGGATCTGGGAAGAGCTGGGGAAGGGAAAGGATATGATCAGAATATATATCTTAAAACAAAAAGAATTTTTAAAAAGACACCCGTACTTAGCAGCAAACATATGAATAACAAACATTTCTTTTCTCATAGTTTCTGTGCAATAAGAACTTATGTACAGTTTAATTTGTTCCTCGGGCTCCTGCTCTTTCTGTAGCTAATGAACAACACGTAGGTTGCACCTATTCCTGCCATCCAGAGACTGGGCCAGGTCGAGGTCTCTGAGCAAGTACACTCAGATGGCTACCTTGTCTACTTCATACAGTTCACCATATGTTTGGTCTTCTGAGCCCATGTAAGCAGTAATAACGGAATCCCATTGACTGTGCATCTTGTAAAGGGCAGGGATTTATCTCTCACTTGTGGAGGCTAAACATCCAAAATCAAGATCCCAGCCAGCATGGAATCAGACAAGGGCCTATTTCTTAAAGGCACTGTCATTATGCTCATTTGGACAGCTTGCTGGGAGAAAGGTAAAGGCAGCCCTTTGGAGCCTCTTTTAGAAAGACACTTACCCAATTCATGATTGCTCTCATAATGTAATCACCTTTTATCAGCCCCAACACCTTAATTTTTAATTCAGTTGCCTTGAAACATAGAATTTGACCATGAGTTTGGACAGTGGTAGACGTATTTAGACCTTGATAGTGATGAACCTGAAGACGCACGCGACGGTGACCATTATTTTGTTGGCAGAATGCAAAGGCAAGCATACTCAACAAAAGATGCCATGTAAAAGAATTGCTTAGAATCAATAACAATGGGTAAACTATAGCTTTGCAGTTCATGCATGTCCTGTGAACAACAAAGATGTCTGCAGAGCATCTTGATATAACCAGTAATCGCAGAACATATTCTTATGACTACAGTTAGTTCTGCTAAGCATGTTAGTATAACCAGTATTAATTAGCAGAACGTATCCTTACGACTATAGCTAGTTATCTATGTGGAATTTCAATATGAAAACAAAGCCTTATTAATGTGTAGAAAATACAAGGATGTGTGTATGTGGTGTGTGTGTGTGTGTGTGTGTGTGTGTGTGTGTGTGTGTGTGCGCGCGCGCGGGCATGCTTGCGCTCGCACAGATAATAATTGGGATCAGCTGGGGCCATTTAGGGGTCAAATACTAGGTGTCTAAAGTTGCTCATGCGTAAAATTAAACCTAATAAGCTGTAGCCACAGCTCTATGGCAGCTTGCTTGTTGATGGCTTATTATGCCCCTCACCTTTAAGTATCTAAAAGATTAGACCTGGGGGTCAGTTCTAGCTTTCTCAGAGAGAAAATAGAATTGTTGACTTGCTCCGTGATGAAATTAGATTGCGTGTGGTCGATTGCAAAACCACAAATCATTTGTCAGGCCTATGTGGAGTTTTTGACTCTATGGTTCAGTGTAAACTGGTATTAGTGTCATTCACTAAACCAAACAGGTTTCCTTTTCCACCCACAATGGAGCTGGAGAGATGGACTTAGAGGGAAAGAGCACACATCCTGCTTTTCCAGCAGACCAGGGTTTCCAGACCTCACACCAGAAGGCCCACAACTGCCCATCCTTTCAGTTCTAGGAGATCCAACATTGCTCTCTTGTTCTCTCCTGGCCTTCTCAGGTACCAGGATGCAGAAGTGCATACCAACTCACACAGGAGCACACATACACATAAAATAATGAAGAGAGGGAGGGAGGGAGGGAGGGAGAGAGAGAGAGAGGAAGAGAGAGAGAGAGAAATCTTAAATGTTTTTTTAAAAACTCACTCATGGTGTGTGATTATCTAGTAACCTGAGTTACTGAGGCTCAGTGGTGTGTTTGCTGTTGGTTACCAACCCCGATGAACGTCTAATGGATGGGTTTTCAGGCTGAACGGAAGGGAGTTTTGCACTGGCTCCGCCTTACTTAATTATGTTAATTTTACACATATGAAACTGTCCTGGGTTATACAAAGCCCCATTCGGTAGAAGTCTTCCTGTCATGTCAACCTTCTCTCTGTAACTCCATCTCCACTATCTTCTACTTTCTCTTTTTTACACACAGTCCAGCTCAGTCCATGGAGATTTGCACCTTGTGCTTGCCCAGGGTAGTAAATGGCCAACAGACATTAGTGCACTTATGAAACTAGTATGAGAGGCAGTTGTTGGACTCGAGATATAGGTTAATCTCGGAACATTTGCCTTGTTTCACGTAAAACTCTGGTTTCAATTTCTAGTACACGATTAATGGTAATAACAACAACAACAACAATGCAATGAAAGCCAGGCCTTGAGTGTGATAGGAAAGAGAGCCAGAATTTGGGAGGAGGGAGAGTCCCATTGTGTTCCAGGTAGTCTCTTTTACTCCGCTAACATGCCCTTTGCTTCCGAGTAACAGCACTACTGTACATGGGAAAGGTATCTGTAACCTGAATGGAAGAACAGAGGTTACTTACGGTGAGAATGGGGGTGCTACCATGTGCCATCCAATCTTGTTCTGTGTGGGTTTTAAAAGCAAGGTTGGGACCTAAAGAGGAACTTTGCTCTCACCTCCCCTCCCCTACATAGGAAATCTCCCCTCCCTCTCCCTTCCTCCTTCCTCTTTCTTCCTCCTTTCATCTCCCTTCTTCCTCTGCTTCCTCTTCCTCTTCCTCCTCCTTATCCCCCCACTCTCTCACATGAAAGCAGTAACCCATCTTTTCTCTGACCGCTTCTGCTGCAACTATAGAAGGAATATAGCACAGACAACCACAGCATCAAAGGGCTTAGGTGTGATGTGCTGACTGTGGTAAGGGGTGGAATCTTGCTCTAGTATGTTGTCGTTATGAGCATGGGCATGGGAGAAGAACAAGCATCCCCTTGATTGCTGTCTCAGCCCCTTCCAACAGTGTGACTTCATCTCTGATTCATGATGTCATCATCTCTGAAAGGAGAGGAGAATAGCATCCATGCCAGGATGTGGTGAAACTATGACCTGAGATGATTCACTTCTAGTGCAGCACACACTACCTTCTGAGTCCTGTTTCTTTTCCTCTTTCTTTCTTTCTTTCTTTCTTCCTTTCTTTCTTTCTTTCTTCCTTTCTTTCTTTCTTTCTTTCTTCCTTTCTTTCTTTCCTTCCTTCCTTCCTTCCTTCCTTCCTTCCTTCCTTCCTTCCTTCTTTCCTTCTTTTTTTTTTTTTGAGACAGGGTTTCTCTGTGTAGCCCAGGCTGTACTGGAACTCACTCTGTAGACCAGGCTGACCTCGAACTCAGAAATCTGCCTGCCTCTGCCTCCCAAGTGCTGGGATTAAAGGCATGCGCCACCACTGCCTGCCGAGTCCTATTTCCCAGGAGTGTAAGCACATCGGCCATCTGGCTTTTGTAGGAAAGTCTGTTTTTATAAGTCAATGATGGCCACAGTAAGAATCAAAACAGGCCATAAGTTAGTTATCTTCTTTGTAGTACGCTTGCGCAAAATGATTGTTACACACAACTCTCTTGCTTTTCATGTTAAATAAAGTGTCTGTTGACTTAAAAACTAAACTGGACAGGGCTGGGGAGATAACTTGGCCAGTTAAGCACTTGCCACTCAAGAATGCGGACCTGGGTTTTTGTCTCTAGCATTAAGGTAAAAAGCTAGTGGTCTGCACTTAAAAATCCAGTACTGGGGAATAGAAAGATAGAGAGACAGGAAGATTGCTTGGCTGGCCTCGCCTAATCTTTGAGCCAAACTCGCAGTGAGAGACCTTGTTTCAAAAGACAAGGTAGCTCAGGAGGAACTATGCCAGAAGCGTTAACCATTGCCTGCCCCTAAACAAAAATAAACTAGAAGAAATATTTGCTTAAATTGGGGGCGTCTCAAAATCATCTTCCCTCTATCCCACTATTCCTGTTTATCTGTCAGAAGTTCGTAATTATGAAAATTATATGGGAAATAACTATCACTGACTCACTGCTCTGTTGACTTTGATATCCATTTTTTTTTAATACATTGAAAGGGATCCTGCTTCGTGATCCCTAACAAAGGAGCATAAACGTCCTAAGTGTCTCAGTCCTTAAGGTTAGATCACCAGAAAGAATATGAGTCACGTCAAGTCCTAAAATGGGCTATATTTTGCCAAATAGACCATTCCTTATCTAAGTGTGTTTTTCTTACGCTTCTATTGAAGGGAAAAAAAATAGTTTGTTTGGTTTTTATTTTTTTCAGTACTTCAGGGCACAAGTGGGTCATTTAGATTCCATTTGCAAGACCTGCTCTTAAATATTCATGGACACTTAGGAAGAAAATTGTGAAATTGACGTGTTGGCCATGAATCCTTAACCCTGTTATTGTATGTTGCCAAGGAGATAGAAGTTCATCACTGAAAGAGGAACCATCTGCAAGTACATCTCTCTGGAGGCTACCTCACTCCTGAATGGCTATGTACAGCCAATCACTGACCGGCTGCTACCTAGAGGAGGAGACTGCCCCCTGCGGAGGATAGCCTTGGCTTAGTGTATGACTTTTCCTCTTCTGTAAACAAGTGAAATCAACCAGACCATAATGGAGAAGTACATGACTCATTTTTTTTTCACGGTATTATAATAATCAAGAAATAACATTCATGTGTTCACCAGCTCTTTAGCTTTGAAACAGCAATCCATTATTGAGTCAAAGAGAGGTATTGCCCCTTGGTTAAAATCTTAGACTCTAGAGTAGGCATTAATTGGAATGCTAGCACCTCTACTTAATTGATTTTTAACCTTGTCAAAGTCGGTTAACTTTCCTAAGCGTCTCCAGTTTCCATCTCTATAAAATGTGCATGACTCTGAGAGCTCTGGTCCCTTGTGGACATCAGGTGAGGTCGATAGTAATGCCCTCATCGTGGAAAGTGCTTCTTGGTAAGCAGAAAGAGCAGCTGCCATGGTGAAGAGAAAAGATAGCCTGTGAGCCAAGATGCCTCATTTCTGATACTGGCTCAAATACTAATTAGCTGTGTACTTCATGGCTAATAATATCAGCTTTCCATGCCTTAATCTTGACTGGAATGAAAGAATTTTGCCAGGTGATGCCAAGTGGTCTCTAAAGTGGACTCTGTATCAGCAGAAACATTTGACAACATACACTATACCAAAAGTCTTTATCCATTGTCACTGACAGCTAATTATTTCAGTCGTTACTTAAACATTTCTCTATGTGTATGTGGGAGAGAGATCTTCCCTCTTCTCCACCTCCCTCTCTCTAGAAATTTCTCTGCAGCTCTTTCCAGGGAAAGGTGTTAAGGAGGAAATTAGCACCCACTTCCTACCTTGTGAGCACTAAGTGCTCTTAATTGCTTCTTTTAAGATAGCTCCCTGCTCCAGGGTTTGCAAACCCTGCCCCAGCTCAGCCTCTCAATATCAATATCCCCTTATCAGGTGCAAGTTTATCCAATGGTCATACAGGAAAGCACAAGACTTCTAAATGGACCACCTGATCAATCTATTAGACATATACCTACTGGTACACACTCAGCATCCACAGGGAGTGTCAGGACCTCAGGACCACCTCCCAATTTCCAGTATGCTCATTTCAGTTCTTAATTCTTGCTGGAGGTAAACCAGTATCCCAATCTCTGATGTGACATGAGATTACTTTTGCATATTTTTGAAATCTATTTAAACAAAACCAGCTAGTAACTAGCTGTTTCTGTTGGATATGAACTCTGGGAGGCCATAGCTCTTCACAGTGTGTGCCTGTGTTTAACTCTAATGGAGAAGCCCAATGTTCCAAACACAGATGATGTTGATATTTGTGTGTCCTTATGATCTTGGTAGAAAAGTATATTCCACACAGATAAATTTTATGGTATGTAAACCACCACTCAATGAAGCTGTTTTAAAAACTTGTGCAAGTTTAAGTGATAAATTATGTCTTCGTTATTCACCCCCGACCACTTGTGTGTGTGATGTTGGTTGAGGAACCCAGCTATCCTCTCATAGAGCACTTAAAGGGCTTGCTAGTCAGAGGTGCCATCCGGAGTAAGGGAAATTTAATTATGCCACACCGTAGTTAATCTGCTTTTTAAAGGGGGACACTTCTCCACTGGCATTGATTTTGTTTTATAATTCACCAAAACAGAAGATGATTTTTAAAATGCATATACTTTATTTTATTTTTTTTTTTTAGAGCTCAAACATTTAATCAATACCACAATCTCTCTGTTTTTGTTGCTAGGTAATAAATCCTTATAGGTACCAGTGGTGCATAATTTCTGTTTTATCATGGTCTGGTATTCTGTGAGCCAGAGGTTCAGCTGAAGCTTAACAGAGGTGGCAGGACAGCTCTCGCTGAGGTCTAGGACCTATGCTTGCTGTCTTAGACATCGCTCAACCAACTTACAACATCTGTGAGAGTTTGGGATTCCTCAAAAACACAGTAGCTGTGCTCCACATGTGAGAAGTGAAGGCCAGACAGGAGCATACGGTGCTTTGATCTGATCTGAGAAACCAAAGAGTCACTTGAATCACATTTTGGTCATCGAATCACAAAATCTTGGAAGATTCTTGAGTGAGAGCGCTAAACCTCACCACTCAGTGGCAGGCGTGAAGAGCACATAGGTTGGGGGGTAATGGGGGGCGGCAGGGCACTGCGTGATGAGCATCCTCAGATATCTGGGTCTGTTTGTCCTTTATCACTCTTCTTTCTTGCTTGCTCATCTTGATTCAACACCAAGAAGTTTCTCCTGAGTGTAAGATCCTGTCTTGGAAGGAACCCCTCACTGGCCAAGATTCACGAGTCCATGGGCATGAGCCTTGTCCGGTGCTAGGACTGAGGACTATGTAGGCTTAGCCATTTTCATCTTCTGTCCCTGAAGTGTTGTCCTGTGAAGTGTTGCTGGCTCCTGTGAGCTTTTACTGTCCTCTGTCCTCTGACCCACCAGAAACCCCTTTTCTTCTAAATTCTCTCTGTCTTTTTCTCTCTCCTCTCTCTTTTCTCCTCTCTCTCTCTCTCTCTCTCTCTCTCTCTCTCTCTCTCTCTCGTGTGTCTTTTGAGCTTACTTGCTTGTAGTATGAAATTTCTGAGACACATTGTCCTTTAGACTGTTGAAATATAGTCCACATAGTCTTTCCCTGTCTGTTTCTAGGTAGGAATCCTGGAAGATGCAAAGCCAGGTTGCTATTACGTCACCCAGAATCTCCTCTTCACCAATGTGATCTTCATCAATGTGAAGCCCCGCTGTGTAGCCAGAGTATAGCTCACAGCCTTCTTCTGTGTCTCCAGCATTCTGCACATCAGGATTCCGCAGCTCCTCTGTCTGCTTCCCTACCCATTCAGACACAGTGACTCCCTCTCGCACCAACCTCCCTGTTTCTCGGCTAGCTTACGCAACAGCCCCTGAATAGGTCAGGCCTATTATCTTAAAGATAATAGGTATCTTAAAGATCATGTCCTCAAATGTAGGACTTCTCTGTTTAGAATATGTATTCTCAGATACTCGCTATTACACAATTGTCTTTTCACCACCGTGCTTATACTACAGGAAATTACTTATTTGTTTGTTAGAATCCCCCCACCCCAAGACAAACAGTAACTTAAGGAATCTTAATGATTTGCTCTCAGGAGATGCTGAATAAATATTTGTAGATTGAGCAAAGGGGGTAAATGAACGGAAATCGAAAGACCAATACAGATCCCTTAACTCTGACTCTCATGATGGTCTAAGCTACTTTCTCTTGCAGACCTCAGCTTACTAAAAGCCATTTTTCCACTAGACTCTTTGCAGCAGTAAATCTGTGCCACACGTGAGGAATATGTTTGGGAAGGGGGGTGGCTTTTTATAGCCACAAAGTCACGTTCTACAGCATAGAGATTCTTCCATAAAATGCACCAAAGTATAGCTGAAAAATCTAAGTGACCTCTTAATGTTTCCTTGAGTATCGAGCTAAAATCATTTCTAAAGCCCTCGAAATCAATCCAGCCACTAAAATAAATGCTACACTACATTACACAAGACTTTTATTTTCACTAGGCGCGCAGTATTCTCCTAATGCCTGGGTGGTCTGGTACATAGCAGGGTCCGAATTAATTTGAAACTTGCTTGTTGACCAGGGATAGGAAAGACAGACTGCTCTTGGTGGCTCAAATCTGCATTCACTCTGTTACCTTGAAATTGTATGACAACAAAGGTGTTTTCTTCATGGAGAGCACAGTGTCTTGATGGAGCAGGTCTTTTGCTTTCCCTCTCTCCCCTCTGAGAAGTCACCTGTTGGTAAGGATGCCTCCCAAGTCACGTGGGCATCAGACCTTCCCTCCCCTTCTTGTCTCCTAGGCTGGAGCTCTTCCTCACCATCTCTCTGGTTGGAAGTCATTTCATCAGTCTCCTGTCTTCATGCTTGTCCAGTCTAGACAGTATTGGGACAAGCTCCTCTGCTTCCCGTGAGTTAAACAGTTTCCTTCCTGTGCCCATGAAACTCTTCACCACCGAGCAACCTTACACATACTTTATAATCCACTGTCTATGGATCTAGGGAGATGGGGCTTCTCTTCCAAGAGGACGCAGGTTTAGTTCCCAGCACAGCATCCAAATAGCAGATCACAGCCCTTGATAACTCCAGTTCCAGCAGATCCAATGTCCTCTTTCTGGCCTCCTAGGTACTAGGCGTTCATTAGGTATAGAGACAAAGCAGACACATAAAACAAAAATAAATCTTTTAAAACATCTATTTACACATAGAATATGGTGCCAGAGATTGGGTTACCCCCAACTCTGACCTAAAAACCAGCCCTTTACTCATTGACTCAGCACCAGCTTGTGCTTTTCTTCCAACATGTGCATCTCTGTTGGAGGTCTTCACTTTTTTTTCCCCCTACAGTTAACTCAGTGTGCACAAGCTCAAGAAATACTGTCCCGCCCACTTCTGGGCAGCAGCTGTCAGCTTCATACTAACTTTAGGGATGGTTTTCTTGAAAGGAAACTCCAGAACTGTGTTGGAGAACCTCTGTCCCACTTTGTGAGCATGTGGCCCCATATATTGACTGTATTTGACTACCACCATGCTCCTGCAGTACAGACAGGTGACCATAACTTCACCTTGCTGGCACAAAAGAAAGCAAGCCTCGCTCGAAGGTTAAATTAAAAAAAAAAGATCAATGCCCTTTATGTTTTAGATTTAAATCTCTACCTAATATCAAAACCAATAACTGTGTGTGTGTGTGTGTGTGTGTGTGTGTGTGTGTGTGTGTGTTTTGCATTCTGTAGAAGTGTGTGTGGAAAAAGTCTTCTTGGAGGGTTAGCGGCACTATATGACAGAAATATAATATCAACAGTGAGTTGAAGCCACATGTATGGTTTTATATTTTATTGAGGCTATATTTTTAAAAAACCAAAAGTAACAGGTGAATATAATTTTAATAATGTATTTCATTATAATGGTGTATCACAGATGACTTTTTTACATGGACAGGGTGGTTTCATGGTTAAGAGCACACTCTGTTCTTGAAGAGGACAGATTCAGTTTCCTGAACACATATTACAACTTCTAGCCATTTCTCACTCCAGTTCCTGGAGATTTCACGCCTCTTCTAACCCCTGTAGACTACTGCAAACATGTGGTGTATGTACATGCATTCAGCCACATTAAATAATTACTTAATTAAATAATTAAAGGCACATTAAATAATTACTAAAAAAGACATATTACGATATTGCGATTTTAACGTGCAACCACTGAAAAATTATGAATACTCCGTTTGTTTTTTTCATGTGATTCTTCAAAATTTGGCGTGCACTTTCGAAGTAGTTCTTTCAGGGCTGCTTTAATTATAGACAGCATGGCGTAATGTACTTTTGAATCTGCATCCGTCTTGCTCATGTGTGCTCATTTATGTATCAAGCTCATGTGTGCTCATTTATGTATCAAACACACTCTTAGTTATGAAATAATGCACGAAGGAATGCCTACTAACTTTGAAGTCGTGTGTGTGCTTGTGTAGGTGCAAGTGTATGTGTGTAACAGCGTGTGTGAAGGTCAGAGGACATCAACCGTCAGTCTTCACCCTCTATTGCTATTAGAGACAAAGTCACAGTTGTTCCCTGGTCTACATGCCAGGCTACGTGGCCTACAAACTCTCAGTGATTTTCCTGCGAATTAAGTCAATTATATCTTTAATCTCACTGTAGGGTGTGCAGGGTGTGCTGGGGTTACAGACACACGCTACTGACTCCAGGCTTCATGTATCTTTTTGAGGATCTGAACTCCGGTCCCCATTCTTGTGTCCAAGTCTTTACCCACTGATAACAGCTCACCAACCCAAAATTTCCTAGATTTTGCCAAATTATCCCCTAGAGAAGTGGTAGAAAATAAGGCTTCATTCGACTTGTATGCATGATGTCTTCCCTGTCCTCTGTAACAGACTGTGGACACTATTAGTTCTGTTCCCATAAGTGGAAAGGTTCTCAATTTGAGTAATCTCGCTCTGCTCTCAAATCAGATAACAATGTGTACACAACCTAGTCTTCCTTTGAATGACTATATCTGTTGTCGCTTGCCCTGGAGTGTCCCACAATATTGTGAGGTTTTCAAGAGCCTGGCTGAGTTCTTATTTACACAGCCTTCCATGGTAACTAGAACTCCCTTTAACACACAACAAGACATTATTGTACCTTTTTGCCAGCTAACAAGTAAATGACTCAATTTTGTTTGAATTATCTATGCAATCTTACACTTGTGTTATTGGTTTAATAATTAAAGCAACAGCAATAACCATCATGGGAACTCTGACTTACAGGATTACACCTCTTGACTGCTAGCTGAGAGCAATCAAGCATTCTGTCTCAAACATACAGAATGGAAAGAGTTCTAATCGCCAAAGGAATCCTGTCTTCAAATATATGACAATCTCATAGTCCTGAATTAGCGTCCTATGCAGGTGACAGTGCATACAGTTAAACTTGGCTCACATATGTTAATCTCCTCCTGTCTGCGGCCTCTGTCTTGTTAATCTTCTTGCAACAGAATGCAGTCAGTTTGTAGTCTGTAGCCTGGGGCATCTGGCTTCTGGGGTCATTAGGCCAACATGACTCCATCACTCAGATTTGAGAACATTGAAAATGTGATTTGGGAATGGATTTGGGCAGATGAGTGTGCACTGGATCAGAAGCTTGTGTAGCATTTCCCAGCACACTGGGGTCCCTAGAGAGGATGACAAACAGATCATTTTAGAAACACTATCCTGTATCTCTCTCTCTCTTGTGCATGCACGAAAGTCTGAAGGGCTTTGAAAAGCTCAAAAGGAAAGGAAACTCCTGATTCTAGGGTTTCTCAAATTGGCTTGGCCACAGAGAAATTACACACACACACACACACACACACACACACACACACATGTCTATACATATACATATATATCATATACATACACATATGCATACACATACACATATATATACATTCCAGAGAACCTGGGTTCTAATCCCCGCATCTACATGGCAGCTTACAACTGCCTGTAACTCCAAGATCTGACTCTCTCACATAGACATTAATTCTGGGAAAATACTAATCCACAAAAAAATAAAGGTAAATTATATATATATATATATATATATATATATATATATATATATATATATATAATATTGTTTTTGGTAACACCTATCAATGCTGAATTATCAGGGTTTTATTTTATTTTATTTTATTTTATTTTATTTTGTTTTACAGAACAAGAGAAAAACAGGGAGTAACTGTTCTGTTTTCCTTCTTGTTCCAAAAATGTTAAATTATGTCAAGCTTATAAATGGTTATCAGACAAATATACATTTTAAATTTCCATCCTGTAGCCCTCAAGGGAGAGGGCAATCTACAGTTACAGACTTGATGGGTGACGACTGGATAAAGATACACAGAATGAATGAATGCCAGGGCTTTATTTAGTGATCTATTGTCTCAAAAACAAACTATATCCTAGGACCCATCAAAAAGAATATCATGAGAATTTAGGAATACATTAAGCCCAGTAACTGGTATTTGATGAAAGTGATGATTTAAAAGGAAATAAATCTAGCTATCAATTCCTCCAAGTTAAAATACTTTATATACATGAAGTATTTCCAAAGTAATGCATGTAGAATTTCTGTGTGTGTGCCTAGAGGTGCCAGCTGCTGACTGTCCTTCCGTGTATTTTGAAACACAGATTTACCTAATGGACATTGGTTTTCTTCAGTCACCCTTTCTAGGTTGCCTGGCTAGCCCCTGCATTCACCTTACTTCTCCCTTTCTCGTTCTCTCCCATCTCTCTGCTCCTTAAAACCACTCACTAGGCTGGCCATTTGGTACTGAACACAGATGCATCGCTTAATTTAATTTCACATTCCGTCATCTGAAACATGACCGAGTGCTTGCTGCTTTTGGCTTTCAGAGTGCTGGGAAATCAATATGCTAATTTCTCTTCATCTTTCCCAATCATCCTTGAGAGAGCAAGCAAATCCTGAAACAGGCTGCAGGCGGGGTGACTCGAAGAGGCACCAGTGGGTCCAGATACCAAGATTATCATGTCCTGCCCCCCACTGTGTTAATGGCCCATGTTTTAAAGTGTATCTGTAAATTAACTGTTTGGAACTTTGATCACTTTTCTCTTTTCCTGCTGAAAGGGTTACTTCTGGCCATGAGGATTCCAGGCAGCCCTTAAAGCCCCATGTGTCCCTGAGTGTTGTTAAGCATGACACAGTTAATGGACAGAGGCTCCAGAGACAGAAATGCCTTCTGGTTCTTGTGGCGGGGTGACCCCATGGCTGCATCTGTTCGCCGTATCTCTTTTGTTGTCATCATCATATTGTTGGTCTGGATTTAGCTTGTAGGAAAGTGAAGTCTCCAAGGATTTTCCGACTTTGTGGAGTCGGAGATTTGGGCCACACTAACCCACACTCCTGTGTGGCTGATGAAGTTTTGCCTCCGTGACAGAGCATCCACATTCCATGTCATTCTTTTGAGTTTGCTCACTGTTCGTGCAAGAGGAGCGCTTCTCACACCTTTGTTGACGGGCGATTCAAACCTTTCCTCCTGAACCCATTCAGTTCAGAGAATTTGAGCTGAATTTGCTGCTGTATCTTTATACAAACTGTAGACAGAAGATGAGGTGGCAACCTGAAGAGGGCCAGGGTTCAGGGCCTGGTCACATGTAAACATTTGTTTATAGACCCGTGGAGCCTCCCTTCAATGTTGGAGATGGAAGGGGTGGGTGGATGTGTCCTCCATTTCTGTGAGACAGAAGAAGTGGAGCCTCCTCCTGCTCTCCCCAGTTGGTAGAAGGTGACTTCAGTGCCACTCCTTATTCATGCTCTTCTGTCCTTTGTCTATTGCATGACAACATGTCGCTGAGTTCTCTCTCAATTTTACGCTTTCCTACTCCTTAAGCCTTTGTAAACATTCATTGACTCCCATCTGCAGACACCATTCAATTTTCCATGCTGTGCAGAGATTAGCTAGAGTAATTCCTAGATCCTATTTCGATGGTTTGTGTCTTCTGAGATGAGTCATTTGGGACAGGATACTCAAGCATGTGTATCCCGATACGCTACAAGGCTTCATGTGTATCTTTCTCCTCTTTCTTGTTCCAGACAGGGGGAAAAATGGATGCGAAAGGGGAGTCCAGGTTTGTTTGTTTGCTTCTGATAAATACAAAGATCACATTAGAACACTTGAAGTCCTCAAAAGGAAGACATTTGATTTGATCTCTTTCAGTTCTTCCTAGATTAGACCTAGCATAAATCACCTCACCTTGAGCCATCCCCCTGCCCTGAGGTAAAGCAGGTGCCATCTCTGGGTGCTTCCTCTCCTCATCTTGTCTTTCTCCTCTTAATTCTTCTTAACACCCAGCATCCTGACTTCCTTAAGAAACCCTTTGGCTCCCTGTTCTAGGAAACCTTGCTTCCCAGTACCATGTTCTAGAAGGCTCTCCTGCCTCTATGTCTTCCCCCATCCCATCCCCCACACCCTCATTCAACCCCACAATGCCACCTTCACTCCAGTGGACTGAACTATGACAACCAACTAATGCACAGAACTGACGTGTGTCCCCAGTGACTTCAAGAGGCAGCAGTGGAAATGGCTCTTTCCCTCCCAAGTGTCCTCTGCTTTGTCACAAGGGCCTTGCAGTTGGGCTGCTCTCTGCTTTCCCAGGAGGCCTTCAGGAAGGAGTGTTTTTCTGTCTCCGCTCCCCAGTGCTCTGTAATAACCAGAGGATAATAAGCACTAGTGAGCTCAACATCAGGCGCCGCTCTGAGCTCTGACACAATGCCTTCATCCTTTTAGACCAAGCTGTCGTGAAGCAGAAGGCTTTCTCTTTGGCACATATTGATGCTCGGCGGTTTCTGATCCTTCCATTCCAGGCTCCCATTAGCCGAGCTGAGGATGAAGCTTGATACCTCTAAGATTGACACTCTGGGTCGTAGACTCGCTCGATCTAATACCCTTGATATTTTCAGTGGTATTCTAAAGACTCTGACTTATTCAGGGTTTTAGCCCTCCTTGCTACTTTCCATTATGGTTATATTTTAGCATCCTTTCTTAATTGTGTGTGGATTTTGGTTCCATTTTCACAAATGTTGATTTAAGATCTAAACCCACCAAGGAGTTCTCCGCCTGGCTTGGCTTTTTGGGAAGTCACACAAGGTTAGAATGCCGGGCTCCAAGTTTGGCTCTGTCACTCACAAAAGTTTCTCTTCTGTACACTGTAAAGTGGGTAGGGCACACATCTCTTGGGACTGCTGGAGGAGATGGGTGACAACCAAGTTCAATGCCTGCACTGTCCCCAAAAGACAAGCTCTCGGGTGTCTCTCAGCTACTTGGTTGTCACCATTGCTGTTTGTACTTTCTCAACCAACTTTACGAGTGTTTTATATGTGATGCAAGTCTTACTTTGCTGAAGCTTCTCTCATAAATTAAAGCACGTGTTAACAGGTATCTATGGATTTAGCCTCTGTATTAACCCTTTAAATCATGTAACTATTCAAAAATCTAGGCCAGTTATATAACTCGGCATATCTGAATGAGCCTAGAAAATTATTGCTTCTTTGATAACCTTTTTCACTAGGATTGGCCCAAAATAAAGTACCTTCAAATCTCCTCAGACCGAAATGAACCTCAAATTTAGCTCAACCCTCACACATATTCTGTAGATAATGTAGCAATAAGCCATGTACGGGTTTTACTTTACGATCTTTGCAAGGCCTTGCTATTGGTTTGTGTTTGCTTTTGTATCTATCGAGTGCTGTCTCTGTGTATGTACAAGGTCTTAGATGCTTAAGGCTCAGGACATACATCTAAATACAGCTGGAACTTAATGATGCATTTTATTATTATATTAAATTTGAGCATTAGGTAGGGAAAACGCAATAACGGGACGAAAAGGAGCATCATTAAACGTGGATTTCCTTTATATAAGCATCGTTCACATTTAACCTGGGTTGTCAGGATCCACATGGTGGTATGAGCTACAAATCTGCCTTTGCCATGTCTCTGAAAATTAAGCACGGACATTTAGGCCAACTGCTAAGTTTTTTTCTTTAGATTTGACTGAAAACAAGTGAACACAATATGGAGGCGTTTACTGAACTCTGAAGCTCATCCTAGTGTTCTGATGTGATAGTCATTTCGTGCTTTATCTGTAAACATGAAAGGGGGATGGGCTAGAGGGATGACTCATCGGTTAGGAGCACTGAGTGCTCTTGCAGAGGACCAGAGTCTGACTCCCAGAACCCACATCCTGGCTCACAACACTGTCTTTACTTCTGGGCAGTCTAATGTTCTCTTCGGCCCTTCAGCAGCACTTCATGCACAGGGTGGAAGGATGCACATGCAGGAGAAACACACACACACACACGCACGCACGCACGCACGCACGCACGCACGCACGCACGCACACATGCACACATACACTTTTTAAATATCCAAAAATCTGTAAACTGAGAATTGTGGCACATATCTTTAAAGCAAAAATAGAAAGAAAGAAAGAAAGAAAGAAAGAAAGAAAGAAAGAAAGAAAGA
>JANHMN010000021.1:38947139-38962970 GCA_030674055.1 Rhabdomys pumilio
TGTGTGTGTGTGTGTGTGTGTGTGTGTGTGTGTGTGTGTGTGTGTGTATGTGTTGCCTCTCAGTGGTTGGACAAAAGAGGTATCTCATGTGGGGATAAACTCCCCAATAGGTGACATTTAGCAGTCATGCTGGCAAGCGTCTGGTTTTCTTCCACTTCATTCTCTCTGCTTGTCAAGCTGAGTCCTGGGGAATTATTGACGGTGGTCAGAGTGATGGCTGCTTGTCATTTGCAACAGAAAACATTTCTGAGATGGCGCTTCTTTCTAAAGACTAGATAGTTTGCACAGAGGTAGGCTTGATGGAGCATCAATTCAAGCCTGCAAATAACTAGCTGATTTGAAGGAAGCCTGAAAGAAAAAAAAAAAGTGAATTGCCAGGCCAGTCTGGAAGAGTGCCAGTATATGAAGTTGTCCTCAGAGCCATTCACAGTTCAAAGGTCGTGTTTTCAACCTGATGGGAGGAGGACAAATGGAAGCAAATGTCCCAGGTTCCGCTCTGAGGACAGCAGGAGTTGTCTTGGGGGGGAATCTAACTGTGCCATTTTAAAGCTACCTCCGAAGAGAAAAATGGAACCTCGCATCGCATTTGTTTGCATTTGGTTGTAGCTGAACCGATCGTGCAGGCCTGGCTTTAACAAACAGATCAAGCATATGATAATCAGTGGTTCTTCTCCCCCTTACTTCCAGGAGCTCTGGGAAGTGCCTCATACACAAAACACACTAAAGACAGGAAATGATAAACCGAAATCGACCAGTATTATTTATTAATTTGCAAGATGTTTTAATAAATCCAGCCCCCAGGGCAGAATCAGTCAATGTAACCATAGCACACTGTCTGTGCTCCTGTTAGGGCGTTTGACACATTGCTCTGCTGCTGTGTGTTTTCGTGCCTCACGCCTCCATATAAATTTGTTTCTGGAGGGAGAAGGGAGATTGTCTCCGTTTTCTTCTATAGCCCGGGATAAAGATGAGCACGGGGCTACTGGTGTTTGGAGAATCAGATTCATCCAAAGGCTGTGTCTCTTTTTTAAAGGCTTCCATTTGACATGTAGTCACAATTGCTAGTTGTATGGCATACATCGTGAAATTAACAGTACGAGGAGGGCAGGAAGAGATACAGAGTACATATTAGGAAAGGAAGATTGTCAGAGGACTTCTGCCCACAGCCCTTTATCCTTCACAGTCCACTCTTCTGACTGAGAGCTGAGGATCTTATTCTTAGCCTCCTCTGATCAGAGGAGAATAAAAGCGCTAATACAATCAAAACAGGAAGCTGTTTCCAGTTGCCTACATCCTAGAATGTCCTTGTGGATCATTAGGGCAAAGCGTGTGAACGATTATGTATCAATGGAAATTTCTCTAACTACAGAAAATCTAGCTGCAGTATCTTGGAAAGAACCAGAGCCAGAACATGGAGACATAGGTTTACTATGTTTGCTCATCACGTGGCAGGTAACGAGTTAGGAGCTGGACACATGTATACTCTTCACGATTCCTCACGACCCTGCTGGGGAGGCAGTGTGCCCCCATCTTACAAGTGAAGAGATGAAGCAAAGAGAGAAAGAATGCAACCTGCATAAAAGACTATTTTACAGCTAGAAGGCTAGAGAACCAGGATTTGATCCAGACGGTCCGTCCTTCTAGATAGGACTAGATATATAGCTACCAGACGCCTTCAAAAATGCAGCTTGTATACACCACGGGACCTTGAGATGGCTCTCTTGAAGTCTCTATACACATTAAAGGCACAATTTATGCAGGCTGCTGTTTGTACTAGCCCAGGCAAAAGGCAAAGGTAACCATGACATACCTTGGACTAAGGAATGAGGTAAGGTGTGGCAGGTCTAATCTAACATGTAAGAGAAGCCCAGTCCCAGTGGAAAAGGCTTCGAAGAAGGTAAAAGATCACTGTGGAAACTGGAGCTTTTGGGAAGGGTTCTGAAGAACTCTTGCGGGGTGAGACAGTGAGAGCTTCATCTGAGCTACAAGAAAAGATCAACACAGATGCAGAAAAAAGTCGGAGCGAAGAGCTTCATGGAGGGGCTTTTGACAGGCAGAGGTTTTGATGCTAGATACGGGCACATGTACTTATTAAGTCAATGCAGGGAGATCTTTGAGTACTTTGATTGAGATACGAGTAACTGTCATGGCGGGTGGGAGGGAGGAAAGGCATAGTGTGTAGCTCTGTCATGAGCTGTCAGGTGGGAGGGAACGAGGTGGGGACAACAGAGAAGGAAGCAGATGCCGAGCATAAATGACTGATTGTCCTCATGAAGCACAGACACAAGCAAACCGAGCCATCTTCCCGCGTCAGCTGAGGGGCAGACATTGATTCTGAAGAAAATGAATAGCCTTGGCATGCAATTCCAGACTGAATTCTAATGTTAGGGATTCCCCAGCACTCAGTGTTTTCATTAAGTTACATCCTTTCTATTGTATGTAAATCAGGTACACAACCTACTCAGGATGGAAACAAAGGTGCTCCCTGAGCGGGGTTGGTACAAACACTGAAACAAGTTACAGGTCAAACTCAAATATGTGGATAATTTAGACTGTGTAAGGCAGTGTGACCTGCCTGCTCTTGAGCCGCATTTGACACAGGAGGGAAACCTAACCTGGTATCAAAACAAGATGTCCAATACTAACAGGAAGAGAATCTAAGAAAAGCAGATATCACATTTAGTGCAGGATGATAGTTCTGGCATCTGGCGTCTTGGAGAAGAGTTCTGACGAACTGTTATTGTATATTCATTTTAACCCCAAATAAATTTTGCAGTGACCCTCAGATATTAGGACTGTATTTCCTACTTCATATTCCCAAACTAAATTCATTTTGCAATATGGATTATGTTTCTATAGATTTCATAATTTGGGAGGGAATTATTCCTTTAATAATATATGTGGGCAATTTTTATTTTTTTGCTATATTTAGGGAAATCAGAGATACTTTTATGCATGAGTCTTTTTCATTTTGTAGAATTGTCTTGGGGGGGAGGGGTATCAATAACTCAAAGATGCATGAAAAGCAACTAGGAAAGTTCCTGGCCCACAGGTAGACTCATATTTATTTGTCTGTTTATGGTGGAAGTGATTCATAACACACATAGCTAACCAGCAGGCTCTGAGGGCAAAGGCATAGAGCCAAACCTAAGTAGATTCAGTCACATCCTTATTTGGCCTTGATATCCTTGGTAGTTGCCTGGAGATGTGGGTGTCTATCTAGTGTGAGCTTTTATAGATGTGTTTTGGGTAGGTAAATGGATAGCAACAGAGATGTAACTAGTTGCAATCAGGATTAATTGAAAGAAAGTCTAGTCCAGAGACTAGACTCAGAAAGTGCAGCGAAGGTTAGGTAACTACCTATCATGTTATCACATGGCTACCACTGACATCACCGTCACCACCAGCACAGTAAATGATTGATGTCTTTGAAGCTTGTATTACTGATTAGAAGAACCATGACATAAAAAAATGATACATAATTGAAAAGGAAGTCTTATGAGATGAAACGGTTCTTAACTCACTATAATATCCAATTTATACAGAATACTGTGCCATATTCAGAGTTTTCTAGAGGTGAATAGGGGCAAGAATTGAAATACTAGTTGTTCATTTGGTCTTCACAAACCCAGGTTAATGAGGTAAGGAAAACAGGCAGCCACAAAATAGGCTTTGCATTAGTCCACTTAAAATACACACGATCTACCTAAGGTAGCCAAGATTTTGCAAACAGCAAGCGGACCAGTGGTTATTGAGGATTTGGGTGGAGGGATTGAGGAGTTGTATCTGATGGGCGTATGGTTTCAAATTTGACAAGATGACAGCGTTCGGGGGATCTGCCGCAGGTCCATGGAAAACCTTGTAACAGCGTTAGGCTATGAACTTTGTGTGGTGACAATCACAAGACATGTTCTGTGGGCGTTTCCCACAGTTTGAAAACATGGGGAAGAAGAAAGGGGGGAAGCAATTCAGTTTAATGTGATGGTTCCCGGTTTGGTAGCTTCCATAACACCTCCGAGGGGCACAGGAGTTACTGGCGGCTGCATCCACAGAACATATGGAATGTCTCCAGGCAAGTTGGAAGAAAGTACCACTCTCCGGGAAACGGCTCCTGGAGAAGGAGCTAGAACTCCGCCCCACCCCAGTTTCTCAGATTGCAGTTTGCCCATCTGGATTGAATTCATATCCATTTCCAAGTTGCACCGGGCCTCTCCAGCATAGGAAGATTGAGCACTCAGAGCAAAGGTGATGCTCCGGATGGGAACTTAGTACCCCTGGTGGGAATTAGCATGAGGAATAAAATTGCATGTAAGATTAATATCGGGTAAGTACCACTGTTCCTTCTAGTGTTGATGAGACCATTGCTGCTATTCTCAACCTTTCTTTTTTAATAACATAAGGAGCACTTTGTCAGGGAATACCTTATGTCTATTGCATAGCTGGTGGGCCAGGAGCAGGCCATGCTATTAAGATTTTTCACCTCATTCGTTGCTTTGTTTGCCCTGGAAGGAGAAATCAGGGCACTTAAACTGCATATCACTAATGTAGTCAGCAAGAGATAAGGTTTTAAAAAATTTTATTTTTAAATATGTTTAGATTGTGTGTGTGTATGTGTGTGTGTGCATGTGTGTGTTTATGCATGTGTGTATGTGTTGTATGTGTGTATGTGTGCATGTAGGTGTATGCATATGTGTGTTTGTATGTGTGTATATGTCTGTTTTTGTGTGTGTGTGCATATGTGCATATGCGTGTGCGTGTGCGTGTGCGTGTGCGTGCGTGTGTGCGTGCGTGTGTGTGTGTGTGTGTGTGTGTGTGTGTGTGTTGGGGAAAGTCCTAGTAAAAATGATAGATTCACTTGGTCTTCTTATGTCCCACTTTTTTTTGTTGTTTGTTTAAGTAGAATCATTACTCTGGAAGATCAGATCAGATCAATGTTTCCTAGGGAAATAAATAGAATGGTGTCCTAGAGATTGTAAAATTTGTTTGCCACTTCAAAATAGTTGGCTCACTTTTCATGTACAGAAATTAAGTTTTGATCATACCTTCAGACCAAATGCATATGCTAGCCTATTGTATGGAAGGCATCAGAGTGAGGCCAGCCACCTCGGGCAAGGGAGCACCACGAAGCACTGAATTGTAGAGTAATTCCCGGGGATGCTGGAGCTTCTCCCCCTCTGCTACATCCTATGTGCTTCCCATTTCTCCGTAGGAAGAAGAGGCATTTTTGAGCCTGCTTTTTTGAAAATCAAGAGGATCCCACATCAGTTAGTTCTACGTCTGCTGTAATAATGTTATAGGAGCCAGGGGTGTTAAAAGATAATAATTTAAATAAAAATTATACTCAAATAATACAGGCTCCAGCCTGGAGTGGATAGTGTAGTGATGCCTGTCTCACCCTGCTAACAGGTCCTGCATAGACAGTTCACAAAGACACGACATCCTGTCTATCCTTACGTGACGGGGCTTAGTCCACTCCTACTCTGTGTGCCCTGTGCCCGTATGGGCGTATGCATGTGAGATTGCTTCCTTCCAGTTATAAGCCGAGGAAACCCAGCAGTGTGACCATGCAGCTTCAGATGGATGCAAGCACATAATAGTTATAAATGCCACAGCAGAACAGAGTTTTGTTTCGATGCTTGGTATTGTATGCGTTTGGATGCTGGTATGTTTTAAGTTTTATGTTCACATTTGTCTTGCAGATTCCCCTGTTCTACATTACTTTCTGTGACTGTGGTAAAACACTCTGACTAAAAGCAACCCTATTTCATCTTACAATACTGTTATGGTTCACCATTGTGGAAAATTGAAACAGGAAGGCACACAGGATCTTGTGAACGTTAAGACTGAAAGCAGTGGAGGAACACTGCTTGCTGGGTTACTCAGGATCATGCTCTGGTAACTAGCCTCTTTAGAAAGCCCAGAACCACCTGCTTAGGGAATAGTACCGCCCACAGTGATCAATAATCAAGAGAATCTCCTATAAGATGCTTATGTTTGGATCCGAGCAATTCCGCCATTAAAACTCCCTTTCCAGATGACTCTGGGCCATGCCAGGTCGACAGTTAAGGCTAACTAAGACACCCTCATTTAAAAGAAAATTATTTGTGACTACTTTGTTATGGAAAGGATACCAGATGCATGCTTCCACCTGTCTATTTTCTTTTGTCCAATGGAAAAATAAAACTATTTAGAAAAATCTCAGTAGATCATTATTATGTGTTAGCTGGTTGCTCCTTAAGTACAAAGAGGCTATTAAGAAGCCGAGAGGTGATACATTCCTGGTTCTTGGTTGGTAATGTGCACGGCTAAGCACCAGAAGAGAGAGTTCAAAACCAACTGTTTACCCAAGGAATAAGTACTGCATTCAAGTGTGGGTTGAGTGTGTTTTTATACAGTACCAACCATTAAAAATAAGTAATGTAAAACTCAGGCATATGCTTTCTGTGCAATTGGTACAACTTTTTAAATATTGTCAGTCGAATAAAAACTCTCTGTGTACACTCTCTGGGTACCTACTGGGGGCTGGGTATTTAAGATGACTAATAAAAGAGAAGTAATCTCAGAGAGCTCACAAATGGTTCAAACAGCAATAAATAATGAATACACATAATAATTGCTCTGGGAACACCATGAAAGGGACGATTAATTCCACCTGAAGGGGCAGAAAAGACTTCACAGAGGAGGAAACTTTGATCTATGACTAAGGGATAAATAGGCCTCTTAGTTCTGGTAAATATTGCTTGCTGCTGTAATCAACAAACTCCAGAATCTCAACACAACAGGATTGATTTACTTCTCAGTCATGTCACAGCCCAATGACCCAGTCAGGTCAGCAATGGTGGGAGGTTACAGAGTACATCCGGGACCCTGGATTCTCTGCTGTGGTGGTTTGAATGAGAAATGTCCCCCGTAGACTTATGTATTTCAGCACTTGATGTTGTCTGAATGTTGGCACTGTATGGCAGAGTCTATGGTGCATTTAGGAGTAGAGATTGCTTCCGGAAGTAAATCGCTGGAGGCGGGCTTTGACAGCTTATAGCCTGACCCCACTTCCTGTCCTCCCTCTCTGCTTCCTGTGTATGGATGAGAATTTGATTGGCCAGCTTCCTGCTCCTGCCTCCATGATTCCTGCCAATTCCCCTGTCTGTTGCCATGTCTCTCTGCCATGACAGACACCAGCTCTCTGGAACTCTAAGTCAAAATAAGTGCTTTCTCTTCAAAGTCACTTTTTTGTCACAGTATTCTCTCACAGTAACAGGAAATTAATTAATGTAACCCCCCACCCCGTTTATGCTAGTTTGCTTTTACCAGACTCTCGGGATAAGCAATATGCAGATGGAAGTTGTAGAAGCAAGATGATTAGGTATAACTCTCTTCACTTCAGCTCCTGCTCTGTGCCCTGCTCCCCCCCCCCAGCGCCCCCAGCACACGGCTACCCTGACCTAAGGGGTAGGAGACTTATTTTAGCAAGTGCTAAGGTAGATGAGGGAAACAGGGGCCAGTTAATGATAGTTATCTTGCTGTAGTGAAATTATTTTCCATGGAGAAATGGAGTCATCTTACAAAATGGACTGAAGGGAAGAGCATGAGAGAGTTTTGGGGAAAATGATGGCTACCTTTAGGCCTCAGTGCACAGCGGGTGAGGAGGAGGACATCAATGGGAAATACTAGGTAGTTTATGGTTAGATTATCAACATCTTACATACGTCACCAGGAAGTCTCTACTGCTGCTAGTGTTCTAGTTTTCCATTGTCTCATAAGTAAATATTAGTTGATTTCCATGACTGAAATTTGTTTTTGAAATAGGCATTGCATTTATTCAAATTTGAAGTGTGGTGCTTTTACAATACACTTTTTTTTTTAAAAAAAAAATTGAGTTGTCTTTTCAGTAAGACACTTTTCTTTGAAGATTGGATCATTTTTACACACTCCATACTTCTTTATATTTTTTGTAAAACACCAAAATACAAATCTACTCAGTGCTTAATCAACAGCTAATAGTTGAATAACCACAAAAATGGCTTTTAAATGGGTAGAAGGGAACAATGTCCCTTACCCATGGTGCCATTTCTAGATAATTCAGTCCTTACTGCATAAGGACATCTGCATTATAGTGTTTATTTCAACTCTCAAATAAACAAAAGATATTGCTGTTCTTGATGACTGTGACATTTCACGGCACATTCTATCCATGTCTATATTAATATATTTGCTTTCATTTGTTATGAAACTAAGTATCATTTTATGCATCAAGCTGAAAACATTTTAATTATGCATGGGCAATAAGTCTCCCCAAAAACTCAATTAGTGGAAGCCTCGGATTGGGCAGTTTGTAGGTAGGTCTTTAATGAGAATGCCTGATCCCCAATGTATTTCATTCTGCTCTCTGGTCCATAGCCTCAACTGCGGCTTAAATACTCACTTGAAACCATAGCAAAGTGTTATGTTGGGCTCTGTTATGGTGTAGGGTACAGATAAGCATATCCTCCATTTTCACTTTCATTAGTGGTTTGCTGAAGGCTAAACTGAGGGTCTAGGGTAAAGATGACAGTCAATCGTTCCCTCCCCTTGTCCGTTCCAAGGTCTGCTGGGTTTGTGACATGTTTCTCTAATGATAATTGCTCAGCGTGGCTCTGTCCTTTGCCATACGTTGAAGGCACAAGCAGGGCTATAGGAGTCCTTTTAGATCTCATCAATGGAGATAACATAATGCCCATCAATGGATCATGGTGTTACACTAAGCCTGTGGCTCATATGGTTGGCTCTTTCACATTATGTGTGAAACTTAAAAGCCAATTTGTCAAGTTTATACAAGAGATGAATTGATAGAAAATGTAAGACTATTTATTTTGGCTAAACAAACCATGGAATGTTTCTCATTAGGGCTAATGAAAACACCACTGTATATCTATAAGGATTTTTAATCCAGTACTCCCATCGGAAGCATCTGCCCAGGACCCAGTCATGAATACTAAGGAGCCGACCAAACTTCACCCTTGAGGTGCACACAACAGTGGGGAAAGGAGGCTTAAAGGAGGCTCTGGTTTGGAGTCAGGTTAGCACTGAAGCACAATGAAGCAGATATTCTGAATAATTACCTGCTCAAGACTGTGTTCTCCTGAAAGAATAATCCTGACTACCCCTTCATCTTTACTACCTGGAGGGTGGGCCCTGGGTTTGAAGATAGAAAGGTTTTCTGATTATCCTGGCTGCTTCTCCTAAATCCATCTCCTGTTCATGTTGATACCCACACACATCCCCTTAGGTTCTCTGCCTGTCGCACTCTGTGTTGAGAAAATATCTTGTATATTGTATAGGTGTCAATTAAAAAAAATTCTATGACCTATATGATAAGGGTATAATAGAAGGTGGGACAACCGGGAGACAGAAGGAATTCTGGGATAGAGTGAGGCACGGGAGATTGACCCAGGAAGATGTGACAAGAGGGGCACTTGGTACCTGAGCATGGGTAACCAGACATGTGGCAGAATGTAGATCAGAATAAATGGATTATCTTACGTTATGATTCTAGTCAGAGAAGAGCCTAGCTCTATGGACAAGGTGTTTGTGAATATACTTTGAGACTGAGTCTTTTTTCTGGGAACATGGGACTGCGGGGAAGAACAAGGCTAAACTTGTACAACTCTGTTTGCATGAGTTTTCCTCATCTTTTCTTATTCTGTTTTCTTTTTCTCCCCCATTATGTTCAGAGCTGTTGAGGGACTTGTTCAATGACCGGGTATGAAGAATGAAAGTCGTTTCTCCAGTGTCCTTAAGTTAGGAGTCTGATAAATTAGAATTCTGAGGGGTTCCATAAACTCTCATTTTTCTTAGTTTCTCTATTGGACTGCATTTTTCTTTTAGCTTTTTTTTTTTTTTTTTTGGTTTTTCGAGACAGGGTTTATCTGTGTAGCCCTGGCTGTCCTGGAACTCACTCTGTAGACCAGGCTGGCCTCGAACTCAGAAATCTGCCTGCCTCTGCCTCCCAAGTGCTGGGATTAAAAGCATGCGCCACCACCGCCCAGCTTAATTTTATTTTTTTTAAATCAATGTTATCTTCCCATAAGCAGATGGCCATAATAAATGTACAAAGATGAAAGAGATCCGCACTCTAATAATCTTAGAATACCTCCATCTTTATTGGTTTAAATTCTTCCCCCTGTTATTTAGGAGATGAATTACAGCTCATTACCTATTCTGTATTGATAATCACATATCAAGAATTGTTTTTTAAATTCTCTTTGATATCCTTAATTTGGGGACTTAACCCCTATCTCACCAGGACCCTTATGTGAGAAATTCGTATTGCCGTTAAAACTCATCACTTAGACTGAATTTAGCCGTGTATTTTCTTTGGGATCCTTAGATACTTGGGCATCCTGCTCTGGTTTAATGAGTATATTCAGAAGATGTTAATTAAAAGTGCTTATTGTCTGATCAACTGTTCAGAGTGTCAGCCTTTGGATGTCTCTCTTGTCTTGAGGTTGACCGGACTAAGCCATGTAGCAGTTGATTGTGCCTGGGTTCCCCCACTCTGCAGAGGTTACATCTCAGTTCAGTTCTCTGCAGGATCAGTACCTTTCTCCATGTAGACTAAAGTGGCTCAGTTCTTGGCTGTGTCTAGCAGTTGATATAAACAGCAGCCAATCCTTGCAGGAGCCTGGAATTGGACAGTCAAAGCTGATTCCTTTATTATCAGTAAGAGGGAGGCCCTAGGGAGTCCGGGATCATCTATCTGTCTCCTCAAGACTATGACAGCTGCTACACATACCCCAGAGCTCTCCAGAGCTTCTCAGGACAGGGATGGGAAGATTGTAGACTATTGGCTTATTTAATATTTCCTAACAAGGCCAATTCTTGAGCTGTGAAAGGATGTTGTAGATTTCTCCCCAAGCCCGAGTGTTTGGTCAGAGGAATACACCAGGTGTGCAGTACTGGCCTAGCCAGAAGCCAGTGTAATCACTCCCTGTCGGGAGATCTGGAAGGCTAAGGCAAATGTCAGATTTGTTTCTGTCAGCATGCACTGTCTCTCGATGAGGGGGTGAACATTATTGTGGTATTGAGATGCTTCTATGGATATTCATCTTCCAGGCTAAAAATGAAGGGAAGAGTGAGGAGGGTGACAGGGCAAAATGATCTGCCTCCAAATCAGTTAGGGAGTGGAACAAAGTGGACATGTCTTTCTCAGGTACCAATATGCACATGAGCAGTCCGGCATGACAGAGCCCCAGGCTCCTTTTTTCCTGTTGCTTTGCCGCTGTCTCCAAGGTAATATCTTTATCCAAGCTGCTTCACCACCAGGATAGCTGCTTTTCAGGCCACAGGAAGGGAGAGGGAGAACAGGCATTTCTGAATGTGTTCACATCAATTCTGTAGCCCTCCAGTTATTGCAGGGATGGCTGGGAAAGGAAGGCATCCCCACTTTACCCTGGGAAGTAAAACTGCCAAATTAACCTACACAGGAATTCTGGCAGCTAGATACTGGCTACTAAAAAGGATGACGGTTTTACTAAATCAGCATTGAGGAAGAACCAGTGAGCTTTATCAGAAAAATACTGAATTACCTGCAAAAGCCTTATTTCCAGGACAGAAATAACTTCAGTTTGCTCTCGGTGAGGCTTTGCTTTGGGCAAAGCTGAGGAAAGGCAAAGGGTCTAGTGTGTATAGGAAGGAAGGGGTGAGCCTCTGAGACTGAGCTTGTCCTCTTTCCTACAAATTATACTGTGTAAACAACACGGGAAAACAGGCAGATCAATAGCCACAGCTTCTTAACATTTGCTCCGCTCTGCCTTCTCAATGACAAATTATTAAAAAATAATGAAAATGGTATCGGATAAGACTGGGGTTTTGTTGTTGTTGTTGTTGTTGTTATTTTTTAGAATCTCACATCTTAAAAAGAGAAAATACTCATTTTTTTTTTTGAGACAGGGTTTCTCTGTGTAGTCCTGGCTATCCTGGAACTCACTCTGTAGACCAGGCTGGCCTCAAACTCAGAAATCCACCTGCTTCTGCCTCCCAAGTGCTGGAATTAAAGGCGTGCGCCACCACTGCCCAACAAATTGTCAGGAGTAGGATTCGAACCCATGCTTCTAGGGGAGACTGCAACCTGAACGCAGTGCTTTAGATCGCTCAGCCATCCTGACGGCGGTCAATTTTAAAATATATTAGAAACATGCACAAATATGAAGTGCTCTATAAAGGGGGTAGAATTGATGGGGCTGGGGCTGATGTACTGGTCACATATTTATAGTCTGTAATAGAAATGATGTATTAAATAATTCACTCAAAATTCTTGTAAAATGTTTTATCTACCTATCATCTATCCATCCATTCGTGTGTGTGTGTGTGTGTGTGTGTGTGTGTGAATTATAAACAGATCACTTCTCAATTTATCTGTAAATTTATCTGTCATCTATATATCTGTATAGTAAAAGATTGGGCTTTCATATGTAGTGTCCTTAGGGATGATTAGCTCTGGGAATGGCCAGTTTTTTTTTTGTTTAGAGCAAATATTTTATATATGTATATATATATGTGTGTGTGTGTGTGCGTGTGTGTGTGTGTGTGTGTGTGTGTGTGTGTGTGTGAATACATATATATGTGTATGTGTCTTAGTATTTAAGATGGTAAACAATAATGAATAAAGTGCAAAAACACCCAGGAACATTGAGATGGGAGTCGGGAATGTTTAACATCATACGCAAAAGTCAAGCCAAGACAGAGTCTCTGACGTGAAACAATTTTTCTTTTTTTCTTTGAAGCTACTCAGCATTTCCTTAAAACTTGCTTATATGTTTATCTGCCCGATAAGAGTGCATGAAAAGAAATGCTTCTTTCGCTTCGTCCTCATTGGGGATAATTTTTACACTGGGGCTTCTATGAAGAAGGTATAACTTGTTTCCTCTTAGAAATGTCTAATTTCTCATACTCAAGTGTCCTCCTAGATTACATTGGCAGAAATGATTGCTGCTGCTATAGTTATATTCAAATTAGAAATCTGTAAATTTAAATTTTTATTTTATTTTTAATTATTTGTGCCTACATAAGAGGGACTATGTGTGCATGGGTTTTGGTGCCCGCAGAGGCCAGAAGACAGTGACAGATCCTTGGTGTTGGAGTTATAGACGGATGTGAACCACTTGCTATGGGTGCTAGAGTCTGAGATCAGGACTTCTGTTAGAGAAACACACCATAAATGCTAAGCCATCTCTTCAGCACTAGTTTTCAGTTCAAAAGTACAGAAAAAGCCAAACCACCTGGCCATGACTTGGTTTACTAATTTTATCACCGATATCCCTGGTAGATACCACCTTGAGGTCCATTTTTAGTATAAAGTATGTGATTTATTCATTTATTTCTCCATTCACTGCTTTTTAATATTCAGCTAAATTTGTTCCATTACCTTTCCTGATCCTAAATCTGATTCTGCTTCATCCATGCACATTTTAAACACAATATATGATATAATTATAGGTAGCCAACTTAACATGTCAACATAGCTAATTTCAGACCTAAATAAAGATGAGTATTATTTAATTTAACACCTTGTTATCACACAGATGGTTTATAAATGTGTTAGAATTCCCATTGCTCTGCCAGCTTGCAGCCAGCAGTGGTCTGGGACTAGGGATACTTGGAAGCTTTTCCAGTTAAAAGTGACTTACTTTCTCCTATAAAAGTTTATTTGGATCAACAATTTCCTTTGCAATGTCAATGGGGGTTGTTCAATCAGCCTTTCATACTTTAATGCATGAAATATTACATTAATGAAATAATAATATCCATTTGCTCCTAGTCCCACGTTGAGCTCAGTCATGGTAATGCAGGAACATATATAATTTAGGTAAGATGAGGCATTCCAGGGAGCATCCAGTACAACAGCCGGATTTCAGTGGAGAAAGTCAGAGGGCAGGAGAGGCAGGGAGGAGTGTGCCTTCCTGAGTGCCTCAGTGATGGCTTCTTCCCTTTCTCCACAGCAGTGGCGTTTTCTCAGTTCTGATAAGCAGTGCTTCTCAAAACAGTGTGTTCACGATTTCCTAGCGATCTTAATAAACTGCAGAATAGGACTCAACGGGTCTGGGTTCCGCCCAAGGTTTCTGAAAAATTGCCGGAGGATGCCATTTCTGCTGTTCCGAGAATCACACATTGAGTATCAAGGCTATAAAATATCAATATGGTTCTGAATAGAGTCTGAGAGTTAGTGGTCTGATGACTGCTGGTCCAAGCCCAACTTTTAGTTTAGAGGCCCCACCTCTTTCTTCCTTCTCCATAAATGGGAGGAGCCAGCAACGATTGGGCTCCTCACAGAGGGAAGCTGGGTCCAATCAGTTAAGCTCCAGTGTGCCGGTAAACCTTCTGCTCTGTCCCTCTTCTGTGATGGTTTTGTCTGCTCTTATGGCTCGAGTTCCTTGTGAAGGAAACAGGTGCTAAGAGGCACACAAGAATTCAGCCACATACCAATCCCAGCATCCTCTCTTTCTTCACTGTGACACACTTAGCCACGCGTTGAAATGCTCCGCGGAACCTTAAAAGGTGAAGCAACTCTCGTCATTTGACAGCCCTGCGTCATTTTTTTTCTTTCAGTGATATAACAAAGAGCATTCACTGACATTTATTCCTTTCAAGATCTCATTGCAGAAGTCTGCATCTCCAGAGTTTACCTCCTTTCTCAACCACCAAGAATTCTAAGCTGGTTTCTACCCTGATGCCAGAGCTAGCAAATGTTGCCAAGGCAGAATTCTTTCTTCTGGCTGGACTGGGCCTTCGTGGGATATTTATTTTTTGAAATGCTACAGACTCGTTTATTTGAGAACTAAGTTCGAGATAATGTCCTCCCCTGCCCCCCACACTTCTAGTGTGCAGAGGACACTGCTCACTGGATTTGTCTGCATCATTCCCTTGTCCTGCTCTTCAGTGGCCATTTCCAGTGTACTTGATTATTTATGTCTCCCTTCTTCCTTACCTCCTCCCTCTCTCCTCCCTCCCTGCCTTTGTCTTCCCTCCCTCCTCCCTCCCTTCCTCTTTCTTCCTCCCTCCCTCCCTCTGTCCTTCCTCCCTCCCCACTCCCTCTCTACACCTTTCAGTCAGATTCCCTTCTGCATTACAGAAAAGCTCAGTCACTTGTTCACAGCGGTCCTGTCCCAAGAATTTCAGATCATTTACCTTGGCACCCAATCCTATAATAAAATAGTTTATGTATTTTTCTTATCCACTGGATTATAAACTGCTATTGAACAAAAACAAAACATTTTCTTGCACATTTTTATGTCCAGAATGACTAGCTTAATATCTGTAACATATTTCATAAAAATAAATGTTGGATGAAGGGCTACACTTATCGATCAGCTTGGGTTTCCTTATTTGTTCTCTATGATTTATTTTGTTCTTGTTTTTGACCGTTTTATATACATATATAAAGGTCCAACATGCTACAGTTCTTTCAGTGCCCCATCACCATCCGCCATTCTTTTTCCTGTGGCCCCTTCTTCCCCACTAGCCACTCGTGGCTATGACATGAGAGAAATGACAGCCCTTCTTAAGGGCTTGACAGCCATCTGTAAGCTAACTGCTCTTCAGGAAGGGACAGACCCCATGTAAACATTCTGTATCAGTGATGGAACACTGAAGGTCCCCAGTCTTGTACAGGTGTTCATTTCTGTTGTGTTCTCATGATGGACACAGCACTGGAATATCTGGGTCACAATGTTCTCTGTTACTCCTCCTCTGTCTGTTGCTTCTACATTCTTTCTTCTCCTCCTTCCACGATATCCACTAGGCCGTGTCTGTGTGTGTGTGTGTGTGTGTGTGTGTGTGTGTGTGTGTGTGTGTGTG